>OU015496.1:116185726-116330726 GCA_907164885.2 Dolomedes plantarius | reverse complement strand
AGCTATGTTACTTAGTCGCATCTTTGCATCATATTAGCAGCGATATCGTAGCATTTCATTTCTACAAAGGCAGGTTTACTTTAGTTATCATATCGAAAATAATATTTTAATTTGATAGCATAATAATATAGTATATTTTAATATGGTATTTTATTATGATCATTAAATTTTTGTGTGATATGTTTCTACATCCCAGTTTAGGTTGCCGGAGAGCAATGTAAGTCCGAATACTTAAAACTTATCGCTAAAGTTTTTTCAAGGATTTGAGTTCTTGCATGTTATGTCAATTAAAAAAAATATTAAATCTTTTACCACTCGTACGTCTCATGCGATAGTGTAGTTTTTCGTCTATATGACAGCAATTTGAATACTGCCAGAAAAGACTCTATCCACTCATAAGGGATAAAGATAAACTCCTGAGAATTCTGATAGGTTATTTGATTATCATACACAGGTATTCCTCGACTTTCGACCACTCGACTTACGGATTACCTTGCGGATTTTTTCCGAACTAACTTTCCATACAAAACAAAATTAATTGAAAATGAATTCAAATCTGCTTAAAGATGGCTAAAAGTATTAAAAGAATGCATTGTCGTCGTGTTCTGAGCTATTCTAAAAGTTTCAAATGTCTAGCTAGTCGGGAAGTTAGTTAAAAATCGATTGCAAGATTTGTACTGGACAAACACACAAGCAAGAAAGCTAGTTAATAAAAAGTAGTAAAAATGTATGATGCAATAGTTTCGATATCCACACGATAAATCAAATAAAACTTCATGGGCTTCGAAAATGATTTCAGTTTTTCATTATATTAATAAAGGACTACAACAATTAGAAGCAATGGATCCAAATGTAGCAATGGATCCAAAGATTCATAAGTGTAGATCGTCGTATTCAGGAAAATCTGGCTTGCTACCAGACAATATATGAGGAAAAGAAGACACAAACTGTTCAAACTACCTTGGATAGCATTGTTTAAAAAACTTGCAACGTATGTTCTGTCGCAAAATCTGAACCAATGGACTAACATAATAAGTACTAACATAATAAGTAGTAATTGTACTAACATAATAAGTAGTAATGACAAAGAATTATTAATGTCTTCTAAATACAATGTATTTTAAATTACGTATGCATGTATGAAAGTAAAAAATATATGTATGTACAAAAGAAATTGTTTGAAACTCGACTTACGATCGACTAAACTTACGACCATGTCTCGGTCGTAAGTCGAGGAATACCTGTAGTAGTTTTCTAATCTATTGCTTTAAAGCCTCTTTACGTCTGAAACCGGATGGTTACCTAAATTCTTAAGTAGTTGTGGTGGTGGCGGTGTGTGTGTGCGTGCAAGTGTTGGCAAGGGTAGGGCTAGTTGCGCCCTCACGTGGAAAGGGGAAGGTGGTTAAGGAGCCTAAAAATTTTTGTGGAGAAAAAGCAATTCGACAGTTAATTTTCATCAAATATGTCCTCTTTCTTGGAGGAAAAATATCTCCTCAAGAAACAAAAACGAGAAGAAATAATTACAAGATAAAAAAAACTTTTTATATACCATGTTTTTAAATTTTCTGTTGAATCATGTAAACTTGACAATTCTATGTATTAATAAATACTTTTTTAAAATTTTTTTGATCAATTATCCCATCAACTTGAAAGAAAAGGAAGTTAATTGGAAGTTAACTTGCGTTTAACTTTTCGTTCCAGTCCCGGCCGATAGATGGCTGCACCAGTCTACAAAACAAAATTAACTGAAAATGAATTCAATTCTGCTTAAAGGAGGCTAAAATTATTTGAA
Source organism: Dolomedes plantarius (assembly GCA_907164885.2). NCBI lineage: Eukaryota > Metazoa > Arthropoda > Arachnida > Araneae > Dolomedidae > Dolomedes > Dolomedes plantarius. The sequence goes on along the minus strand of OU015496.1, from coordinate 116,328,934 downwards.
TAATGCATTGTCATCGTGTTCTAAGCTATTCTAAAAGTTTCAAATGTCTAGCTAGTCGGGAAGTTAGTTAAAAATCTATTGCAAGATTTGTACTGGACAAACACACACACAAACAAATAAACAAGAAAGCGGGTTAATAAAAACATGGTAAAAATTTCTTGTTGCTCTTCTGGGAAGACTATGCAAATCGAAAGTGAATTGGCGAATTCGACCTAGATACCAGAATGGATAAACCAACAACAAAATTACGATAAGATAATCCTGTTTTCTCTGTATTTCCTTGCATTACCAACTTGCATTTTGGGGGGGAAGTGTCAGTGGCGGATCATCGCACAAGCGCAAAAAGCGCGCGCTTGGAGCCTCCGATTGTCAGGGGCCTCCGGAAGTTATTAGCTTAAAAAAAGATGCATTCTTGAGAGCCTCAAAACTACGTGGCGTTTGAGGCCCTCCAAGTGCTTGATCCGCTACTGGGAATTTTGGGATAGTTATAATTAGTGCCTAGAGCGTGTAGGACCTTCATTTATTAATTTCTTTATTTATTTTCGGATCAAATTTTGCTGTTTGCATCATGCTCACCAGTTGCTCGTGGGAAACTTTGAAAGTGATGATAAAAATATTTGATTTATAATTTATAAGAAAGCGCTAATCGAATTTCATAATTCAAATATTTGCAAAACAGATAATGAAATTGAAATCGTAAAACCCTACCTGAAGGACACCCCGCATTTTCGGACTTGAAAATTGCCTGTCAGAGACGCTTTAGCATCATTATATTTTGAGACCTATTTGTAGGTACACTAGGACGAACATCTCTTTCGCAATTCCAGGCATAGGTTTAGAACCCTAATATGAACATAATGTAATCTTTGAAGTAAGTTATAAATTACTCATTCAGAAAACTAAGAAATTATTGCCACATTTCAAGAGTAGAAAATCAAAGGTGTCATGTAACACGTGGTGTATAACAACTTCCAATTACTGAAAAAACAGCAGGAAATTTCTATGCTCTTCATCCCTGAAGTATTTCACCAAAACGCTCATTTCTACGTACAATTTTTTCTGTCTCAAATATATAGGTTTGAAGGCCGGCTTTACGGTTTCACACTCAATATATATATATATATTCATTCCAACGTGGCAGACACTTGTCTTGATTTTGTTGGCTTCTATATTATGGAAGCACCGTATAGGTGAATTAACACACACACACATATACATATACACTGAAGTGCCACTGAATTAGGATAGCAAAGCCTGTGCAAATTGTGTAGCGCTGCGCATCATGTATGCGCAAGTGAGGGAGCTGTGGTAACTGCATATATAGCGCGTACTGTGGTTGTTCTGAATTAGTTGTTGGAATTCACAGTATGGGTAAACTACCTGATTTAGACGCCTTCGATCGCGGACAAATCGTAGGTGCGCGACGCATGGGCCATTCAATTTCCGAAATCGTCAGACAGCTAGGATTTTCAAGGTCGACAGTGTCAAGAGTATACCAAGAACACATGGATGATGGAAAAAAACTAGCGATCGGGCAAACTGCAAAGGACAATTAGCCTTGACAGTGCGTGGTGAGAGACGGCTCAGGCGTATTGTACGTAGCCAGCGAAGCCAAACATTAGCTCAAATTACCACCCAGTTTAATGACGGTGCCAGTCGTACAGTCAGTAAACGGACTGTGCAACGCTCGCTTCACCGTATGGGTTTCGGGAGCCGTCGACGTACGAGAGTACCATTGCTCTATACTCGCCATCGGGCTGCACGTCTTGCCTGGGCAAGAGAGCACAGAGACTGGAGTGTAGAGGACTGGAAACGAGTAGCATGGAGTGATGAGTTTCGATTCCGACTACTTAACGCCGACGGGAGGCTGAGAATATGGCGTCAGGTTCATGAAGCCATGGATCCTGCATGCCTGGCTGAAACTGTACAAGGGCATGGTGGCTCAATCATGGTCTGGGGTGTTTTTTCGTGGCACAGTTTGGGATCTTTGGTGCGTGTACCAACCTCCCTCAATGCAATTCGGTACGTAGAGTTGCTGGGTGGTCACCTCCATCCGTTTATGCTGTTCTGTTATCCGCACGGTAATGGAGTTTTCCAGCAAGACAACTGTACCTCTCACAAGTCCCGGTTGGCTACTGGCTGGTTGGATAAGCATTCCTCTGACTTCTCTGTCATGAATTGGCCACCTAGAAGCTCAGACTTAAATCCTATTGAGCATCTTTGGGATGTTTTGGAACAAGGCGTGAAAGGCCATCACACAGCACCAAAGAACCTTACTGGATTATGGACAGCTTTAGCCAATATTTGGCAAGCCATTCCCATGGAACGTTTCCAGAAACTTGTTGAATCTATGTCTCGTCGTGTGGCAGCCGTTATCAAGGCCAGAGGAGGCCCAACTCGTTACTAGGTAGGTATCCCTAATTCAGTGGCACTTCAGTGTATAACGAAACTGCAAGAGCCTTCCACCTTAGTTCAAGTCCGAACTCACCCCTAGTTAATTTTAAATCCATTAAGCATTCTTGCGGTGCGATGCATTATTTTCTTTTTAGGCATGTGTTTTAAATATGGTTAGCGCTTTTAATAGTAAAGTCAAGGAGGCAGCAAGCGATATTCTCAGCTTTGGGTGTTCCTGCGTCCTTTTATCCTGCCGACTGTATTTAGTGGCCTGTATTTTTATTTAGGTATAAGTAAGGCGAACCTAATGTGAGGCCCGCGGGTCTTAACTTACCGATCCCTGTTTTCTCACTAGCTTCCACGTTAGGATAACCGGGGTGGATCCAATGTCTATTAAATTTAGTCCTTTTGGCAGCCAAGTAGAAAGAAGTTTCTGGCAATCGGGGTCCGTTCAAAAAACTTCCTGTTATTCTCCACATGTAGCAGTTACCCTAATCTAAATATCGAATTACACCAAGAAGATAAAAGTTTGGGTAAAACCCGGGGAAACAGCAATGGGAGAAAGAAGGCATTATACAGAATTTTCGATTTAGCATAATTTCAGGAACAGATGAGGGGGAATACTGCATCTTTTCTCTGGCGTTGGTCAGAATAGAAACGGGGTCAAGGGAGAGAGGGTGAAAGTGCAGAAACAGGAAGTATTGAACGAGACACACATCCTGTTTCGATGATATTGAAATAACATGCCGTCCTTCCAGCGGATTTATCGGTCAAAGATATGGCCAGAAAAACTAGCGAATTCGGAACATTTCTGTTGAAATAGCGCGCGTGCGTTTGCATGCCCTACGACAAATATGCATTTATCTTAGATAGCGAGAATCGGTCGTGTATAGGCACGCAGGCGGTGTGTCTTAGGAAAGCTGCGTGAATAATTATTTGAAGGCGGAACACAAAATGGTCTCAATAAGCACATTTTTATTTTCTAGGCTTACACCACAATTAAAGAGTAAAATAACCCGAACCGCACGTTTCTACGATGATCATAATATTTTTATGCTGAATTGCCCAAGCTTATCCTGCTGTATGAGTACATCTGTAATTAAAGTGTATTCGTGTCTGAATGGAATTTTTTTATGTTTGCCGTCCTTAAAAAAGGCTATATATAAAGTTCCTTGCATGGTAGGTGCTCGAAATTTTCTAAAGTGACCTTTCATTCTGTTTTCATTATTATTTTTTGTTCCAACGCGACAGACACTATGTTCTGAGTTCATTGACACACGGCGAATTTATTGGCTGTTTTAATCAGTGGCGGCTCCAAGCCACTGATTTAGGGGGAGGGGGCAACGTCGGCTCGTAGGGTTATATATATATATATATATATATATATATATATATATATATGATAAATAAACATCCTCTCATTATAATTTAAACACATTTAGTATTAGGTCTACGATTATACAATTTTAGCTGTAAAAAAAAAAATACGCGAGGCTTTTTTTTTTGAGGGGGGGGGGGCGATTGCCCCTTCTGCCCCCCCCCCTGGGATTCGCCCTTGATTTTAATGCGGGAGCACCATACAGAGAAGCCAACACTGCTCCTTATGAGGAAACAGCAAGGGAACGACCATGCCGTATTCGTGATTCGACCCCGAGCCCATTTTGATGAATCCCGAGATGCTACCCGGCGTTTTTCATTAAAATGTCTTCGATATTTTTGATTTAGACTAAAATTTCAGACAATGTTTTCTCTGGTTCAAAATTTGCCCCCCCCCCCCCCTCGAAAAAAAATTGGATTTTTGCCTTCTTAGTGATTAAAAAATTCTATAAACAAAATTTTTATAAATATTGAAGCCAAATTATTATGAAATTTTTCTATATGCAAAATTTATAAACCATAATGGAACTAGAGCTATTCGGTTTGGGACACATGTTGAAAACAAAACATGCTTAACATTTTGAAATTTAATTTTTTTAAAAACAAAGTTTCAAATTTTCCCGTAATTTTTTACATGCACGATGATCTTTGAATAAAAATACATTTGATGTAAAAAAATCGTGCCAAAATGTGTGTAAATAAAAAGAAGTAAAACTTTCTGTCTCAAATCCCCTTAAGGATGCTCAGGTGCTAATCAGGGAAATGCCGCGGGAGATTTCTTCTCATATTTTTTTTCTACGCTTAAACAAATTTAAATTTTTGATTTTTTTTTTCTATCGAAAAGTAGAAACCTCAATCAAGCCGTATTTCGACGGGTTTAGTCGCCAACAAAACAGAATTGCCACATTTTAGGTAAGATAAAATCAAGAGAAGTGTACAAAATTTCAGTATTGATAAAAAATCTTTTGTGAAAAAAGATGGGTAGAGGGATTTCATATTTTTTTTATTTATTTGAAAATAATCAGTTAATGGCAATGCAAATAATGGCAATGTTAGGTTAAGAGTACCAAAGGAAAGCACATAGCATTATTAGGCACTAATAGCCTAAACTACTATCTCTAAAGTATAGTTAATGATTATATTTTAGAACAGGGGTTCCCAACCTTTTTCCTACATCGACCCCTTTTAAAAGAATGATTTTCTTCATCGACCCCCTCACATTTTTCTCTATTATATACAGCATACAACATAATTATAATACTAATAATTGCACATAAAACACTTAAATATAACAATTTGACTAACAATATGAACAAAAAATTAAAAAAAGTGGTTCATTAGGTTTGTGTTTTATTATTTTTGTACTATTTTAATTTTTAATTTCACAAATATAAACAAGATTTTAGAAACACATTGTAATTGCACTAAAGTTCGATTTCAATTAATGTGGTGGTTGTGCTCGAAGCATTGATACAATTTTTTTTAACTAGCCGCTGCGCAACCAGCATGGTCGCTTTTAGTTTTATATTTTCTTTTGCAAAAGAACTCAACTGAAAGTAACATATGTAAGGAATATTACCATTACCTGTCATCATAAATATACGTTGTTAAGGGGTATTCTCTAAAAGGCTGATTCTAAAACATCGTGATTAAAAACTGGATTTTCATTACTTCAGAGTTAAAGATAAGACTGAGAAACCCAACACCCATGATTTTAAAAATTATATACCTCTCTGTATGTACTATTTTTCAAAATTAAGATATTTACACTTTATCATTACATCAAATAAGAAATTGTTGGAGAAAAAATTTTTCTCTTAAAAAAAAAATTAGTAAAGTTTCAGCAAGTACTGAAATATAGTGTGGATTACATCACTCTCTGTAAGTACTATTGCTCCCAATTCATATATCTACACTTAATCATATCAAATGATAAATTGTTGGGAAAAATTCTTCACTAATGAAATGGAGTAAACATTCAGTAAGTACCGAAAAAAGTGTAGAAAATTAACTGTTACTGGCTATCGGTTGCTATGCCGGCAACGATTAAGTCTAACCTCGCGATCATTTATGCTCTCTCTTTCACGCCTCTCTCTTAATGAACTATTTCTTCTTCGCTTTCTTTCTTGAGACTGTTCCCAATTTTCACTTGATCGTGTAGCTCGCTTTCGAGCATTCGTGATTTCAGTGCGTAAATTCATGTTGACATGGTTGCAAATTGCGGACGGCCGCAAATGTTTACATCTGGTAGTTGCAGCCGTTGCCATTCGGAGTGTAGAAATATCGTCGATTTTTGTGCCGCGTACCTACGCGTTTTATATATGAGGCGGTGAAAGGCAAAGTAGTGTAAGTCACATTTTCAAATTTTTTCATTTGAGGGCAAAAATGTAATCTCCATGTTCAATTTATAGTGGAATTGCAAATAGTTATTATTTGAAATATTATAATAATTATTAGGAATTATAATTTGTTCAATTTATGGTGGATTTTTTTTGTAGTTTTTGATATAAAACTCTTTTGACTTACACCACTTGACTTACTAACTTACACTACTTTGCCTTTCACCGCCTAATATACTATAGATGTTTGACCTAAAATTGCTCATCAACGTATAGTCACAATAATTAACATAACGAATTTAAATATATTATATTTTATCCAATAATTTCATTCCTAAAAAATTGAATTAAATTTTAAAGCAGAAAAAATTTATCATCGACCCCTAATAGACCCCTGGAATACGATAGGACCTTTTTAAACTTCCATCGATCCTCAAGGGGTCCACCTGGAATCCCTCCTTTAGAACTTCGTACACTTAAAGATAATACTTAAACGCACTTAATTAGAGTTTTTGAAAAAGAGTTTTTTTTTAATGTGAAAATTATCCTTATCTGTCATATGTCCTATCAGACGCGTCACGTGATTTCCCTGTGCATCACGCGGGGAATGATACGACTCACATCAATACATCATGAATACAACTGAGGCAAGTTGATTACCTAAGAGTTATTTACTTTTACACAGTCGCGGTAGTAACCAGTACGGTCGGCAATTTTACTGGCATTATATTACATTTACTTGAATATATGCCAGGGATGGCAAACATCAAAGCAAATATTTTCTTGTCCTCGCGCCAAACACTTATTTACCATTAATAAAACACAATTTATGCTGTCATCGCATTGCATCGTATTGTAATCTGAGGTCACCAAATCACAGCTTCAAGTTCTTTTTCCCTTCCTAAGTTGATTTTTCGAATCAATTATTTTAATAAATGTGACGATCGATTTTGCATGTGTTTTCAGCGTATTTTTCTGTTAATAATTTTCTCTTAAAATTTTACAAGGAAAATTACTTATTCTTTAGATCATCAACTTTGGATACTTCTAAATAAATCCCTTTACGTAAAAAAATAAGCGTCAACCTGTGGTCAGGGATGAATTAATTTCAATTAGAAACAATTTAATTTTCCATGAGTAATAAATTCCATTAAGGCTGCTGTGTACTAACTCTATTTGATTTGCTCACCTCAATGTGAACCTATAGAGAAAATTTGTCCAAGGATTCCCGACTTGGATTTAAAGAATTTTTTTGTTTAAATGTACTCCGTTATAGAGAAAGAAATTTTACACCTTACGGCATTTTTCTTTTGAAAAAAAAAGGCAAATAATATTTTAAAATTTAAATTAGTCGGGGAGGAGAAATCTGGTATAGTGAGCATAGGCGTAGCGTCGGGGGACACGTGCCCCCCCCCCCCCTAACTTAACTTTAAATAAATTAAAACGTTAATAGAAGTTCAGTTAAAATCGAAAAATTGAAGAATACTTTTAAGAAAGATGGTTTTTCCCACTTTTTTCAAACTGGGAAACTGAAGATTCCGATTATGTCTAGCTTTAACATAGTTTTTAACAATGATATGATCCATAACAAAAATTCGAAGCTATATTTTTTTTCTCATTTTAATTATATTATACTTATTTTTCTCATTGTATAACTTTTGAATACAACTCAAACATTAATTCTATTGTTATTCAATTTTTTTAAAAAATCATAATATTTAATGTTTTAAGGATCGTTCGACAGTCAATGCGCTGAGGAGGGTCCTAACTGAATTCAATTCGTGCCCCGCCCCCCGCCAAAAAAAAGAAAAGTTAGAAGCACGCTATGCCTATGATAGTGGGTTTAAAACGCTCTTAAATTTCTTTTGGGGACGAAATTTATAAAATGAATCCTGTCTCAGGTTATCTATTTGAAAATACCATTCTTATTTATTACCAGCATTTATGTAGCTGTAAATAGTAGAAACATTTTATCCGTAGGTGAACATTGAGGTGAGCGAATCCAATAGGGTTAGTACACAGCAACCTTAATACATTACATACCATTAATGTACCATGGTACATACCATTAACACCATGCGTCTAGAAATGTGCTACGGATAAATACAACAAATACTGCTGGAAGTACAGTCTACAGTACATCATAAGATTTCGAATTGAATCATCTCTTTTTATATCCTGAATATGAGATACGCATGCACAAAAAAAAAAATCAGATAATGGTGACAACTACTGGACGGCCTCCAACTCTGTTAAAAATGTAGGGTCGTTCACTGTCTGTCGGTACTTTTATCATTTCACCAACTGTGGAATGTGATAAGTGTTTCGAAGGTATTATTACATTTTAGATGACCTCGAAATAAATAAAGTCTCTGACAAGTATATATATACATATCTTTGTAGCTACCTCGTTATCTGATAGCTCAAGGAGCGAGAAGCATCTGAATTAACGCCCATTTGGGAATTAATTTGTTCATCGTACAGCATTATTTTATTATTGGTGGGGTGAAAAAGGTATAATTAATTATTTGGTTTGTTTCACTGCATGTAAGGTACACTACACGCAAACGTGTCGTGAGTTTAGTGTCTCTTTGAATTGTAGATTTTGAATTAAATTTACCATATAATCAACAAATTTTTTTTTAAAAGTCCATACCGTAATCGCAATTTTAGTTGGAGATGCTGCGAGTTTAAACTTAATGTTTGGGTGTTACGAAGGATCTTAAAACAAATCCAAGGAGAAAAAATCATAAACAATGTATAATTCACTAATTAATATTTTTCGCTTACATAATCTGCCTGCGTCCACATTCAGGGCCAGCTTTGAGCAAAATGGACCGATTGCCCCACGACAGAGTGAATTTACTCTAGTCATCAAACATACACGAAATAACATAATATATACGAACACCATCATTTTGCAGGTTTTATAGAGTATAGCAATGACATTAATTTTCACCTGAATCCTTAAAATGTCAGTTGTATTTGTTTATATTGTTTATATATAACACTAGCTGAATACCCGTGCTTCACTACGGAGTACATTCAAATTAAATATAACGGTCAATGTATGCAATTAATGCCCGAAAAAAATTATAAAAAAAATCGTAACGGATATTTTTATAGACAAAATAATGAAGACAAACATATTCAAATTAAATACTACAGTCAATGTATGCAATAAATTTCTTTGTTTAATATCCATAAAACATACTAATTTGAATTAAATTCTTAAAAAAACTTCTATCCCAATTAGTCTAGTGGTTAAATTTTATCTTTTACTGTATTTTAATATGTTTTTGTCAATTTATATCGTTGTTATGCACGTGACGCAACATTAATTTAAAGTATCACAAAAAGAAAAGAAATCTTGTGATCCGCTTGTAATAAATTAAATTCTAAATATTACTCTTTAAAAATTCACCAAAAATCAGAAAAGGAAGGTAAAGATTCGAAAAAGATTTCATTTTAAAGGAATTTTTATGATCTATCTCGTGAAATAAATTTTATAACCCTCAGATTACTATTTTAAATGCAAATTTTAAAAAATGTTACAAAAACAGCTTAAAAGTTTAATTTTTAAAAATCTAAGAAGAATTTTTCAAAAATCTTTTTTAGTGCACCCTTACACTATAAGAAGAATCGCCAAAATTTCAGCACTTTAGGTCGAGCGGTTTGGTCTGTGCGTTATCTGTCAGTCAGTCAGTCACGGAACTGTTTTATATATAGAGAGATGATTTATTAAAAAGAATGTTGTTCAGTTACGTTTTGCATTTCTCCGGAGCTAAAAGTAAAATTAATGTTTTGACTACATCATTTAACAGTTCCAGAAACCAATACATTTTCTTTTCAAAAATAAATCGTTTTGTTTGTTGTTTGCTTACATCCATAGAGTTTTATATAAAAATACACTAAGAGACATTTGTTCTAACCACTCAGAGGCACTTTTCAACCGGAAATTGTGACTGCTATCCCTTCTGCGATAGATCTACAAGTTATAATAAACTTTGCTTATATTTCTAAATTTCTCCGAACTTTGGTTTCATTTAAGGCTGGCAGCTCCTGAAGTTGGTTCTGACCACCTTTAAAATCGTTATTAATAAAAAATGCTCTATTTTTAACCCTTGGAGGTATTGTTTCAATTTAAAAGCTAACTGAGATACAACAGAATTGAATCAGTTATTTGAGCATTTACTTACAATGTATATTTATGATGACAGGTAATGGTAACATTCCTTACTTATGTTACTTTCAGTTGAGTTGTTTTGCAAAAGAAAATATAAAACTAAAAGCGACCATGCTGGACGCCTAGCGGCTAGTCTATATATCTAAAGGGATCTCTATGGATCTAAAGGGCTGAAATTTTGCATGGCGATTCTTCTTATAGTGTAGGGGTGCACTAAGAAAGATTTTTGAAAAATTCTTCTTAGATTTTTTTAAAATTAAATTTTTAAGCTGTTTTAGTAACATTTTTTAAGTTTGCATTAAAAATAATAATTTGAGGGTTATAAAATTTGTAACACGAGAAAGGTCATTAATTTTAAATATTAATTTAAAATAGTGTATCATAAAAATTCCTTTAAAATGAAATCTTTTTCGAATCTTTAACTCCATTTTCTAATTTTTGGTGAATTTTTAAACATTAATTTTTTTAATTTAATTTATTAAATGCTGATCACGTGATTTCATTTTCTGGTACTTTAAATAAATTTATCGTCACGTCATAACAACGAAATAGACAAAAAAATATTTTTCTTTTCTTGCTAATGCGGCAGACGATTGGACATTATCTAAAAAAAATATTAAAATACAGTAAAAGATATGTTCCTCAAACTGTACTATATTAACTGTACTATATTCTTTAGTATGTCCTATTAAATTTAATTTGAATATTTTCTTCTACATTATTTCGTCTATAAAATATCCCTTACGATTTTTTTATAAATGTATTTTTTTATCAATTGTATACATTGATCGTCGTATTTATTATATATTCAGGGTGTCCATAATTAAAGTCCCACTTTCAAAAGGCTGCAAAAAAAAAGAATCACTGGTCAGAATGACCTCAAATTTGTTTGAATATACTGGAAGAAGGGGGAAATGATTTGGCATAATTAAAAAAAAGTTCCAAAATGTATCAATAGATGGCGCTGTAAGCGGCATAACGAAAGTCGATTTGGTAACAAGTGACATTTTGAATCGAAATACGACGGCTTTGGCATGAGTTGCACAGTAAACCAACTGTAGTGTTCAATGTGCATGTGTGTTTGGGTCGTTTGATGGAAAAAATGACTTCCAAGTCAGTCAACAGTTGTGGCACTGTTAGTGGAAAGCCCATCCACCACGGCAAGGTCGTACCACATTGGATGGGAAAATTGGTTTTTAATCGTCTTGGGCCAAAAACCACATAAAAAGCAACAATGAAAACGCCTGTTAATTATCGCTAGACTTGCGAACAATATGCTTTCTACCATTGTCCGCCACAAGCTGAAAGCGATAAACAGCATGTTCCACAACATACCGGAGTGTCTCAGGGGTGACGTTGCGAATGTGTTGCGTAATCCGTGCCTTCAATTCAGCTAAATTTGCAATCGGGCCACTGTACACAACATTTTTAAGATAACCCCACAGCCAGAAGTCACAAGGATTGAGGTCTGGTGATCTTGGAGGTCAGGCTGTTGGACAATGACGGCTGATAAGTCGATTATTTCCGAAATGCCTCTTGAGCAGTTGCATGACTGGCTTTGCTATGTGCGTAGGAGTTCCATCTTGCATGAAAATGATTCTATCCAGACATGCACGCTGTTGAAGTGTTGGAATGACCTGGCTGCATCAAAAGACTCGCATGCCGTTTACCATTCACGGTACAGGTAACAGGACCCACAGGACCTATCTCCTCGAAAAAAATGGCCCTACCATACACGATGCCGTCAACCCGCACCACACAGTTACCTTCGGCGAATGCATCGGTACTGGTTGAGTTGCGAATGGGTTTTTCTTTGCCCATATCCTGCAATTTTGTGTGTTTACAAATCCGTGGAGGTGGAAATTAGCTTCATCTGTCCACAAAATGTTCCATGGCCATTCATTGTCCACTTCCATGCGAGAGAGAAATTCCACAGCAAACGCCTGTCTTCTTGGCAGGTCAGCAGGAAGCAACTCCTGAACATGTGTAAATTTGTATGGATAGTAATGCAGGATATTGCGTATAATTTTGTGCATTGTACTCGCAGGCATGTCTAAACATCGGGCAATACCACGTGCACTGCACGTTTGCACACCACTGCTCGTCCCTTCCTCTAATGCTGTGGCCACATCTTCTACTACCACTACTGACGTCGAAGCAATTGATTTCCTCCCTCTGCCAGATTTCACTTCAAAAGAACCTGTTTCTTCAAATTTCTGAATCATATTCTTTAGACCCTTTGCAGAAATCGGAACACAGCCTTTTTTCATTCCCTTTAATGACCGGAATTTCTTTAAAGCTGCAGGCACACAGTCGTCGTTCTTCTAGAAGGGCTTCACCAGAAGAGCGTGATCCTTCATTGAGAGACTCATGACAAGCTACTCAGATACAATATGATGGGAACGCCACATATCCCGCGCTTTTATACCACATGCAATGTGTCGTGCGCATGAGTGTCTTTTTAATTAGTTGGCATAGTATGCCGCTTACAGCGCCATCTATTGATACCTTTTGGAACCCTTTTTTTATTATGCCAAATCGTTTCCCCCCTTCTTCCAGTATATTCAGTTCAAATTTGAAGTCATTCTGACCAGTGGTTCTTTTTTGCAGCCTTTTGAAAGTGGGACTTTAATTATGGACACCCTGTATATATATATATATATATATATATATATATATATATATATATATATATATATATATATATATATAGGCATTAATTGCATACATTGACCGTTGTATTTAATTTGAATGTACTCCGTAGCGAAGTGCGGGTTTTCAGCTAGTTTACTTATAAATATCTGTTACCATAAAACACTTAACCATCTGTAATTCAACTACTTACATAATTGTTTCGAATAAATTATATATATTTGAGGCACAAGAAAAGTCCCATTGTTAACCTTTTAATATTTTCAGTAGTATTAATCGCAAGAGGGTAAAGCTCGGCGATTCTCTAATCATGCGGAAAAAACAACTTTACAGGAGTGTTTGACTTCGTATTTCCTCGAGTTCATTTCATTTTACACTTGACATCGCAAAAAACAGGGCTCTCGCTCATATATATATATATATATATATATATATATATATATATATAAAACGTTGTATGAATAACTTTTAAGATATAAGACTGAGACATAAGAATTAAAACATACTTAATTTTTTTATGCTAAAATATTTCTAAATTAATCACGTATTTGTTGTTAAGGACAATTTCATAGAACTATTGTAATCTTTTTACACACGTTTTTTGCGCCAGTGCGATCATCCAGGTGTAGAAAAATATGCACACAAAATAGAAAAAACACAAGAAAGTATTTAACTTACAGCAGAATGGTGATTTATGTGCTCTCTATTGGAGGGCCAGAGAACTTATGTCCTGATCTCACGGTCTTCAATTATTGTGCTTCTGGATTTTTAAATTTTCATCCTGAAACTTTAATGTTTTTAACTGGTTTTAAGGCTTTTTGGTCGTTTTTTTTATCGTATCTTGTGGTTCCTTTTTTGTTGTCCTGTGTTTTTATATTTTTTTTAATGTTGGGTGAGTGGCCAGACTTGTATGGATAGTCGGCCATATGTAACAACAACAACAACAACACAAGAAAGTATGTATGCAACGTAGGCACATGATATCGAAGTTGTCATTTTCCCTGTAAACGTGAAATAGTTTTGTACTTGTAAGAAAAAAATACCTCCCACCCCCCGTAGTAATAAGATCAATCAGTCCTAGTAATAGGAACTAAATTCATTGCTGACCTCGTTTTTTTTCTATTCTCATTGATCTAATATATAGATAATTTTAAATGCGATGTCACCTTTGGCTCGTGTCTGCAGCCACGAATGTACATATCGCTCCTGTATGAAACAGATACTAATAATCCCTCTAAATGATAAGCCCAATCAGCGGTGACGTTAGATCCAGGGTTCGCCTCCATTGTCTTTCCTGGTTGAACGTTGTTTCTATTGCTCTCTTTTCGAATTTTCAGCGCAGGGGATCTGTTCCACCTCTCGGAATTACTCCTTGGTAAGACAAATATCATTCATTTTCGACCTTATTCCGTATGATTACCGAACTGTAACGGAACAGTTTAATTTTAAATTTTATTTTGATAATAAAAACTACACCTAGATATTAGTTTACTACCTTTTTTTATTACACTTCATAATTACTTTGTAATATGGTTTCATTTTCGTACTTCTCTCTTATACTGAATGGATAGAAGTGGAGGCTTCAAACTGCGATTTCAAATTGATGAAAAAACCACAGCTAGATATAAGTTTACCACCTCTTTTATTACACTTCATAATTGCTTTGTAATATGATTAATTTTCGTACTTCTTTTCTACACTGAATGGATAGATGTGGAGGCTTCAAACTGCGATTTTAAATTAATGGAAAAAAACTACAGCTATATATTAGTTTACTACCTCTTTTATTACACTTCATAATTTATTTGAATATGATTCATTTTTGTACGTCTCTTCGACACTGAATGGATAGAAGTAGAGGCTTCAAACTGCGATTTTAAATTGATGAAAAAACCACAGCTGAATATTAGTTTACCACCTTTTTTATTACACTTCATAATTTATTTATAATATGATTCATTTTCCTACATCTCTTCTACGCTGAATGGACAGATGTGGAGGCTTCAAACTGCGATTTTAAATTGATGAAAAAACCACAGCTAGATTTAGTTTACTGCCTTTTTTATTACACTTCATAATTGCTTTGTAATATGATTCATTTTCACACTTCTCTCCTACACTGAATGGATGGTTGTGAAGACTTCAAACTGCAATATTGATGAAAAAACTACAGCTAGATATTAGTTTACTACCTTTTTTATTACACTTCATAATTGTTTTGTAATAAGATTCATTTATAAGATTTTAAATCGATAAAAAACCGCAGCTAAATATTAACAACCTTTTAATTACCTTTTTATCACATTTCCTGGTTGCTTAAAATGGAAATCAAAGACTTTATCCATTGGTAAATGTAAATGTATCCATAAAGCTTCAAATAGGATATTTTGAAATTATTTCGGGCTTTTCTTCACATCTACATTTCAAAATGACATGATGCAAAAGTTTTTTTTTTTTAACCATATAAAAAATTTAAATGTTTCACATTTTTTTCCCTATAGAAAAACTGGAAAAAAGGAATTATAAATTGACGGATCTGCGAGACGTAATAATTCTGAAGAAAATAGATTGAAACTAGCTTAAATGAGAATACTCGGCTTTGGCCTTTTTCATGTGTAGACTATCAGCGTTTGGTAGAAACATGAAAATCAAACAATGACGTATTGCAGGGATGGTTAAATGTAGCGATTAACTTTCAAGTTTAATATACCGCTACTGAGTGATGTAAAGTATATTAATTTTAATATTGAATTTTAATTCCGAATAAAAAGTTTTAAACGTTTCCTTATTTTGAATCGAAATTCGTTTTCAATGAGAATTTAAAATATTAAATTATTTTATCCTCCGATTTTAAAATACTAACAAGTTTAATCGAACTACTTTATCTGCCTGGTTTGAGATAGCCATTTTGCTACGCAGTACCTCTGTATTATGCATAATTCAGTTGATTGAAAGCATTCATAATGAGCTCCAAAATAATTATTCCAAACGAAAATTCCGAAGAATCTAGTTACAGACGGAATTAAGATCTTGAATTGGAAATCTTAAATCCTAAACTAAGTGCGAGCGACTGAAAAATCTTCCATCATCAACCTAAATCAATCCATATTAGAATAAATTCATAGCAAGCTACTGAGTTCACATTCAGGGGAGGAAAAAAAAACTGAAAGTTTTTGATATCAAAGAATAGTCACCTAGTTTTGAAGATTCTGCTGAGAAATTTGCTTCAAGACAAGATAAGAATTTAATATGGAGCGACCGCGAAATGTTGAGGGTGTGAAACCGAAGGAAAGAGGTAGACTAGAGTCCGTTTTAAAGTGTCTTCATTTTTCAAAGGGACTTACAGAGTACTTATGCAAAATTAGATGTAGATTGGTTGAGGTGTTTAGTAATGTATAGAAGACATACTGAAAGAATTTCCCTTTTGAATACTTAAATTTTGTAAATTAGATAATGAAGATAACTTCCTCTTTACCAGTGGTTCTGAAACTTAATATTCGTAGAAACTTACTCTAGAATAGTGGTTCCGAACTTTTTGTTGATCAAGGACCATTTGTAAAAAAAAAAATAAATAAATAAAAAATCGTAGGGGACCCTGTCTCAATCAATCCTTTTAGAGGCAAAAATGGTTTTTTTTCTTTAAATAATCAAATTCTTTGTGATAAACAACTTTAATGAAAAATCACGAATAAATTTAAAACAGTAATAAATTGAACGTAAAAGAAAACTTAACAACAGACATAAAAGCCTACGAAAACTTAAAAATGAACGAGATTTTTCAACCTGCATTTCTTTTACTTGCCACGAAATGACTGTGATGATGTGAGTCCGCGTCACAGAAAATATATCAGAAATTTTAAAGCAGAACAAGGATTTTTTTCTGAATCAAAACGTCAGAAAACGGAAAAAATACAGAATTTTTAGAATTTGGACAAAAAATTGGGAACTAAAAAATGTTTTGCTCTCAGTTTAAAAAAATTGTTTAAATTCACGGTCGTTTTGAAACGATGAAACCAATTTTTTTCTTTTCTTTTAATCACTCCTGACCTCGCGGACCACTTCTTGGGTTCTTTCTGACCACCAGTGGTCCGTGGGCCACCGGCTGGGAACCACTGCTTTAGAACGAATATGCTGCCGTTCCTACTTCTCTCGGCCTTTATTTTTTATTTAAAAGCTCCAGTGCCCAATCCGAAATATTTTTACTTCAAATCAAGGCTAGCAAAATCTTATAGATATAAATTAATTCTTTACAGATTTTATATCTTTGCGTCAAAATGGAATGATCACTTTTTTTCCCCTTTGAAAATTCATTCCCTTCACTAAAGCCACTATAGGATGAAATATCGTATTTATAATTTCTAGATTTTTATAGAATTATCTATCTTCTGTCCAACCTATTCCGTAATAGCTGTTTATGGTTTTAATCTTTCAAAAAATGCGCGGCTTTTATAATTTTTTTCGGGAGCCCGAGGTAACCTAGTGGTAGCGAGGTGGGCTTGGGACCATAGGCGTAACGTGCTTCTAACTTTTTTTTGGAGGGGGGGGGGGAACGAATTGAATTCAGTTAGGGCCCTCCTCAGCGCATTGACTGCAGTCCTTAAAATATGAAATATTATGATTTTTTTTAATTGAATAACAATAGAATTGGTGTTATTCAATACAATGAGAAAAATAAATATAGCATCGAATTTTTGTTATGGATCATATCATAGTTAAAAGCTATGTTAAGGCTAAAGACATAATCGGAATCTCCAGTTTCACCGTTTGAAAAATCGGAAAAAACCAACTTTCTTAAAAATTTCCTAGAATTATCCGATCTTAACTGAACTTCTGTTAACGTTTTAATTTATTTCAAGTTAAGTTAGGGGAGGGGCACGTACCCCCCCCCACACACACACACACCGATGCTACGTCTATGCTTGGGACTGGAGGTACCTAGTTCAAATTCCAACGAACGCCATTACATACCTTCGTCTAGGCCTGATATGGGAATGTTACATCTGTAGACCGAAAGTCCGTCTACGATGGCAGAGAAGATGGGAGCAGGTGCGAGCCCTCCAAATGTCGCTCCTGGAAGTGCTCGATCAAAATTGAGGCGACACCGGGGGTTGGTATCGGTTTCCCTATACGATGCCCTCACTGAAAGCAACCAAAGACTCTTGCGGTTAAGGTGCAATAGTCTTCATTGATGTGACGGAAATTAGTTGTATTTTTCACGTGTAGAGGGCGTTAGTTGTCCATGTGTTGATGTACATTCAACATTGCTTTGTCTTGTAATTTTCTACCAGTGTTCAGCACTCTCTTTGTTAGAACCACGTTTAATGGACGATTTGATAATGAATAAATATTAACCAGGATAAAAGATGGCTGTTTTATTTGGAGTCTGGTCATCCTTTTTGCCTCAATTGTTAAGAGGCCCTCATCGGCAAACAACATAAATTTGTAATGTTGGCATTCAGGGATCTTTCTCATCCTACTTTACTCAATATTAGGGAGTTATTTTATATGTTTCTTATGTACTGACTTGGCTCATTGTTTAACGTTCACTTCCCTCGGCAGCCTTGAAGCACTCAGCCCAATCCCACCGCTCAGTGATGTCACGCAACAGCATGCTGTACGCCATCCTCGTTTGCCTGGTCGCCACGACCGCGGTGTGGAGCGCTGCGCCGGAAGCCACTGTGCACCACCACCACGGCATGGAGCATCACAAAGATCATGACATGGACCACGATAAACATGTGAAGGACGACATGGGTGACATGGACATGGGTGACATGGACATGGACCACTCGAAACATGGCAACCATACTGGCGACATGATGCACATGATGAAGGTGAGCATTTCTGGACGGCTGTTATATATATTACGAGTTGAATACCCGTGCTTCGCTACGGAGTGCATTCAAATTAAATACAATGATCAATATGTGCAATTAATGCCTATATATATATATATATAAAATCGTAAGGGATATTTTTATAGACAAAATAATGTAGAAGAAAATATTCAAATTAAATCTAATAGAACATATTAAAGAATATAGTACAGTTTGAGGATTTGAGGACCATATCTTTTACGGTATTTTAATATTTTTTTGGATAATGTCCAATCGTCTGCCGCATTAGAAAGAAGAAAAAATTGTCAATTTATTTCGTATCACAAAAAGAAAAGAAACCCCGTGATCAGCATTTAATAAATTAAATTCTAAAAATTAATCTTTAAAAATTCACCAAAAATCAGAAAATGGAGGTAAAGATGCGAAAAAGATTTCATTTTAAAGGAATTTTTATGATCTTTCTCGTGATATAAATTTTATAACCCTCAGATTATTATTTTTAAATGTAAACTTTAAAAAATGTTACAAAAACAGATTAAAAATTTAATTTAAAAAAATCTAAGAATTTTTCAAAAATCTTTCTTAGTACCCCCCTTACTAAAAGTAGTGCACTTATTAGTAAGGGTAGTGCACCACTACACTAAAAGAAAAATCGCCATGCAAAATTTCAGCCCTTTAGATCCAGCAGTTTGGTCTGTACGTTATCTGTCAGTGAGTCAGTCAGTTACTGAACTGTTTTATATATATAAGTAATCTCTCATTTGAAATTCAGAGTTGCTTGTAAGTATTCTTGAGAAATATTGCCTTCCCGTGGTGTTGAGCTTCGTGATATTAAAAGTGGTTCAGCAATGGTTGTCATCTCACTGTAGGACTAAACATGGTTTGTTATGTGGTTATATTACATTTGCCATTCAGGGTTATCTCGCGGTATTCTTGAGGAAAAAAAGGGCTTACGGTGATGTTAAACTTCGTATTACTGATGAGTTTTGTTTTGTAGTGGTTGTCATCTCACTGCAGTACCGAGTATTCGGCCCATAGAGAGACTTGTAGACTGTTCTTTGGAAGAATAGGGGGAGTAAAAATTTTAAAATTTAAAATTTTTAAAAAAGTGGAGTAATTTAAAATCGTTACAACTAAAAAATATCATTTGTCGAATTTCAAAATTTTTTCATTTAATTAAACAGAAATACAAAAGTTTTAATTTTGATTCAGCGTTTTTTAAAATATTAATTTTTTTTAAATTTAAAATATTTAGAGTAAATTTTTTTTTTAAATGATATAACTTATGTTTAAAAAATCATATTTTCAAAAGTAAATATTTTTTTCAAATTTGCCGAATCAAAATTAAACTTAAATAATTGGAAAAGACATGTTCCATGTTTGAACCATTTATCTTTAACGGTTCTTGACTTATAACAATTTAAAGACGAGAAATTGTAAAAAAACACATCTTGCAGGTAAAACGCATTTACAGGTTAAAAGGTAGATTGGCTACTATCAGAATGTTACACAAAAAATAATTATATTTCCTGTTCTAATTAAGATAGAAACATGAATTAAGCGCCATTTTAAGCGGAAAAGAACAGAATTTTTTAACGCAATAAATGTTTTTTCGAAAACTTGGAAGAATTTTGTGTCCTGGATCCCCTTAAAATACTGGGCAATTCATAATTCCGAATTATAATATAAATAATTTGAGTTAGTATTAATAATGGCTAGGTTTAAAAAACCTGCGTGTATTTTATTTTCACTGCAATGGGGAGGGGGAACCCTCCTCCCCCCTACTGTTCCTAGTTACGCCTATGGTCGCGTGCATTTTAATCTTAATCTTTGTAACTAGATTCTCAGAGAGAATAAGAAGTGAATGCTGTTATAATATTCAAGCAAGACGCTGTCATAAATCCCGCTTGTAATCATTATCTGAAAAATAAAGGTTTAACATAACTTAATTATTGCAGTGCAACACAATTCAGACACAATCTTCGTGTTTAATAGTTTAGTTGAGGTTCCTTTACAAAAGTAGCAAGTGTCACTACTACGTTTGCTGTAGCGGCAGATCTTCCACAGTTCGAAGATTATTCTTCAGGATCTTTCTACATCCGCTAGTTTGTTCTAGTGGGGTTATATGTCAGTGGTGACATATCACAAGCGTAGTCAGCCACTTAAGGGGCCACAGGACCTTGAAGTTCGACGAAATGACTATAAATATGGTCTAATGCTAACCACAAAAACTCAAATAATATTAGAAAAAGAAATTTTCTTTCTTTATGCATATGAAGTACATACCTTTAAATATGTCATATATAAAAATGGAAATTATAAATCTATAAATAATTTTCAATTAGCAGTTTAGAATTTTATATGATTAACGGCTAATTTTGAGTTTGTGTGCAGCATTACTTTTAAACTATCAATAGGAAACTGATCAAGCTGCAATCATATGTATATTTCATGGTACTCTACATTTTAAGACCAGAAAAATGTGCAATTCTGGAATACTTTTTCTTTCATGTGGAAAAATTATGCAAATAATTGTGATAATTTTTTTAAGTTTTCAAATTTTATGCTTAATTTTTAATTTAAATAATATTTATTACAATTTATTTAGTTTTAAATTACAGGTAAATTTATTACAAATGTATTCTGACCCTTAATTATTTTCTGTAAGCATATATCTCAATTTTATGATGCGCACAACACTTAAGGATTTTTAATCACGAGTTAATTATATAAAATTCTAAACTGCTAATTTGAAAATTATAGATTTATAATTTCCATTTTTATATATGACATATTCAAAGGTATGTACTTTATTTGTATAAAGAAAAAAAATTTCTTTTTATGATATTATTTGAATTTTTGTAGTTAGAATTTAGACCATATTCATAGTCATTTTGTCGAGCTAAGGTTCTGTGCCCCCTTAAAAAAGAAAAAGTTGTTTAATTTTTTTCAATACTTTGAATTTTTTTAGGAGATGTAACCTGAGGGACCGTCTTATAGAAAAATTAATTCGATAGAAATTAATTTTGGGGCCGATATATTTTTCGTTATTTCTCATTTCTATGCATGTCCTTCATTGTAAAATAATTATGTTTATTTTCTTGCTTCCCATTTTGTAGTTTTTGTACAAATTTCTCCTTTCTGAGTCAGGTCTTTAAGGTAATATCTAATTACGAATTCCTAATTAGAAAGCCTCCTTTTCACTTTGCTCGACGCCCACCAAGCAGATTGTCTCCGAAACAATTCCGCACATTGCATTGTATTCAGGTCGTCAAGGGAAGGTAGCCTCTTTCTAAAACGTTTTGTAGGCTGTCATCCTGGTTCAAGCCCATTCATTACGTGTTTTATACTACAGAAAAATCCTTCTTAAAGCACTGCGGTATCTGTTCGAGTCATAAGCTGTGTGAGGTCTTTGGCAATCGATTACAAGAGGTATCCTATTCAAGCACCCAAACTTAAGTTGAAATTAGTTCGTTTGAAAGCAATTATGACAGTTTCGATACAACCTTTGGGGATGCTTTTTAGTCGCTTTTACGTAAGTCGAAACTGAATTTCTCTACCTTCTTTGTATCTGATTACTAGTATTTAATTATTCTCGTGTATCCATTATTATGTAAGTGAAAAGGACAAATACAGCAAAAAATGTATCATATACAGGTAGATTCTTGAATATTTTGATTCGTCCATTCTTGAATATTTTGAATAAATTATTTTAGTATTTTTATTCATTCTTAAATTTTATTAAATTTTTTTTCTAGAATTTATGAGCAAATATAGGAAATTATTTAGAGAAAAAAAGCTACTGGTTTTTCGGACCATAAGACGCAACTTTTTACATAAAAATTCGACTTAAAATCGGGGTGCGTCTTAAGTCCGAAAGTAACATTAAAATAAAAGGAATATTATATATATATATATATATATATATATATATATATACAGTGGAATCTCGATCGATCATTTTCCGAATCATCGTTTTCCCTTATGTGTCGTTCATTTCACCAAGTCCTGACGATCATATTGCTTTGTTATGTTCCCGCATCTATATCGTTTTCCCGCACTTATCGTTCAGTTCAGTTGGTCCCTTGAAAAACGATAAATCGAGATTCCACTGTATATTGTTTATTATATTTACTATATATTTTTTATTTTTATTAAGTAAAAAATTGAAAATATCTTTATATACCTAACAAAATACAAAATATCCTTTTCTAAATATCCTCCCATAAATTTGAGGTGCGTCTTATGGTTCGGAAAATATGGTATTTTTATAATTCTGATGGAGCTCCACTTTTCTTTAGTTTAGATGGATAATAATTTATAGCACACTGTGAAATGTTTTAGTTCATTATATGATTTCACTCTCACGTCGATAATAATTTTCCTTGGCAAAATATGTAATAAAAATCAACTTTAGTATCACGTGAGCTGAAACTCCCCTCTATCATAGAATTTTTAGTAGCATCTCGATAGAAATTAATTTTGGGGCCGATATATTTTTCGTTATTTCTCATTTCTATGTATGTCCTTCATTGTAAAATAATTATGTTTATTTTCTTGCTTCTCATTTTATAGATGTATTTCCATTTCGGTGTGGACGAAATTGTATTGTTCGAAGGTTGGAAAATAACAACTACAGGAGGTACTGAAATTTGTGTTATTTATTTATTTATAAATGTTTGTATTTGAGAAAATACTACATTCTTTAAAAATGTGCTTGCGAAATAACGAAGCGTCAAATCTAAGGTGTCTAATTAGTTTATATACAGTCAACCCTCCTATAAAACGATTAATTCGTGCCGCGTTATAAGAAACTCAAAATTAGTGTAAATCAGATTGATTCGTACCGCGTTATAAAAAACTCAGAATTAGCGTAAATCAGATTGATTCGTACCGCGTTATAAGAAACTCAGGATTAGTGTAAAGCAGGTTGATTCGTACCGCGTTATAAGAAACTCAGAATTAGTGTAAATCAGATTGATTCGTACCGCGTTGTAAGAATCTCAGAATTAGCGTAATTCAGATTGATTCGTACCGCGTTGTAAGAATCTCAGAATTAGCGTAATTCAGATTGATTCCTACCTCGTTGTAAGAAACACAGAATTAGTCTAAATCGGGTTGATTCGTACCGCGTTATAAGAAACTCAGAATTAGTGTAAATCAGATTGATTCGTACCGCGTTATAAAAAACTCAGAATTAGCGTAAATCAGATTGATTCGTACCGCGTTGTAAGAAACTCAGAATTGGTCTAAATCAGGTTGATTCGTACAGCGTTATATGAACTCAGAATTGGTCTAAATCAGGTTGATTCGTACCGCGTTATATGAACTCAGAATTAGTGTAAATCAGCTTGATTCGTACCGTGTTGTAAGAAACTCAGAATTAGCGTAAATCAGATTGATTCGTACAGCGTTGTAAGAAACTCAGAATTAGTCTAAATCAGGTTGATTCGTACCGCGTTATAAGAAACTCAGATTGATTCGTACAGCGTTATATGGAAAAAGCGTTATAAGAAACTCGGAATTAGTGTAAATCAAATTGATTCGTACCGCGTTATAAGGAAACCGCATTAAGTGAAACTCAGAAGTTAGACCATATGTACCTATAAATAAGCTGATTTGTTTGTTATGCTTAAGGCTGCTATGTACTAAGAAAAAACATCGTATTTCCCTTTTCCTCTTCTTTCAGACTCTTGTGGTGGGTTGGTCCAGTTGACAGTTCGAGAATTCCACCCACCCCCCCTTAGGATTGACATTTTGAGGGATTGTAATGGCTCTCTCTATATAGGGGGGGTGTTAAGAGTTGCCCCCAAATTTTTTATTTAAAATATATTTTTGTCAACTATTTGCAGGTACATAAATGCTTATAATCAAATAAAATTGCTATTGTCAGATAGCCTAAACTTTTCTGCAAAGCGCTACAGGATTCATTTTATAAATATCGTCCACCGAAGGAATTTATGAGCGTTTAAAACACACTATACCAGATTTTTCCCCGAATAATTTAAATTTTAAAATATTAATTGCATTTTTTATAAAAAAACGAAAAATGTACACAAATGTAAAATTTCTTTCTCTATGACGGAGTACAATTTAAAAAAAAAATCTTCGAATCCAATTCGGCAATCCGTGGACAAATTTTCTCCATGGGTTAACACTGAGGTGAGCGAATCCGATGGGGTTAGTACATAGCAGCCTTAACGTATAATGATGAATAAAAGAGGGGAATTCTCCATCAGTTTCACCCGTAAACGCATAATAGCAAATGTCATGCTATAAGGAGACTGCTTATGCTAATTGAGTTTTAATATAGAGAAATAACGTTATAAGCCTACCACGTTGTACGGAAACCGCGTTATAGGAGGGTTTATTGTATATTTATAGAGTTTGTAATCCGTCGGTTTTTGCGGTACCTTACCATATAATGCTACTCTAAAACAGTTTTTTGGAAAATTAGACGATTGAGTGCATAAAATTACTTTCTCATTAAAGAAATTTGGATATTCATAACATACAAATTCGATAGGTCGAAATATTTACTTAAATTTGACTACTTCATCATTGTATCACACAATGGAGAACTTACACATCGCTATTTTGTTGGCTACTTGAATAAGGTGAAGCAACCTACTCCCCAAGAGATGAGAACAGTGTGTTTTTAGCACGGATGAGAACCCGGGTCCACGTGGTGGAAGTTTTAGATACTAACCACCACTGTAATGTTGGCGGCTCTGCAGGAAAGCTAAAATAATGCAGAAAGGTCCAATCTAATTTCTTTAATCGCATTGAATAATAAGAAAAAACTCAACTTTTTAACTTTTTTTCCCCGTGACATGAGCAAAATTTTACTCAGTAATCTTCAAAATCCTTTAGAGACATCATCTTTACGTCTTTCAGTGTGTTGGGCACTATTATATCGGTTTAATTTTTACCATTATACGTTACTCTAAAACACTTTTCGAGAAAATCGGACAATTGATCATAGAAAATCACTTGTCCTGTTGCGGTATCCGTTAAAAACTGGCCATCAAAATGGTACGTACTTAATCATAACATCGCATGATTGAGATTTTTTTTTTCTTTTTCCAAAGTGGTAGACCCTTATTCACTAAAGACATTCGCTACTATGCACGCCGTGATTATCAATTTTTTCTTAGGACAACTTGAACAAGGCCGGTCCCGTAGGTGAAGCGACCGTCTCAGGCGCCGAACTGAAATAGGCGCAAAAATGAGACATAGTAAAATTAATAAATTTTTAACGAATAAAGAAAATATATTAGTAGTTTAATGTAATATAGGGCGAAATTCGTAAAAATACACAAATACAAGCGAAGAGTATTATTATAAACTGCTGAATCATGAGAAATGTATTTTGAATGTTTATTTCCAAACATTGTTGTAGCTCCAAGAACTCTAGTACCTGTTGATTTAGCAACAGCTGAGAGCATTTTTTCATAGTTGAGAATTTTTAGAAGTTATCTACGAACATCAAATTACGTAAGAGCGACTGAATGATCTAGCAATCAGTTCTATAGAAAAGACGATATCTAAAATAATAAATTATAGAGATGCCACCCAACCATTTGCTGCAATAAGTCTTGGAGAATGGTTTACTGATTATTTTATTGTATAACAAATTATAATCAAATTTATTTTCTTTTTCTGCTTTTTTTTAAGTTCTGTAATTTAAAAAAATGTTCTTTCGTTAAAGTAAATAAAAATTTTCTTTCTATTTAATACACACTTTTTGTAGTAACAGTGGACGTTAAAAACTTTTTTTTTACCTTTTATCATAGAGATATGAAATTTTGTACAGATATATAGAATACCTTAAAAGAGTTTTCCTGTCTATTATAATTTTAAGATTTTTTTAAAAATTCAACATTTATAAACAAAATTTTAAAATGCTCCTTGCGACTTATTTTTTTAGGTATTTCCTCGATTTTGCATTTTTATCATTTAAAAGAGAATTACAAACAAATCTGTGTATCAATTATTTAATCCCTTGAATAGTTA
This sequence comes from Dolomedes plantarius, assembly GCA_907164885.2. Taxonomy (NCBI): domain Eukaryota; kingdom Metazoa; phylum Arthropoda; class Arachnida; order Araneae; family Dolomedidae; genus Dolomedes; species Dolomedes plantarius. Next base: position 116,302,133 of record OU015496.1, on the reverse strand, counting down.
ATTTTTGAGAGATTTTATTTTCTGAATTCCATCCCGATTTTCATCAAAATTTTACCTTTTAATAAGTTATAAATCAAATTTAATTACTTTAATAAAGTCGAATTGTAAAATGCATACCCAGTTTCTTTGTAAATATTATCAGGATTCTTACATACAAATTTAATGAATTTTGAACAAAAATTAAGTCGCATGGAGCATTTAAAAAATAATAATCTAAAAACCTTGAAAAATGTGTTTTGAGAAAAACAGATTTAAAGTTTATTACTACACTTACCTTTATTACTTCGTGAATGCTTCATAAATGATCTTTTACTTAAAAAAAACTATTTTGGTACTACAGTGGATTCCCGATAATCTGAAACCAAAAGTCAAAAAGAACTAAGGTTACAATAAAACCACAGTAATACTAAGTAATATAAAGCATATTTCTGAAAATTACAAGAAAAGTTTAAGTTAGACAAAGTACTGAACTAATTATTACTGAACTACATTGGTTTGAAAAAAATCTGTTAATTTTTTTTTTTTTTTTTTTTTTTGGAAGAGAAGAATACCTTGAAGCCAAATTATGCCAACGCGTCAGAAAAATGGTGGTGTGGAAGGGGGGGGGGGATAGGGGAAATTGCCCCTCCCAAAAAAGCCCGGCGTATTTTTTTTCATAGCCTAAAATTATATAAACGTAGACCTAATACTAAATGAGTTTAAATTTAAAATGAGACGATGTTTATTTATTATATATATATATACATAACCCTAAAAGCTGACGTTGCCCCCAAAAAACTCTGGACTGGAGCCACCCTTGGGCGGAGTGTTACTCTATGTAACGTAGCGCTACATCAAATGCAGTCGCAGCGTCTGAGTGGGATACTCTCTGCTCGCTGTCACCGTCTGCTTCACCTTCACTCTCGTCTGAGACGTTGATAGGTTCTTTCAAAACCATTTCAACAATCTACTGATCATCTAAAATCTTACACTCTACTGAACGAACAACTCACACTCTATTGTACTCGGCAGCGTTCCGCTCTCTTATCACCCATTTTAGTTTTGGTAATGTTTAGACAGTCCTTATAAAATAAACTGTGTAATCACACGTAATATGTAATATTTGTGTAATCACACGATATTATGTAATTCAAGTATATTTTAAGAATGATTTCGCTTAATCCGAGAAGGGCCTGGTCCCAATCATTTCGGATTATCGGTACTCCACTGTATTATCCTACAGAAATATATATATATATTTTTACAATAACACAATCAATATTACAATAAAAAAAAGATTTGCTCAAATAAAGGTCCACAGTCCCCTTAAGTAGACTACTTTTGATAGTGATACATTCATTACTTAAGGCTGCTATGTACTAACCCCATTGGATTCGCTTACCTCAATGTTAAGCTATGGAGAAAATTTGTCCACGGATTGCCGACTTGGATTCAAAGATTTTTTTTTTTAAATCGTACTCCGTCACAGAGAAAGAAATTTTATATTTGTGTACATTTTTCGTTTTTTTTAAATGCAATTAATATTTTAAAATTTAAATTATTCGGGGGGAAATCTGCTATAGTGTGTTTTAAACGCTCATAAATTCTTTCGGTGTACGAAATTTATAAAATTAATCCTGTAGCGCTTTGTAGAAAAGTTCAGGCTATCTGACAATACCAATTTTATTTGATTATCAGCATTTACGTACCTGTAAATAGTACCTACAAAAATATACTTTAAATAAAAAATTTGGGGGCAATGCTAAACCCCCGTATAGAGAGAGAGTCATTACAATCCATCAAAATGTCAATCCTAAAGGGGGTGGAATTCTTTAACTGTCAACTGGACTCCTCCCACCACAAGAGTCGGCAAGAAGAGGAAAAGGGAAATACGATTTTTTTTCTTAGTACATAGCAGCCTTAAGTCTCTCCCCGAAAACTCAAAAAAGTGCCATTTTTAAAACTTGCCTCAGGCGCCAGGATGGATCGGCCCGGCTCTACACTTTGAATATGGGAGCATCAATAAGTGAACCAACCTATTTCCTAAGAGGAGAGAACATCAGTGCTTTAGGCGGGATATGAAACTGGGTTCACGCGGGGAGAGTTGCATATCTTAATTACCATGTGCTGTGGTGATGTCTGAAGGGAAACCAAAATAATACAGAAAAATTCAATCAGATTTAATTAAAAGAAATTCTACTGCCTAAAAATTTTTCTACCGTGCCTTACAAGTTTCACTCAATAATGATAATCTTTAAAATGAAAGGCATGAAAATGTATCTATGTATTTTTTGTTTGTTCATTGAGCAACATATCCTTAGGTTTTCTCAGTAGTTGTTAATAATTGCTTTTTATTTTCATTTATAATTTCACCAAGTTATTTTTTTAATGTTATCAAAAGTTCTGCCTTTTGGTAACAATCGTAATAATAGTAATAATGATAAAATTTGTATCATTATAATTCTAGAGAAACCAAATAACTTTTTTCACATACCTTAAAAGCCATAAGGTCTAGTAATTTTACAACTACATGCACTATCTATTTTTTTAATTACTAGTAGATTAAGCATAGAAATGAATGTTATTTAGACGATGACTAATTTAAACAATGACTTTGTTTAGAAGCTGCATTATTGTTGCTCTAATCCGAAACTCTTATACTCATTCCTAGGCATGATTGCATCTGTAGTGGGCATATTTCTTATGGGTATGCTCTATGAAGGCCTCAAGTATTTCCGAGAATACCTATTTAAGCAGTATGTATCTTCAATACAATTCTCCACTATTGCCATTACTGGAGAGGCTGGAAAAGTCTCGCAAGTCCACAAAGTACAGAAGTATGTTGTTTTCATGTATCAACTTCAATTATTACTAATTTCATGATTCATACTTACAAAATTAATCAAAATCTGTATATGTAGGGTAAACCAAATAACTCTTCCCCAAGAAAGATGTTTATATAAGTGAAAGAGTAAAGTAATTAAAATAATTTTAAAAAAAATTTTCATGCCTGAGGTAGCCTAGTGGTAGCGCGTCGGCTGAGGGTGCTCAGATCTAATCTCAACAAGCACCATTCAGTACCTCAGTATCATGGGCAGATATGGACACATTAAATCCCTAGACCGGAAAATCCCTCTATGAGATCAGAGAGGGTGAGGGAGGGTATGATCCCCCCCCCCCCAGATGTTGCCCCTTGGGAGGGGGTGGGGTGGCTCGGTCAAAATTAAGGTGGCACCTTATTCTGAATATTCCAGTAACAGTAAAACTGTTTCACAAATGTACAATCATTGTATTCATAATTCTTTGCTACAATTTAAAGGTAATGTTTTCTGATATCTGTACTTATGTATATTGTTCCATATTTAACATTTCGTAAAACTACATCTACTCACCTCCTATACAAACATCTGCATAGTATAATTTTCACTCCTCCAAAGCTCAATATAATAAAGCTTGAGCTACATCTCTCAAAAATAAATATATATATATATATATCTTAAAAGATATTAAAAACTAAACTCATGGCACATCAGTCTGAATGTGGACCAAGGCCGGTAGTGCCCATCTCCGCTTTCTTGACCGTGGGCTTGGGGTGCCATACAGCATGTCTTGGTAAGGTGGTCAACCTGATGCGGGACCTCCAGAGTTAGTTCTCAAGCATGCTTAGTCCTCATTTTATCAACCCACTCAAGGGATGAAAGGCTGAGTCGACCTTGCCCAGTTGCAGGATCGAACACTGGACCTGTGGTATGGCAACTCGAAGCTTTTAACCACTACACCACCGGGTGATCTTACAGGATATTACTACTCACAAATCAAAATTTTTAAAATTCCCCCTCCAGTCACGATTTTCTTTCCAGTTTTTTTAAAACCAATATTTTTTTTTCTCTGTTCACACTGCCCTGATTACAAAATATACAGCTCTGTAAACCAACTTAAAATATGGAACTCAGTCAATCTAGAATCCCATATTTTTGTAATGTAAATGATTCCATAAGCCATTAATTTCATTAACCATTTAACACAAATAATTGGTTGGGAACAATTATGTTATTTTATATGATTTAGAAAGTACAATTAAATGTAGATTAAGGTTAAAAAAATTTAATAAACCCATTCTTCACATGCTATATACTACACCGATTTCATGACAGTAAAATCTCCAAATTCTGTCAAAAACAGAAATGAATTTATACATATTCTAGAGCAGTGTTTCCTAAACTTTTTGATCACGGAACCCTCAGAACCTTTTCAAAGTTCATGGAACCCTCTACATATTTTGAACAATAGACCCCTTCCTCCCCTAAATGTTATAGGATATTGAATGAAGAAAATATTGTTTTAATACTTAGATTTTATTGAATTAAACAAAAAAATTAATAATAAAAACAAATAATGGTGATTATAAAAACAAAAATATGAGGGTAAAATAAACTGTCAGACTGTTTTGCAGAACAGGGTTCCAAAGAACACACTTTGGGAAACTGTTCTAGAGCATGATTTTCAACTGTTTTATGTCTACCCCGCTCCCTTTGGATGATCTTCAAACCCTATATCCCCCCCCCCTCAGCCTAAAAATCATAAGTAACGGTAGTAAAATACATTCTACACATATTTGCTAACCATCCACCGCCCCCTTCCCCCTCCTGAATATCCCTCACGCCTCCCAAGGCTGAGAACCACTGTTTTTAAGTTATTGCAGCAGAAAAGACGAAGTTTTGATAACTAAAACTTGTCTATATTATAAGTGTTCTGTTCAGACAGTCTGTATCCTTCCTTTCATTAGACGTATTTGATCATTCTTTGACAGTTTTTCCATATTATTTTATTTCATTTTCACACTTATAATCCTCAAACTCCAAATGTTTTTTGTTTTGCCCTCCAACAGCCACAAAATGATGAGCTTAGCACACGGAATACAGACTGCTTTGCACATCATCCAGATCATCGTCAGTTATTTCCTGATGCTCATTTTCATGACCTACAACGTGTGGCTCTGCCTGGCAGTGGTGTTAGGATCAGGAGTGGGTTACTTCATCTTCGGATGGAGGAAAGCATCGGTCGTCGACATCACAGAACACTGCCACTAGTGGCAAGGAGTCGTAAGCTCTGATACGAGTCTTCCAATTGATGAGGTTAAGTTCCTTGATTTGACATTTTGATTGACTTGGGATAGTGATAAGATAAAGACTGACAGATGGAAGATGTGTTGTGTTTTGCCAAAAGGGTAAGAGAAAAGTTCCTAAACAATAAAGAAAAGTGACCTTTCATCTTTGTGAATGTGAGAAAATATTCTCATAGATCTTTACAACTTAATTTATATTGTATTATATATATGGATTTTGAAAAATGGTGTTTATTAGCTGTATAAAATGTCCAAAATATCATTATAATAGTATAAAGTGTTATATGTAATGACTTCTGTAATTGAGGAAGGTTTTCCCCTTCTACTCCCTGCCATCTGCAACTTAAGTCTTAAGTGAAAATGCTACTCATTCAGAAACTTAAACACTAATTTCATTAATTACTCAGCCTTAAACACTAATTTCCTTAATTACTCAGAGGTCCAAAAATACATTTTTTTTTTTTGGCAACTGGATTGCTTAATTACAAGGACAAAAAAAAAGCCTGTGTTAATACTGTACATATTTCTAAAGCATAGATATATATATGCATTAGTCTTAATAGAATGAATGTACATAAACATTTATTCCACTTTAAATTTTACCACTTTTCTGCCCCTAAGAGACGGAAAATTTTTATTAAATAAAAAATTTTCCTCTAAATCATTTCACTAATTGCACTGAAATGGGAAGAAGGGGGAAAAAAAAAATTTTTTTTGACAGCTGAATTTATAAATTAGAAAAATAAAAGCCACTTTTAGAAATTTATTTTGGAAATGTAAAAAAATAGGTACTACATGGTAATAGAATTATGTCTTTTATATAAATATTACTTGTATTCTACTTAAATTAAAAAATATCAATTTTCCCTCAATTTTTTAACAAAAGGTGAAAATTGAAATCTAGTAAATGCAGGTCTTTTTTTTTAAAAAATCAAATATTCATCTTAGTCACTAGACAAATTTAAATATGAGCCAATATAACACATTAAAGTTCCCCTATGGTAAAACAATATGTTTATTACAAATATAGAACTTGAATTCACCTCTTCCATTATAACATTTATTTTGGTGATTAGATGAACGGTTAAAATTTTATATCGACTGACAGAAGCATTAATGATCAGTAGGGAGTTGTCATAGAAGTAAAAAATATTAAAAAATTAAACTTATGCCCAATATTAATGAATATTCTACATATTTATACTTAGAAATGTTTCTCCTCATTTTGATTTTTGTTCTTAATTCTGAACTAAAAGGCAAAGAAAAATACAAAGAACTGAATATCAATCATTAAGATAATGGTTTTATTTCATTTTCAGAAAGATATAGTAAATTAAATGCACTTTTTTTCAACAGTAAACTAAGTTGCAGCAAATCAAATACTACCTAAGTGTAAAAGCAAGTAATGAACATTATTTACAAACTGAACATTCAACAAGAGCACCAGGATAACTTGTAATATATAAGTTTACATCTGTTCATATTGTTACAAATACAGTAATGCTTTACCTGGCACGAACCTATGTAGTATGCAATCATATCATATATCATTTTCAAATACATAGAGAGAACTTTTAGAACTTTTATAATAAAATTGGACCCTTTTATAATAGTTAAATCTTTTACAGTAATTTATATCTCATAATTAAATAACAAGTCAGAGGGATTTTATATTTATTCAAAATATCTGAATATCTTGCATCGTTATCTTGCATAACCTTTTCCTTCTTTTTTTTTTGATACAGCTTATTCTACAATTACTATGTTAAAATTCTACAACAAAAAAAAGTGCAGGCTTTTTGAATGCATGATATGGTTGCATAAAATGTTTATTAATTTTACAATGCAAAGTACAGAAAGCAAAATGAGTCGGTTGAATTGTTTCAACAAATGATTTGTACATATGAATGTATAAAATATATTTGTAAAATTTTTAAATATATATATATATATATATTCCTTGTGTTTTTTTATTAATGTACATAAATTTATATATTTCTGAATAAAATTATTATAATTTATAATTTTGCTAACATTTTACAAATAAAAGCAGACCAAAGCAACAACATTTAAGTAGAGCCAACATGCATAAAAATAGGGCCTATTTTGTGCAAAAACATTATTAATTTCAATATACATTTCATAAGCAATTAACTTGTACGAAACAGCTTCAATACGTTGAATTACAAAATACTATGTTTTTGAGAGAAAGGCTTAAAAACCACATCTAAAAATAGACATTCAACTAATATCTTCAACAGATGCCACAGTATTCATGTTTTATGCGTGACTTAAATAAACAAGGAAAACATTCAGGAAGGCACCAAAAATTAAAAATTCACACCACATAAATTTTCGAACCAATGAATAGGAACTAGAAGCATAAAATATTCTAGTCAATTAAAAATTAAAAACTTGAATTTAAAACTCTCAAAATTAAAAATCAATACACTTCAATTGAAATCTTTTGACACAATAATTTTTAATTTGCTAATTTTCCCCCAAATATTACCTTATATAACAACCTTGCCAAGGACACAAGTTTAACAGTAATTGAACATCAATTAGTAAAATAAGCATAAATTTTTAATGGAAAAGCATATGTGCAAAAATTTAAAATGCCTGCGTGAAAAGCTCACTGACTGCTGTATAAGATAAGGTATTTTCTTGATAAAAAGTGTACAGCTGAAAAATAACAAAAATAAAGAAAAGAAATAAATAACTGTACAAATCCTCAAATGTCACTCCTGAGAAATACTGAACATAAATGAACATTTTGTGAACACCTACACAACAACTACAATACAACTCACAAATTAATATCTTTGTATGATTAATTATTAATTAATAAGTAGCATGGTCCCAGTGGAAGCAACAATGGACAAGAGAGTGGAATGAGGGAAATAAGAATAAACCAACAGGTTTATTTATCTTTTTGTTACAGATAAGTAATTCCGACATTCCTATATGCATTACTAAATTTAGCACACAAGAGAAAATTTTTGATATAATTTTCTATCAAGCTCGTATTATACAACTTTATGAAAATCTATAGAACTCTGGATTTAAAAAATTATAATTCGCATATTCTTAAAAAAATAAAAATAATTATGAGTTAAACATTGCCCTGTATTTTATTAAGTATTTTACCAATAGTAAGCAATACTTGACCTTTGTGGTGACTTACATGAGTTGACCCACTGTTACAGAAGAGAAAATGGTTATACATCTGAAAATCATTCCATTAATACACCCGATTGAACATCCAGATTTTCAATAAAGCCACTTAAGAACTGAACATCAAAAAAACAATGCCTAACAAACCAAAGGTAGAACTAAATACAAGAATTAGGCACAAAAACATGTTACATTATGAATCTAACAGCTTTTGAGTACCCTTAGAAACCCTGAAACATTGTGCTTTACTCGTACATAGAAAAGATGACATAACGCAAATGCATCATTTTTCATTTTTATCACTGATTCTATCATTTTTTATCACTGATTCTATCAAGAGTTCTCTGTATTTACCCAATACATTAAACAGTTTCAATGTCTATTACAAAACTGTATAGTCCAAAACCTATACTTTTGAACACAGTACTTCACCATTCAAATCAATAGACAATGCATTAGAAATAATGACATTCTCCACATAAAAACTAAAAGAGGCTAAAACATACATTTTTTTTTTAATTTAATAATTAACTCACTCCAGAGAAAAGAAATTTAAGGTTTCACTGTAAAACATATTTCTCTGTAAGTGCACATATTTTAGATTTAAAGTCTAAATACCCTTTCCAAGCCACTAACTAAAAGTGACAAGAAAAAATAAAAATTAATCTTAAAAATAAATCTTAATTATTTCCAAGCCACTCAAACTAACAGTGGCTAGGGGGAAAAATTAACCTTAAAAATACTACAATAACCTCTAGAAGACAAAACACCAGTATACAATGCTCATTAACAAGTCCTGGTAAATGAAACTTGATAGATGAGATTCTAAATCTAACAGAAAATGTTCACTATAAAATCCAATTTCAGAAAGCTAAACAAAGATGCACAATTAAACTTGGACAGTTTTTTTTTTTTGTTTCCCATTTTGAAATATTGAAAAGAGCTGAAGTATACTTAACCTAACAAAATAAATAAATATATGGGTTAACTATTTTTATTTACTCATAGATACAATTTTGTTCTTTAAGAACATAAATAAATAAATCTACAAGGAAACTTACTGCTCAGTGATCAAGAAGTAAGACTAATTTTAACATATATGAAAAAAATATATGCATATCTTTGTGATTTCAGATGGCAGGCTGAGTATTACAAACCAGATGACAGGCAAAACATTCAACTATTTCTTCCACTGCAGTAAAAAAATTTAACTAAAAACCCAGTTCATTTTCACATGCGAATGCGTCCACTACAAATATTAGAATAGACTTCTGCATCTAATTTGACGTAAGCATTGAGTTTTTTGTCCAAATAATACAGTGGATCTTTTACAACAGCTGGGTTGAAACCCTCTTTTTGAAGATCGACCTTCTTCAACTTGAATGTACCTGTAAATACAAAACATTTGAAGGATTATTGGATAAAATAGATTGGTCTGAAAACCAATATACATTGTAAATTTTGTTTAGCCAACTTAGAAGAGAGAATAAAATAACATTTCATACATATACAGTTGAACCCCATTATAACAAACTTCAACGGACCAAAGGTTTTGTTTGTTTTATCTGGTGGTTCACTATATCCGAATCGTTAAGAAAAATGCTAGAGTTCACAAAACGTATAACTCATAAGTTGCAATGTGTATTCAATAATGATGAATTAAAAAATGATAAAATCTATTAAAAAGGATTATTAATGAATTATATCAACGAAAATCAATTACATTAAACTGACACAATACAAATTAAATTACGTACAATAGGAAAATGGGGGACCAAAATTTTTGTTCGTTATATACTAGGTTCACTATAACGGGGTTCAACTGTAATTCAATTTTTCAGATACCAGTCTTGAAAAATCAAAATCAGGAAAAATAGTATCACTTTTACAGAAATATACATGTCAAGACTCCATGAAAAAAATTTTTTCAGTTAATCCAAAAATCTTATGTTAAAAGTAAAATAGAACATTTAAAACTCTTTGTGCTCTTAACTGAAGATTACTTGGTAATTTTGAGTGCTATTGTGACCTTTTGCAACACAAAGGCTAATATAATCTAGATATACAGCATAAAGAAAATTCCAAACAGCTACAAACACATACGCCTACAATGGGATTTAAAACATCCGACTCAGATTGAGATGACTGGAGTTTGAAATATGCATTCATTATACAGCTATTAATTGAGAGCATTTAAATTAAAAACTCAGAAAATTACAGACATTAATTTTTTGTTACATTGAAAAGCAATAGACATAAGAAATACTGATACAATTGATAAACATCTGCACTCTTAATCTATCTCTAATATCCAAACAAATTCACCAGACTTTCCAAGTATTTAGTGAAAAGTGCCTACTTTCAAAAGGTTTTCAATCAGATTAACTTTGAATATGAAGCAATATTCTAAAGGAAGGAAACTATGCAAATACAGATATTTCAGTTGCAAAATATTGACTTTGAGAAGCTCCTGAAGTTACAATATCATAAATTAATTTAAAATTACAATTCAAGAGGTCACAACTGGCAGTAAGAGATAAATTTTCATAGGAAATATATGTGTTAGAGACAATCTTAATGTCAACAAACTGCTGATCCCATACACTGAAGAAATGAGCATTTATCAATATGCCTATTTATATAAATACATTGACAAATTAATAATAAACCACTAGACTTAGCATTGTTAAGGAGAAAGCAGCAAAAAAAAAAGTTTCATTCACTTATGCTCATTTCTTTTTACACAACAAATGAAACTTATCAAATTTTTCATTTTTAGCATTAATATATGAGCATAAATAACAATTTATTTTATGTAATATTAGACATTATTTTTATTCCAATCCACTTCATTAGATGGATTGAAAAAGCTAATGGAAGAATGCTTATAAAATCAAGGGGGTGGATGAAAAAACTATAACAGATTGCATTAAGACGAGGAAGACATACCTGACAGAAACATTTATAATTGATTGTCTCTCTATTCTAAAAAAAACTAACTGCCGCCGCTGTCAAAAGCTTGTCACGCTACCTCCTCCGAAACCGCTGGGGGTATGGGGTCGAGACCGATACCAATCGATGCAGAATAATGTGGGGAAGAAAGTAAGACATGTCTCATATTCGTCGGACTTGAAGTTTTTTTTAAATTTTATGTTTTGTGGGAAAATATTGACTTTTTCATGTGCAGATTACGATAACTCGCCAAAAAAGGATCGTAGAATTTTTTTTTTTTTACAATCTAAGACTACAGACATTTCTCCTTCAAACAAGACCTCATTTGTTTAAAAATAATTTAAAACAGACTGATATTTTTATTAAAATTGAAAACCCACTTTTTGGAAAAATTTATGCGTTTTAAGATATATAAATTCGATGCTCTCAGACTTATTATGTTACAAAGAAAATATTTATATCAACTGGAAGATGAAAGCTTTCTCATTCATATAAACTTCATTTCAAGTCTCTATCTTAAAATTTCGATTTTTAATTTAATTTTTAAGAAATACTTCAAAAAAAACTTCTCATTCGCTTCCTTTGCAGAAGGACATGAAAGAAGATCCGATTTTTCACCCATCTTCATCCGGGCTTATACCCCCCATCTACCTGGGTTTCATCCATTTCGCTGGGAGGGGGGGGGAAGCTTCAACTGTAAACAAATGAATGACTCAATCGCTGTAAACAACTATTGAGTCATTCATTGACTTGATTCACCAGAGGAGCGAGCGTAGCGAGCCTAGGGACGAAGCCCCTAGTTATATAAAAGGAAATTAACATAATGACATGTGAGCCTATTCTACTTGTTTAAAGAATAATCACTAAACATCATACTACTATCAGAAAAAATAACAAGAAGTATACATTAAAAACTTTTTAAAACAGCTATTATACGTTTGAGATAAATTACAAAACTCATGAAGAAATTTTTTATAATTGAAGTTCTCTAATATATATATCTGATAGATATAATAAATAAATTATATTATGTCATGATGTAGGCTTATATAATTTCTATTTGATAAATTGAATGGAAACTATTATATTAATCAAAGTTTTGCCACATGAATAATTTTGGCTGATTCATGTGCAGAATGATTATGTGATTTGGTTTGGTTTGGTTTGGTTTAGAGAACTACAGTCATTTTTTGCTACATGAGGGATAATTAGACTGGGACCTACAGCTGAAAATCGATTCTGAACGGCTACAAACATCCATGCCAAGCGTGGGACTCAAACCCACAGACTCTGGTGCCAAATATCCTAGCCATTCGGCCATCGCCCAGCTCCAAAATAAGATACGGAAAAACTCAGAATTTCTGCATCTTAGGTACTAGTTTTTTTTGTCACACAGCTTCCATATGACAGCATAATCCTGTTACAAATTATGATTATTCTTATTTATTTATTTCCAGTTAAGTCCTAAGTTAAATCAGTTAAGTCCTATCTGATGCAACACTTTGGTAACTATAGCTCTAGCTCACTCTCTCTCTCTCTCTCTCTCTCTCTCTCTCTCTATATATATATATATATATATATATATATATATATATATATATATATATATATATATATATATATATATACACACACACACACACAGACAGACAGACAGACAGACAGACAGATAAATGAAAAGTGATTTCAATAAATATTCAATTAATCAGTTAATAAATATATTCCACTTCCTGTTTCAGATATATCTTCCCTAAATAATAGCACAAAACAATTGGTTAAGTTACCAGTGATTCAAATTCAAATTAAAGCCAGTAAAATTTGTATTCTAGACTACATGTTTTCAAGAGAATACTACAACAGTTTTTTTTCTTTAAAATGTACCTTAAGTTGCCTCAGTCTACCTATGATACCCCCTTTGTACCTTTGTGGTATATTGTAAGGTCTTTATTTCATACTGCTTTTACACAGACAAAATAGATAAAATATATGCTTACAGCATTTTGTACTTGACAACTTTTGAATTTAAAATTTTTAAAATTTAAAATAAAAATTTGAGATAAAATGTATTTTTTAAGCAAATTAGAAAATTTTCTTAACTGAATTCAGATCTTAAAAAGAAAAAAGAAAAAAAATCCTTACCTGTTGATTCTAATTTATCACATATTCTAATGAACTGTGGAATGGCATATGCTGGCAACACTTTGGACAGTTCACTCAACAACAGTTTTAAATCAACACTATTGTCAGGATCACATATGACTGCCATTCCAGCACGACCTTCTACATCTATAAATATAAAATATATATTTGAAAGATGACACTGTGCACCATTCAACATTTCATACTAACAGTATAATAAAAATATGGACTTTTAGTAAATTTTTAATCCATTCTATGAATTAAACACTTTGTGAAAGCAAAATAAAGCTTTTTGAATTAAACTGCTGGTCTGTGGCAATAAATAATACCATCCAACTACCTATTTAAATTTACAAATAATTTAAGGTATGAAGGATTATACAAATAGAAACCACCACAAACTATGTTAGCCAAAAACATAGAATCATATTTTATAAATACAGTAAATAAAAGAATCAGCTTTAGACACTACATATGCTTTCAATGACATATTCTCTTCCCACTAAAATCCTTTATTCCAAATTTACACTTTTAAATGTGTCTAAATTTAGGATACTTTCATAGTTTAAAAGACCACCAATATATTGATTACAATGTAGGTTAAAATTTAGAAAAGCATCAAAAAATTAAAAACTTGGGACCTTAGAAGGGGTGGTTGATTTGCAGTGATATAGTCATCTTTTGTAACTAAATGTAAAGGTCTAAAAACACTGAGATCCTACAGATTAAAGCCAATTCAGAATAGCAACACAACTGGCTTTCAATCTGAGGTTCCAAATGCCAATGCCTAGGCCATTTAGCCATCACGTGGCAGGATTTTTGGAGAAAGAGTTAATTCATTAATATTAAAAAGAAAGTAAAATAATTAAATAGAAAACAAAACAATACAAATAGAAAATTACTTTCAAAAAATGTAAATTACAGTTAATAGTTTTTTTAATTCAATTTTAAAAATGATATCCAGATTGATGATATATAGTAATATGCTTACCAGGTACAGCCACACCATACACAACTGAATCCGCGAGTCCTAAGATATTGCTAATAATACCTTCAATTTCCATAGTAGACACATTTTCACCACGCCATCTAAATGTGTCTCCTGTTCGATCCACAAAGAAGAGATAGCCATCGTCATCCATCATCAACATATCACCTGAAAAAAATTAATAATAAAGTAAGTAATTTTACCACAGAAGGATAAAAGTCAATTTCCAAAATACAGAATACTGTACACAAACTAGCTGAATACCCGTGCTTCGCTATGGAGTACATTCAAATTAAATACAACGGTCAATGTATGCAGTTAGTACCAAATATATACAGAGGCTGTTCGCACATTTTTTAGACTATTTTGGTAAGCGGTAATAAAAAATCGGTTGCTGCAAAAGAAATAATTGCAATTGTACTATGTTTTTAAAAGTCAAAATTATCGTCTACGACTTGAAAGTTTTGTTTTTATTCAAAATGGCGTTTTTAACAAAGCAGTGGTTCGAAGGCTACATTTATACTCTTTCCGAAGAGAAATATGCATACTCTGTTATCCAAAAACGATGTGAGAGTCATGGTTTTGTGATATCTAAAGCGTCGATAGGTAATATCGTCAACAAGAAAGGAAAAAAAACGTCAAATTGGAGCCTCAAGTGGGACAAAAATTCCAAACAAGTATCCAAGGAAAAAACGGACATCTTCGACTATTGCAAAGGTACGTTGTTTAATGTTAAAAGAAAATCCCCCTAGTCAAAGGACAGTTGCAAAATCATTAAAATGCTCGGTGTCCACTGTAAACAAAATGATAAACGTTGATTTAAATCTTAAGAAAGCGAAAAAACGCAATGTGCATCGTCTTCTTCCAAATCATATCGCTGAACGCAGGACACGCTGCAGAATTCTATATGAGAAACACTTATCCAAAGAAAAATGGAAAACAATTGTCACAATAGATGAATCATGGGTGTATTTAAATGATTGCAACAAAAAAAGAGCCATTTATTATCATAAAAGGGGAGAAAAAAATGTAAGTATATGGTTCAAAGAATCGAAAGAAAGTTTTTCTAAGGGATTCATGATTGTTGCTGTTTTTTCTTATAATGGCAAGTTGAAAATAAAGAGAGTGGGAAAAAATGTCACGATTAACTCCATATGCTATCAAGAACATATTTTATTGCCAATTTTTCTGAATGAAATACCATCGCTTTACCCACAGTGCCATCAATCTGTGAGACTCCATCAGGACAAAGTTAGCAGTCACACATCAAAATCCACTGAAAATTTCCTAAAAGAAATGGAACAAAAAAGTGGTATCAAGGCCATACCCTTCACTGATATCCCTACTAAATCTCCCGATGTATCACCTATGGATTTTTGTGCTTTCGGACTTTTAAAATCTGCATTATCCAAACGTCGTCCCAAAACCCTTACAGGACTCTAGAAAGCTGTTCAGGAGGAATGGGATATAATACCTCTTCTGACACTTCAAAAGGCATTATTATCCTGGAAATTGCGGTGTCGAAAGATAATTCAGAATAAGGGATGTCAAATAGAACATTTAAAACACAAGAATTTTATGTAATTTAGTTTTGTGAATACAATATACATCGTCTAAAAAATGTGTGAACAGCCTCTGTATATATATACAGTAACCATCGCTTATAGTGATCAGTGGTTATAAGAATCAACCGTTTATAAGAATCAATATCGCGAAAACAAAAACAAATGTATTATTTCCATAAGATTTTTGCTTTAAAGAATCAGTCCACCGGTTTTAAGAAACAGATTACACTCTTCGCTTTCCTTTCATTTTTCCAAAGAAGCCACGTAAACCCTCAAAAGGCACGAAGTTCTTTCTTTTTTTAAAAAAGAAAGATTGATCAGATGAGATGGAATATAGTCATAAAATTTATCTCTTTCTCTGTTAGACATAACATAATAGTTTCCCCTTAAAAGCTTTAGCACAACACTGTCCTATTAGCTTGCCTGGGGGCATCTTTATCCGTCCAGGTCCAATTTCACTTTTCTCCACTGACAAACAAAAATAGGGACTCTTTTTTCCCACCTCTCACATCCTGGTTGCGGCATCCTGGACCCTGAAACACATAAATCTTCGGCGAAGTGTCCACTATCATTTAGGAAAATGTGACATTAGTACATTCAGCACGTTATCAAACCGTGAAATGTAAGCTAGAAGGTGAATCTTCGTCTGAGACTATTAGCATTGAAAGAGGTATAAACTGCCTCCTGAAAACTTCATTACGTCAAACTACCATAGAAAACTTTTTCTTGCTCCTTTCATGTAGTTGAAACGTTAAAACTGTTAATCAGGTATGTTTTAACAAATATTGGATTTTTTTTTCTCTTACTATAATCATGTGTATCTACTTATAGGTCTAAAAATTAAGTTGTATTTTTAAAATTATAAAAAATAATTTTAATAAAAGATAATTAACGTAAATTAAAGAGTATTTTATGGTAAATTATCTAATATATGTATATATATTTATAAAAAAATCATAACGGATATTTTTATAGACAAAATAATGTAGAAGAAAATATTCAAATTAAATCTAATAGAACATACTATAGAATATAGTACAGTTTGAGGAACATTTCTTTTACTGTAATTTTAATATTTTTTTGGATAATGTCCAATCATCTGCCACATTTGAAAGAAGGAAAAAAAAACCACGTGATCAACATTTAATAAATTAAATTCTAAAAAGTAATCTTCAAAAATTACTCAAAAATCAGAAAATGGTAAAGATTCGAAAAAGATTTCCTTTTTAAGGAATTTTTATGATCTTTCTCATGATATAAATTTTATAACTCAGATTATTATTTTAAATGCAAACTTTAAAGAATGTTACAAAACAGCTTAAAAATTTAATTTTAAAAAATCTAAGAAGAATTTTTCAAAAATCTTTCTTAGTGCATCCTTACACTATAAGAATCGTCATGCAAAATTTCAACCCTTTAGGTCCAGCAGTTTAGTCTGTGCGTTATCTGTCAGTCAGTCAGTCACGGAACTGTTTTATATATATATAGATTAAGATTGCTAAAAAATTAAAAATTACTAGTGCTCCATGAAAAGCCATGTTCAAAGTATATTCATGGCAGAGGTTTTTCTTCTTTTATTTTTTTGATTTTGAACTGGGCAAATGTAAGATAACACCAGATCAATAGCATATAACTCTAGTTATGCAAAAATTAATAGAAATTCAGTAGGCAGAAGTTGGTTCAGAGGATCATCTTACTATTATTAACAGCTGAAGGTAAACATACATATGTTTGTTAGTGAGCAGACACGGGGACAGGCTAATCTCACGAACCAAGCATAGCAGGATATCACAACTGGTACCGATGGATGCGGATGGACGAGACGTGTACACTGATACCATCCTCAACTTTCAAAACTTTAATCTTTTTTAATTATTAAATTAAAACCGCCGAACTCAAAAGAAGCGGACGGCAGAAACAGCTGTCATTTCGGGTGGGCCAGCTCCTTTCCGTTTTGCAAATTTCCACTATTTTCCTGCATGCAAAATTAAACTTTTCTGCCTACCAATCGACAATTTTTTTTATTTCCGTGTGTTCTACAACTATTCATTTTTAAGGATATGCATATTTTTAAAAAGTTAAAAATGTTTTTCACTGCAAACGAAGCTTTCTCCCCAAAGCAGCTTTCCGAATTTCACGAAATTGACAATTTTGATGGACAAATATTTCGGTTTTCTGCACCTATTAATGTAAATTTTACGATTAATAGGCATTTTCTAGATGTTCAGCTTCTAAAATATACTAAATACATTTAATAAACAAAAATGTTATCATTCTAAAAAAGCATACTTACAAAACTCACTTTTGAAATTTCCTGTGCTGATTGCCATTGTATCTTAATGTAACTTGAATGCTGAGTTCGTAATTTTTCGACTTATTATTTTACTCACTAATAATTCCAGCAAGTTCGTGAAATTTGTTTCTAATTAATGAGGAAGTGATGAGGATTCTTCTGCCACCAATTTTGAATTCATCAGAGCTGTCTATTTTTTTAAAGCACTTTTTCCCCCCATGAGATTTAATATTTACATTCGACCATGTTACCAAAAGGAAAAATAATTAGTTGAGAATGAGTCATTTAATAATTGAAATCCAGAAATAATTTTAAAGTACCAGAAATAATTTTTGTTTTAGGAAATTAGAAATTAAAACGTTTAGAATTTTTTCTAATTGAATGAACTTTTTTTTTGTTTAAAAAGCAAAATTTGGAAACGGAAATTTGAAAGAATTATTTCAAAAGCCAAAAACCGAAATTTGAAAAAGAGAATTTTAAATAACTATTTCATTTTTTGGAAATTCTAATATATTTTTAAAAGTGATTAAACAGTTTTTAATCTTTAAGAAATGAAACCATTTCATTTTAAATAGAAAAAGCAACATATCGGGTTGCCACTCAGCTAGTTTCAGTTTAATAATGGGAGTTCACTATGGGAATTCTCTAGAAAACAAATAACAAATCAAAATACCTCTCTAAAACAAAAATAAAACAAAATATATAACTCTAGAAATAAATCTTACAGAAAAGTTCACTGAACAAAAGATTTATTTAGCAACTTGGTATAGAATATTTATTGGAAAACAATTTTTACTTCATAAAATCATTAAAATTTATAAGATTTTGCATACCAGACAAAAATGCCATATCTCCCTTCTGGAAGCAATCTTTTACTATTTTCTTCTTAGTAGCTGACTGATTAACATAGCCATCAAACTGTCGTAATGGATCAGTCACAATAATTTTACCAACAAATTCCCCAGGTTCACCTAAAAATTATACATTAAACACAGATAAAATATACATTGAACACATTTCTAATGTCATTGTCCTAACTGACTTTCTTGCATAATATCTTGTTCTCTACCTATTATTTATTGGATTTGGAGGGATTTTAAAATAAATCTTGAAAAAGTTCTTGGTTTAACATTAAAAGTGAGGAATGGAAAGTTAAAAATGTTAATGTTTTCAAAACAGATTTTAATGTTAAAGTTTTTCAGATGAATAACAACACTGTAACCTGTGTGCTGTCAAAACATGCGACTAAACAGTACAATTCTTGGAAAAAGATACAGCAAGGTAGAGCAGATATTCTTCATAGAAAAGATTTGAAACCTTTCACTGGGACATCTAGTAGCCACAGAGAATACTATGCAAATTAAAAACTATAATAAAAATAAAATAAGACAATCTCTGTATGAGGCTTAAAACTCCTGGTCTTCAGATTGTTCAAAATGGTAGATACATATTAGGAAATATTTCAGTGAGAATAATCTACAAATTAAACATTTATATCAATAAGAATTTGTATTATAATACTGGAAAAGAAATCCTACCTGGTTCACAACGAATGCATAAACCTTTTTCATCCCTAATAGGTTCTCCTGTACTGGGTTCTACTTTAATCAAACTGACAGGATATATAGTAGGGATAATACGAGACATGAAACCAACAGCTCCAATCTTATTATCTATATTCACTGTTTTTAAAAAAAAAAGTAAATGAATACAACAAATAAACGAATATAAAATCTTTTAATACTCAAAACTAAATATGACAGAATGTCAATGCAATATCTTAAAAACAGTAATACTAGCACTAAAAAATTATTTCCCAGTTTCTTCTAGGTCAGTGTTTCTCAACCTGTGGTACACGTACCATTGGTGGTACATGAGTTGCTGGTTGGTAGTACGCAAAAAGTAATCAATAATGGCGGACATAAAAAATATAAAAAAATTAAATCATAAAAATATCATAGAAATGTTTTTTCCTATAATTCATAAAAATATTTTAATTAATAAAAATATACAGTAAAGTTGTTAATATGTACAGCCGATGATCAAAAATACGGTAATTAATATTGTTTTTTTTTTGGAGTGCACTTTTAAATTTAGCCGTTAGCCATCAGTAACTTGAGATGTCGTCACTGTTGTGATGGTGCTGCACTTTTGTTGACTTCAACGCATGGCTTACAAGTGACAGGTTATTGTTTGTGATTGTATCGTCGTTGTTTATTAAAATTCATTGATCCCCATGTTGATTAACTTTTTTTTAAATAAGCCATGGATCAGTGGTTAGAATGGTCAGAACCGGTATGTGCCAAAATCTCAAGCAAAACACAAACAGTGATGTACTGCCAAGTTCTACAAATGACAGGTCTGAAAATTCCGTGCAAAATGTTGAAATCACCCAGTCTTCAGTTCTTCAAAGAGGCGTTAAGAGAAAATATTGTGATGAATATATAAAATATGGATTTTTGTATATTGGAGACAAAGACTGTCCTAAGCCCAAGTGTGTAGTGTGTGGGGATACTGCTTTCAAATGGATGCATGAAGCCTTAATTTCTTTCGCGACATCTACATACAAAACATACAGATTACAAAAACAAAGATTGTGATTTTTTTAACGTTTAAAAGAGCAAAAGAACATGTCTATCTTACATTCTACCTGCTAATAAGGATAATGAACATGCAGTAGATGTTAGTTATTGTATTAGTTACCATATCGCCAAATGTGGTTATTATAGTCATCAAATAGGAGAAAAATTAATTTTACCTTGTATAAAGGATGCCGTTGGCCTTATGATTGACCAAAAATATTAATTGTATTCCTCTTTCAAACAATACGGTATCGAAAGGAATTCACGATATGTCCGAGGATATCGAGGAAACAGTGATAGAGAGAATTTTAAAAAAGTAAATTTTTCTCAATTCAAGTAGATGAGACCACAAGCATAACAAACAATGCTGTATTGCTTGTTATTGCTAGGTACATTAAAGACAATGAATTAGATGAGAATCTTTTACTCTGTCATTTTCTCTCCACACGTACAATAGGTGAAGAAATATTTAAAGCTATTGATAATTATTTTATATTGAAAGGTATTAGTTGGTCAAACTAGGTTTGTGGTGGCCCAGTGGTACAGCATGCTGGTTTTTGGTGCTGAGGGTGCTCGGATCGAATCCTGGCTGGCGTCGCACCACGAAAAATGCCTCTGTTCGTGTCGTCCCTTCATAGGGAGTAATACTGTCTGCCTATATGGTGTCCCCACAATGAAATGGGCAATAAAATTACGGCGTAGTATAGGCGAATGTTTGACGACAAGTACCTCTGCATTGGAAAAAGAAAAAAATAAGTTGGTCAAACTGTTGTGGTTTGTGTACTGGTGGTACCAAGTCAATGTCATTTTTATATATTGGTCTTCGTGGACGCATCTTAAATGTAGCTTGTAATGTAATTTGGAGCCACTGCTGTATCTATAGGCAAAATCTAATAACAAAGCACCTTCCAGAAGAATTGAAACTCGTTCTCAACGATGCTGTAAAGATTCTTAATTTTACAAAGAAAAGCTCCACAAACTCAAGAATTTTTAAAGATATGTGCAAAGACTTGATGAGTCTTCATACTTCTCTACTCTTTCATACAAAAGTGAGATGGCTATCCCGTGGTAAGGTGCTAACCGACTTATTCGAACTTAGACAAGAAGCACAGGTTTTTTTTAAAGATAATCCTTTTGATCTTTCTTTGAAATTGTATGATTTTAATTGGCTTCAGACACTTGCATATTTATCTGATATTTTTTTGCAAATAAACAATTTAAATTTGACACTTCAGAACAGCTCGATTACAATCTTTAATGTTAATGATAAAATTGAAAGTATGATAAAGAAATTAGATTTTTGGAAACAGTGTAATGAAAACAATCAATCGGAAGTATTCAAAACCCTACATATTGTTTTGTTTGAAAATAAGGTTAGCCTGTCTCAAGATATACGAGAAAATATAATAGCACATTTAACAGGATTAAAATTGTCTTTCATGGAGTATTTTCCAAAACCTGAAAACAAAAGTGATAATTGGATTTCAAACCCCTTCTTTGGAGAAAATTTAGAAAAAGCTACATCATTATCAATAAAAGATAAAGAAAATTTAATAGAATTATCATGTGACAGAACTTTACAAGTAGAATTCAAACAACACAATCTAATTAATTTTTGGTTAAACATTGATAAAGAATATGAACAACTTTCTGAGAAAGCTCTTAAATTATTATTACTGTTTACTAGTACGGAATTAGTAGAAAGAACTTTTTCTTCATATTTTTTTTTTTTAAAATAAGTATCAAAACAGATTGAATGCAGCTGTAGACTTAAGGGTATACCTCGCATCTTTTGAACCAAATTTCAAAAAATTATGTTCTTCGAAACAAGCACAAGGATCTCATTAAATTAATTTTATAAAAATATTTGATTATGATAAGAAAATATATTAATTGGTTTTTATAATTTTGTATAAAAACCATTTATTAGTAAACGAAATATGACAAAATAGTAGATAAATATGAAACTTTGAACACACACACACACACACACACACACATATATATATATATATATATATATATATATACAGTGGACGCTCGTTAATTCGAACTCGAAGGTTCTCAGAAAAAAGTTTGAATTATCCGATGTTAAGAGAAAATATAAAACTTTAAATGTGTATCACTGAAGAAGAAACTCTCCTAGTATGTATAACCCCAGAAAATATATTATACTATGTTATCTAAAGTTAAACATATTAAAAAGCAATACAGACTTACATTAATCATAAAATGAAGCAGAAGATATGCAGTATAAAGTAAACTTTTATTAAAAATATGAATTACACTTTGGGGAAAAACTGTAAAATGGATGTTTGGTTCTGTTTATGATGCCTACATTGTTCAGCCAGCTTCTCGATTTGAAGTAAACATTTCAATTCATTTTCAGATGAAGGTTCCATCTAAATAAATGCTTTCAGAGTTTTAATAGAGTCCATTATGGCTTTGACCATTATGGCCGCATTAGAAATATCTTTCGGCAGGTAAGTAGAGAAAAGCCCTGGCAGTTTCCTACCGAAATTAATGCATTCGTCTTCGATTACATCAGAGCTTTGGCCACATACAGAGATAAGAAATATTGTGCCTTGACTTAAATCGAGAAAGCCATCCATCACTGCATTTAAAATCTTCAATACCCATTCGAATTGCCTATTCATCAGCCTTCGTCAGCACTAGAGGTCCATTTATCGGAAAATTTCGAGATCTAACATCCTGGATCTAACATCCAGTAGAGCTTTTTCTAGAACTTCTTTCCCATGTGTTTCCTTCCTCTAGCAAATTTTGATTTTTCCCATGAATCTAAAATTGACTCTTGTTTTTCAAATTAGTTGACAAGGCATTTTTTTAAATTCTATAGTCAGCTTCTAACTTCTTTTTACATTCGCCATTCTCTACTTTCTTTAAAATTTCTACCTTTGTCTCCAAAGTTAGGGTTTTGTACTTTCCACGTGTAGACATCCTGTATTTTTACACGTTCACACCACACAATGAGGAAGAAAAACTAGACCACATTAACTTGTCTGCACTGCAGTTATAACTGACGCAGCTCCCTAGAATAGTAAAGACTAGTTTTTCTGAAATTCTAAGAAAATCGATCCGAATAAAGGAAAATTGCTTTTTCCGTTTAGCACTAATAAGAAGGACAATAGCTACTAACGCTTAGCGGACATGCAATAGTCTAGGAATGCAGGCATGGGCCTCTTTACACAGAAAAGAAATTTTGACACACAAAATAATAAATACAGTGTGTATTTTCTCTATTAAACGAGGAAAAATAATTTTTTTTTGTCAAATTTTTAGTTCGAATTAACCGAAGTAATAAAAATTTAGCTCGAATTAATGAGATATTTTTAACATTAACTCCAATACAAGTTTTTTGGGACCTTTGGATTAGTTTGAATTAACCGAAAGTTCGAATTAACGAGCGTCCACTGTATATGTTACAGTGAGTTTATAATCTGGCATGACGTTTAGGCGTGTTTCAATGCAATTTGTCTCATTATGTGATGTGAATACATGGTCACCCTATAAAATTTATAAAGCAAATAAAATAACACACTCGCAATAACAAATTTCACGAAATACAATCATTTTTATGAAGTGGTACAATTTACCATGATGTACTACCAAGTGGTACGCGAACCAAAAAAGGTTGGGAAACGCTGTTCTAGGTGAACTATGCCCCCAGCAATTTTCAAGTAAAAACAAAACATATTAAGAAGTGCATATTTCTTTAAAAGTAGTATAACTATTCACTGAAAATTTAGAAATAAAAATATATTTTGATTACTTTTAAACTAAAGGTTTTACAGACACTGATTATAAAAAAAAGTGTCACTCATCTGTTTTCTTGCAGAGATGGAAGATTATACTAGGAAACAAGTGTACATTGAGTATTTGTGAATAAATATATGCATCATCATCATCATCTTCCTTTGCACCATAGACTAGCCACTCAATTATGTATCTCCATCATATCTTTTCCAGGGCTATTTGTCGCTGTCCCATAACATCAAGGGTAGTGAGGTTATTTACATACAATATTAAGCCATTTGATGGGGGGGGGAGGGGGGTTCTCCCTCTGCACTAAGCCTTCTGGCTTTCTAAAGGTCTGTTTTTTTGTCAGGATTAAAGTCCTATGTTTACATAAATGCCCTAGCCACCTAATCCTTCAAATCCTGATTACCTTTAAGATATCCGGTTCTTTGTACAATTCAAAGTTATATCTTGTTCCCCATTATCCATTTTTGTATACTGGTTGAGAAATTACTTTGAGGATTTTCCAAAACTTGTAGTTGGTTCTTTGTGGTTAAGTGTACAGGATTCATTCTCTTACAGGATGACATGTAGAAGAACCATTTTATAAATACTTATTTTCATTTTAGGACTCAGAGATTTAGATTTAAATTGTCATTTTAAAGCATGGTAACACCTAAATGCCATTGCCAGTCTATTATAAACTTCTACCTTTAAGGTTATTAATTGTGGTAATAAGGTTGCCATGATATTTAAATTGGTTTAGAACTTCAAAATTATATCCACTAATACATAATGCGTTATAGTTTCTAGGTGTGTTTGAAATTTCCATATGTTTAGTTTTGTTTTCATATAAATATATATATGTATGTATATATATTCATTCATTCTTAGGTAGAATAGGTATAGAATCTCTTAAAAAGAAAGAAATTTCTTTGTAGTTTGTCAGAATTTTTCACAAGTTTGGGTCTTTTTTGTTATAATCAAGCCATGGTGAAATAAATAATTGCACATACTGTTATATGGCAATTCTTACTGCATTAAAAAACTGATTATAAGTATTATTTCAATAGCTCAAATGAGGTATCAATGTACTTAATAATCATTATAATGCTTTTGTTTAGTAGCATATATTACAGCATTGAAACAGATTTTATATCACATCACATTTTTATGCTACCATATCTTTTAAACCGATATTGATTTAACAATTTAAAATGTTAAAAATATAAGCATCAACTACAGAATCTTTTTTTCCAGATAGATGAATAGTTAACATTATATAATTTTAAACTTTATAAATGTAAGAAAAAAATTTCAATGAATTAATTTTAGTTTTATATTAAGCTATAAAATATGCTTATCATAGTCAACACAAGAAGACATAGACAACAAAACTTTGTCTTGTTGACTGTGGTTATAACTTATTGGGGAAATTTTACAATAACAATTGTGGAAATATGATTAAAAAATAATAACTATTTTCATAACAAATGACCTGCAACAAAAATTCCTTATTTTAACTTGCTCTGAAGGGTAAAATTTCTTCATTTAAATACAAAATGAGACCGCTAAGTAACAACTAAAATCTGGTAATTATCTTAAGCCTACAATTCAGATTTAAACAACAGGTTTAAAGATTCAAACTCTAAACCAGAAGTTCTTAGCTTGTTGTGTGTGCACTCCAAGGGATTGACAGATGACTTTGAAGAGGTAGAGAAGAAGATCTCTATGGATAATTCGCATAGTGAGAAAATGAAACAAGGAAAAAATTTATCTTCAGTTATTTGAAAATTTCGTCCTGAAAGCCTATTTGGTCATATTTTTATTTTTCTACAATTTGTCCTCTTTAAATATCAAAAACAGGCAAAATTTACTGTGGGGATACATAAAGGTGTAATCAAAAAGTTTGAGACCAACTGCTCCTCATACTACAAAATTACGTAAAAGAAAGCCATATTTGTAAGTATAGCTTGGGTGATCCGATTGAAAAACTTTTAATTTGAATTTAAAGCATCCTGAAGAACATGTTAAACAAATACAAAACTATAAACCTACTATATTACCTACATACACATAACTTGAAAAATAGATCCTGGAAAATATAATTTTACTTTAAGTGACTGAAAAAATTCATATAGACACAAATTAAAATCATTATACAGATTTTAATATTAGAAAACCTTCTTTCAATTTACAAATTAATCTTTTCAAGTGGCAAAAGCTCAATATTAATTTTATACTCACCTACGTTAGCATTGCCTTCTGTGGATCCATACAGTTCCCCAACATTAGGGATATTAAATCGATCTACAAACTGTTTCCATATTTGAGGCCGCAAACCATTACCAAACATCAGCTTGACTTTGTGCTTTCTTTCTTGAGGTTTTTCAGGCTGAGCAAGGAGATAGCGGCATAATTCACCAATGTACTGAGCAACCTAAATAACAAAATATGTGTGTTAAACAAAACATACTAGTAAAAAAAAATTCTCTAGTTTATCTCATACTCAGTTATTATGCATACATAGATTTAGATTTTAGGCTACATTTAAAAATGTTAAGCTTTGGTTTTTTTTTCCATGAAATTGAGATTAAATGTACAAAAATTCACTGTATATATACATTCATTAAGTGCATGAGTGAAATAACATTTTCTGTTTTATAATAATTCTGAGATAGATATTTGAAAGCATTAATAAATTTTTACACCATTGTAAAATTCAATAGCTTTTATTCAAAACAAAGTTAATGTTGAATAGATAAGTTAGGACAAAAGTTATTTCTACAAATGTGATGAAAAATTGATTAAACCAAATTAGTCTATGTGCTACAAAATCATTTCTTTTTTTACTATAACAATTTTTCACATAAAAATATAAAATATAAAATTTAAATTAAGGAGATAAACATAACAAGCACACATGTTGGATATGTGAAAAATAGAGATACAATTGTACAATCAGATAAATCATCACAGAGCAGAACTTTGTTGACTGCCATATTGAACTATCAAATCAACCATGCACAAGTTTACTTCAAGACATCTGGGGCACCAGAAACATTTTTTAAAAACATTTTTGAAATTAAAAATATCTATATTATAATGTAAGCCAAAACAAATGTATGCAGCAAACTAAACAAATATCTATTGATTTTTCATTCCTGTCACATAATGGCATGTGATATTTCCCCATGTGAACCAAAATGTCTTCTATTTAAAGCATCTCAACCAAAATAAAACTGTTTGAAAGAAGTATGGAAGAGAAGGGCTGTTGATGATCTCATACACTGAGGTCAGAAATTGGATAATATCATACTGGTATAATTGGAACTTAGCATCACTGTTATTTAAATGTGGCATCAGCATGCACATAATAAATGCCAAAATTTCTAAATTTGTACAAACCATTTATTGGCCCACTAGAGTCTGCACTTCTGCACTTTTAAATACATTTTTTCTTCTCAAATAAAAGCAATTTTTACAAATTTTTAAAAATATGTAATGCCCTTAAAATGATGAAATAACACTATTGCAACATAAGGAGTTGTAACCATAATGATTGTAAAAAAAATGATATATTTGAATTTTAAAAAAATATATAATAAACAATTTAACTGAGTTCCTACTTCCCTTGTTAGAAAAGATGTATTAGAAAATATAATATAAAAATCAATAAACAATGAAAGTCAAAAGCTAAAAATAATAAAAATGTTTAAAATCAATGATAAAATTATCAAAAAATTATTTGTTTTTAATTTTAACTATCTTCAAGTTGGAAAAAAATCTCAGCAGAATACATAGTAAATAAACTTTGAACAAACTGACTGTGTGACACAAAACTTTTTAAGAAAAGCTAGCTTTGGTATTGGTTAATAATTGGGAAAAAAAAAAAGACCTCCTAAGATCATTACTGTAATTTAACAAACATGATTAAAAGAAAAAATAATTCTGAAACTTACCGTAGCCTCATATTTAATGCAGTCATCCCAAAATCTAGAAGCAGAAAATTTGCTTCGAATGGCCACAGTATTTCCAAAAAGAACAGTTTGGGCAACAGACAGAATACCTCCTGCTGTATGATAGAGAGGTAGTGCAGTATAGACAACATCATCAC
Source organism: Dolomedes plantarius (assembly GCA_907164885.2). Classification (NCBI taxonomy): domain Eukaryota; kingdom Metazoa; phylum Arthropoda; class Arachnida; order Araneae; family Dolomedidae; genus Dolomedes; species Dolomedes plantarius. The sequence goes on along the minus strand of OU015496.1, from coordinate 116,273,460 downwards.
TGGACATCTTATTCATGTAATGGATACCTGCTCCCAACCACATAAACCTACAGGAAGACAGTTTTCATTTAGATGATTCATAACACATAGAACAGAAGAAAACTGCACAAAGCCATAATTTCTAGTCATCTAAGGAAGTATGAAAAACTTTTGCTAATCCATTTAGTCATTGTTTTGATGATTGAAAAAAATTAAATTATATACATTCAATCAAGAGCTGAAACCAGGACTGAAGAAAGATACTCCATAACAAACCAAGAAAGGCCTTCTAATTAAAGACCCTGTTCTCTGTCTCTAAAAGCCTGAAATCTTTGAGCTAAGGTGCTATCATGCGGTGTTTGTTAGCTTGTATGACAGTAATGAAGTTCACATACTCCATTTATCTATAATATATTACATTCAAATAGAATTAAATATGTTGTAGTATGCAAAGTGTGTCTGAAAGGCATAAATCAGTTGTCTGATTCTAACATATTTATCTCTGTATTGTAGATGCCGGGTGATGGACGAATGGCTAGGGCGCTGGCATTCGGTTCAGATCCTGTGGGTTTGAGTCCCACTGTTGGCATGGATGTTTGTAGCCATTCAGAATTGGCTTTAAACTGTAGTTTCCGGTCTAATTAGCCCTCATGTAGCAAAAAGTTGACCATAGCACTTCAAACAAAACCAAACTCTGTATTTTAGCACTTAATATGCCAATAACAGACTCAGCTGTAAATATGCCAATAACAGACTCAGAAAATTCATCTATGTTTCTCATATGTAAATAAAATACTATCCATTCTCATAAACGAAAAGGTATTTATTTCATAGCTTTTACATTAAATTCAATATGATTAAACATCTGAATTCAGAAACTCTCATTAAAGAGATATAAACTGTAAAATTATGTTTATACTCACACTGGAAAATGAAGATTTTCAATAGAAAAATTAAATTGGAGTCACTTACCTACTATGCCTAATAATTGCAGCTTTTGGCATACCAGTAGTCCCTGAAGTGTATACATAAAAAAGACGATCTGTCGTAGAAAAAATAATAATTTATAAATAAATAAAGTTTGAAAAGAACACAAAAATGAAAGCATTGAAAATATATTCAGTTCTAGCTGTGAAGTACAAAGAAAATAATTACTTTAAGATTGCATGAAAGAACGGAAGTACTAATGAAAAATCATTCATAAACTAAAAAAGACAGAGAGAGAGAGAGAGAGAAAGATTTTAAAACAATAAAGAAGCAGTTTGATAAAACCAAGTGTAATAAATCAAACATAAATCATTTCTTGAAAAGTATCAAAAAAGGTTTCTCTCTTACTTCTTTTTTTTTTTTTTGGTGTGTTAAATCCCATAACAAGGGCTTACATTGACTATTTTTCTTAAGTTTGGTTCAAAATAAAATTTTTTAAAAACATGCAAAAATGTTACTTAAATGATCATTGTGAATATTCATATATATACTTTAAGTAGGAATAAAAAATAATGAGTCTATGTAGTTATTTACCATCCATATTTCCCTTATTCATTGAAGCAGGTGACAGTGTTGAACAGTCTTGGATCATACTATCAAGAGATCGAGCTGGAAAACTTGAAGGGTCAAAATCTCCAAGACAAAAGTACTGCATTCCAGAACATTCATTCAACAGTGGAGTGATAGCCTTCATAGCTGATAATGTTAAGCAAATATTTTAATATAAAGTACATAATACGGATGAATATCTTAATATATTTCTAACATACATCAAATATGTAAACTAGGTCATATAAAACATGAATAATACATAAAACCAAAGATGAGTTCAGTAACAATGCTATTCGTAATCCTCAGAATTACAGCAGTTAAAAAATAAATAAAAAGGAGAGTTTATTATTAATGTTGGTGACCATTAAGGGTAGTTTTATGTTTTTAATTATTCATATAATTCTCCTAAAAGGTGAAATAAGTGATACTGATAGTATCACTCATTTTAACATTAACTCACTTCACCAAATATATAAAATATTGCTAATTCGTTGATAATTCATTGACAGTACACAGCTAAAAGAGTAAAACTCACCGAACAAATATATTTATGGGTCAGATAATCCAAGTGTTTTGATCAAAGCAGTCTTTTCAGATCAAAATCTGTGTACAACAAAAATAATGCAGTCACTATGCACCCAAATTTATGTTATGGAAAAGCTAACTGGTACAAGTACTTGAAGTCTTTGATACACGTAATGAATGCAGGTAGACATGTCTGCTTAGATGACAGAATCTGCATGTAAGATGGGTATTTTTTTTTTTTACTTCTCATTAAAAGCAGTCACATATCTACTAGCTATTAATCATTAAACATTTTATGCCAACTTCTCTTCTAGCACTAGTAAAAATATAATGCACAATAAATGTATCATTTTTATCTATTTTTTAAAGTACTTGGGATATATAGTAACTGGATAAAAGACTTCAACAGTTGTAAGCAATCATGATAATTTCTATCATGATGATGCATGGAGGTTAGGTAAATAACACCAAAATTAGCATACTTTTTTTGGCACAAAATTTTAAAAAAGTAATGTGATTGAATCATATAAACAAAGACATGTATAGTTATTGTATAATCAGTACTTACCTTCAAGCATTTCACTACCAAAGATTATAGACTTGCAATTTACAACTGTTACAGAATGGGCTAGTGGTTGCATTCTTAAATTTGAATTGATGAGAGCAGGAATAACTCCAATTTTTGACAGACCTAGCCAGATACCAATGAACTCTATTTTTGAATCCATGAAGACAGCTACATCATCACCACGACCAAAGCCTAACTCAGCAAAGCAGTTAGCAACTTGATTACTGTAGTTTTCAACCTGCAAATAATTAATGTTTCATTTCAAAATACATATTAACTCCAAATGTGTCCAGTAAATAACTACATGGAAATATGCAACAGCTGAAATTTTAAAGAATCACATTATATCAGAATTACTTTAGGTTTCCTCATGTAGATCATAATATGGTTTGGTGGCATTGAGACACAGCACACTTGTCTGGACAGCAGATGGTTTTGAGTTTAGTTACCGAATTAGTCAAGCTGTTTTCAAGATGAACAAAAAAATTAGGCAAAATATTTCTTCATAAGAGTGGAATCCATAGAAAAATATTGCAATTTCAATAAGAAGAGAGTTTCTGCATCCTCTTTTTGTGTTTGTTTTTTCTCAGGAGGTTGAAGTATAATGGTCAGGCCACCTGCCTTAGCAGGAGGTAGGCATAGTGGTTAGCACTCGAATTTGGCACCGGAGGTGGTCGGTATCATCCCCAAAAAGCCCAGCTGAATGCACTCATGTCTAAATCAGGTAGGGGCATGCTAAATCTGTCGGCAGGAAAGTCCCTCCATGTGGTTTGTATGGGTGAGAGGAATAATAACACCACACACAGGTATGATAACACCAGATGTCAACCTTCTCTGTCTTTTAATAATTTGAGAAAAAGATTGCATTATATTTTCCTTCATTTATTTCCGCAGCACATTTTATTTATTAAAGTACATTATGAAGGAGGTTTTTCTTTTTCCCCTTTACCTTTTGCTTCCCCTTAACCAAAAACACTGATGTTATCTTCGCATAAGTTCTTCCAGGAATCAAGTTACTCAGTTTCAGGAGTTTTAGAGCTTTCTTATCAATAACACCATTTGACAAACGTCGTTTCAAAGGGATATTTCTGGTTTTCGTATTGTACCACTTTTTTTTTTCTTTTAAAAAGTATTCTAGAAGCAAAGGAGAAAACACACCATGTTGGCGAAAACTCCACATAAGATGCCTAACATCATTTTGGATACTGCCACTGCCCATCACAGTATTTTTATGCCCTTAGAGCCGATTTTCGTATTCTCTGTCCCTTAGCGCCTCATCACCGTATTTTTATTTTTGCTCGTTACTCGTTACCCTATACTCGCTTATTTTGTATCAAAAGTCCGGAGCAACTCAAGATAATCAGTCGTATTCTCCATCCCTCCAAAATGATAGATCTTTAAGACAGATAACGGTTGAAAGATGAGATGTTTCTTTGATAAATGGGAAAGAGATTGAATTTTTGCGCGAGTTTTTCTACGATAGATACGCAGAAATCGGGATCAGCCAGAACAAAATGGTTGAGAAGGGGGAAAAACTGTTTCTCGAGAACAAATTTAAAAACGGGAGTGGGAGCGGTTTCCTTTCAGCGTAAAGTGGGTAAAATACACAGCATGTCAAGGCGATCCTTGCGAGACTTCAGTATAAGATTAGTCTCCCGTCTCAAAACTTGTTCTTATCAAACATTTCAGACCGATGAGTTTTAGAATTTTTTTTAATTAATTTTAATGTAACTATAATTATAAACTACATACCTTTCTCTTTAAGCAATACTAATCTCCAAACTGAACATACATATAAAATAAAACATTCACACAGTGTAAAATATAGCATACTACGCGCTATTATTCATATCAGGTTTTTGTGTAATGTAATGATGGATAATGTATCTTACATCTTGAAATGTCCATTTTCTGTCCTCTTGCATGAAGCAAATTTTTTCAGGATGTTCTGTGACTAGACGCTGAAACAAGTGACCAACTGTACTGTTGGTTTTTCGACAGCGACGGATAAATAATTTCATTTTCGTGAGACGATACAAGCCCCTATAAAGAAGAAAAAAAATCACAACATTATAATACCGATTTTTCTTTTAGAATGTATACTTTTATGCATAATTAATTATAATTTTTATATATACTTAATTCATAATTTTGAACATGATTTCAAACAAAACAGTTAAAAAGTAGTTATCATGAACAGACCAAACTTTATAAACTGCACTAATGATGCAGAAACTAGCACGATTTTTTTTTTCTTTTCAAGCTTCTTGAAATTTTAAATATTTTCTAAACAAAATTCTTGTACCGAACTCATCAATTAAAAAATGAATAAATGCATATTTCGCTTTTGAGAACGAGATAATATATTGTCTTTATTTTTATATGTAAATATTAATCATTTATGTTCCACACCTATTTCCTTCACATGCATTACAGTAAAGCATAAATACGCAAACAATAAAACTGCATTATAATTTCTTAAAAAGAAAATTTCAAACAAAAGGAAGTTGTTTAGGCATACACAAGTTTTTTTGCATATTTAAAACTCCATCGCTGTTTATGCAATACAAATTATGCTGTAACATTGTATTGCATAACAGCGATACAGCCTTAGGAAGCTAAAACCTTCCCCAAACTATGTAGTTTTACACAAAAAAGTTTCCTTATTTAAAGTAATTTTTGGATGTTGAAGTACAGTCCCCCCCCCCCCCTCTCGACCAACACACTGCTGTGCTGCGGCCATATTATTTTTGAATACATTACTTTTGAAAAAACAAAAATACATGTCAGATCTCAAGACACTGATGAGTGTATGCAAAAAGAATCATAAGTACCAACAAAGAATAAATTTGATCTTTAATTTAGATATCTACTACTTTAGATGCCTGGGATAATAAATGCACAGTTATGGACGGTTGGTGAAAACACTTCCTGACTTCCCTCGTTAGAGAAGTGGATTTCATTCATTCGAAAAATGTGCCCCCCAGACCTTAAAAACAGATTACCGTATTTTTCTGACCATGAGACGCACCTCAAATTTATGAGAATTTTTAGAAAAGAACATTTTGTATTTTGTTAGGTACATAAGGATATTTTCAATTTCTTAGTAATAAACAAACACACACACATATTTATATATATATATATATATATATATATATATATATATATATATATATATATATATATATATATATACACACACACACATTAAAAAAATGTTTAATGTTACCTTCAGACCCTAAGACGCACCTGATTTTAAGTCGATTTTTTTAAGTTAAAAGGTACATCTTGTGGTCTGAAAAAAAAACGGTACATTATTTTCAATACTGTTTCAAAACGTTTGGTTTGAAATACTATTTGAATAAAAGAAAAAAAGATTGCCATTTTATTTAAACCGAATTTAGAATAAATCAAACCAATTATATTCATCCGTGTGGAACTGACGTGCGTCCGAAAGTCATTATCGAATAGTTACCGCTTCAGAGGAAGGTCACGCGAATGGTAGTTTGGAGATTCCTTGATCGCTTTCTCAAGAAAAAAAAAACTATTAAATTACAACAAATGAAAACAAGAAAAAAATAATGAGGATAATGAACGAACTTCGAAGCCTTTTACCTCAATGGAATTCAGAATTCATTATTGTCGTCATTAAAATAAATTCCGAGAACCTGAAATATTGCATGAATCGAGAGAAAGGGAGCGAGAAGCAATAAACGTGGAGAAGTAATAGCTCATCAGCTTCCGGGCAGTTTACATTACAATGCACGAACCAGTTATAAGGTTTCATTATTTACTACATTTGACCCGATCCCCCTCCCCCTCCAACCAACACACACACACACATACAATTTGCCCTAGAGATAAAAAGCACGAAGCGTGCACCGGAGGTCCCACAACAACGATCTGAATGCAGCAGGAAACACGACAGTTAAAATTCGGTCACGTTTCCTAACACGTGCAAGACAATTCGCCACCGTTTACGAACCTTGGCCTTGGTCAGCATGACCCACAAACGCTACGGAAAGCGAAAGGCGGAAAACGCTATCAGTAAACAATAAATAAGCACGCCGGTAAATTCTTCCTCGTTTTCTTTTTCAGAGAGATTTATCTTTCTATCTGGGAAAAGTTTCAAACATGCGGCTCGTTCTGCATTCCGTCTGAAGGGACTAGTCATCAGCATCCTCGGATAGAAATTCAATCATTACAGTATATAATCACCAAAACATTAAATAAGCACGCAGGTAAATTCTTCCTCGTTTTCTCTCTGAGGAAAGTTTCAAACACGCGGTTCATTTCTCACTCCTCACTCCGTCTGAATAGGCTAGTTATATCAGCAGCATCAGACAAAAATTGAATCATTTGAGTATATAATCATAACACTAAATAAGCACGCCGGTAAATTCTTCCTCGTTTTCTTCTTCTTCTTCAGAAAGATATAAATCTTTCTGGGAAAAGTTTCAAACATGCCGTCCGTTTTACATTCCGTCTGAAAGGGCTAGTCATCGGCACCTTTAGACAGCAATTTAATCATTACTTCCGAAAAAGATTTCCCTTTACTAGGATTGTGAAGATACTGACATCTCATTTCAAAAACTAAAAATATCAATGGGCTAAAAGTGCGAGGAATCATTTGAGATTGTAGGCAATAAGATCATATATAATTAGCTGCCGAGTTCCTTCTAAGTGTTAGAGCTTTTAAGTAAAATTACTGGAAGGTCAACCGTAATTAATGTTAAGGCAAACATTATAAAGACTCTCATTGTGTGTGTGTCTATCTATCTATTTATCTATCTATCTATATAGATATACATAGATAGATAGATAGATATGCGCGCTGTATGACCTTTGCTTTCACAACACGTGTCTGAAAATATAAAAATACCAAACGACGCGATTTCGTAAGAGAGAACGTTTCGTTTACCCACTGAAACTTCGGTGCCTCATTTTAAAATGGCAAGTTGCGAAGACTGCCTTTTTCAACAATTAATACATCAATAAATAAATTAGAGAGCAAGAAACGTAGAAGGGAAATATAAAAAAAGGATCATTAACTCGCTAAGCTATGGATCATAATACAAAACAGAAAAAAAAAGGAAGAATGGTGGAGAAAGAAGATATAACATATACATTATTCACTCGCTAGGCAATGAAATATAACTGGAGCAAAGTATTAAACAAACATTTTTTCCCCCCAATAGGCCTTCTCGATTGGGGATTCATAAAAAAAAAATAAAAAAAAAGATGCTACCACCTAAACAACAATCATACTATGCAATCTCTTCGAAAATCTTGTTAAAACGTTTTGTTTTATTCGGTGACTTAATCAAGTGCATATGTGTGTGTGCGCGCGCGTGTACGTATACATTCACACTGACAAAATAATCTACAACTTAAACCAATTCTACGTATAAAGCTGAAAGTATTATTCATTGTAAGAAAGGCAAATTCAAAAGTTCATTTAGTCGTCAAACTTTACGGATTACTCCAGATATTAATATTTCATGTCCGCAGAACTCCTTATTATCTGTAATCACGGGAGAAAATGGTTCGAAACAAAATACAAAATGTCTAAAAGAATGTCAACGTGGCTCATACACAAAATGATATGACTTTTTCTAGAGAAGAAAATCTACATAAGTTTTATTCATTTTACTACCCCTATTTAAATCACTTTACTTGGTTAATTCAAACCTCTAAATCAATCATAATTTTTTCACGGTAAACAGGACCATTTTTAAGACTATCCGGAATTTACGATTTTCCTGCACACATGTTCATTAATTTGCACTGATATCAAAGAGTTCAGCGTGTTGCAACTTCTTTTTATGTCCGATGTGCTTTGTGCGTATGTTTTTCTAGAAATTCTTCACCAATCCCAAATCTACCTATACCGGGATGTTTATCTCCGAAAATCTCTTTTAACGAACAAACTTGACAGTGAACAAGTGAACAGTGAAACTCGCCTCATGACGGTTTTTCCTCGAAAAATCGTTCACGCCTTTTCTCTAATCGACCGGCATTCATTTCCTGGTCGGGATACCAGCAGGCCTTGTGGAGTCGTGTTTGTTCCACTTGGAAACGGGCGACGTGATATGCATTATCAAGAGCCGAACAAGGCTTGAAATTGGTACTTGGCTATGGTGTTGACCGAAAAAGAATGTTTGTGGATCAGCGGTTCCCATTACTATCTATTAAACGACATTTTCTGAAATCTTACAGACAACATTTTTGAAAGAATTCGATGAACTCGCATTACGCTTGTTGCCTTATTACTATAATAGATTAAACTCCGAGATTTCCTTCGAACTTCTGTTTAATACCGCGAGATTCTTAATCATGTAGAATAAATTGTGAGTATATACATAATAATGAATGAGGCCTTTATTAAAAAAGGTCCTATCATATAGCCATTTTTGAAGATAGCCTAGCGGTAGCGCGTAGGGCTATGAACGGAGGGTGCTCAGTTCGAATCCCGACGTACCCATTAAATACCTTCATGTCTAGATGTGATATGGGCACGTTTAATTAACAGACCGTAAAGTCCTTCTATGATATTTGTGGTTGAGAGAAGGTGCGAGTCCTCCAGATGTCACCCCTGGGTGTGCTCGGTCAAAATTGAGGCGGCACCAGGGAACAATGTTGACTGTACTGTATGGTGCTCCCAGATAAAAAGTAGTCAACAAATTAACGCGGTTTAAAGAGCCGATGTCTCAGGACAAGTGCCTCAGCATTAGAAACAACAACAACATAGCCATTTTTGAGTTTGTTATCACAATATAAAATCCCTCTACCATGATCATTAATTTAGAAGTTCAATTCATGTGCAAAAAAATATTGGCAACTTTTTGTGCAATGAAAAACTTTACTGATTCAAAGGAAGCAATCCCCCCCCCTCCCCCGTTTAGTACCAGATTCATGAGTGATTTTCAAAATCGAACTCAGCGTTAAATTAATTACAACTACCATCATATTTGTGGACCCTGAGGATGCTCAACTGAATGTTTTTGAGGGCAAAATTTATAGATTCCCCAGTCAAAATTAAGTACACAGCAATGAAAATGTGGACACTGATCATGAACGGCTACAAACCATTTAATCAAACTGCAAAAGAGAACTCAGTTCAGAACAGAAAGGATTAATATACAAGCTGAGTTGTTACTATTAACAGATTGATAAAATAGCTGACGTTGTGGATACAGGGGTACCCGTAAAGCGCAAAGCACATTCGAGAACACTACATTGCTTCAACCAGGTTTGTCGAGGAATAGAACCCTAAGGAGCTGTTCACATTACATCCGTCAGGGCCCGATTTAGAAAATTCTTGACTATAGGCAGAACTCGGGATGTGGGCCCCCCTAACACTGATGTGGGCGTAACATTTCCATAATTGACACACAAAAAAATAATCATTGTGAAAGTACCATTTTACCAAGAATTGGCTATTTGAAGCGTAGAAGCCTAGAACATTATCAAATAACAAAAGCAATACAACACATTAACTTCATCATTAAAACGCCAATACAATGCAACCAGAAAAACTTATTAATCCCTTATATACACCATAACATACATATGATGAACTATACATATAACTATGCACATGATGAATCAATCAAATTTGAAAGGATATATAAACAAAACTGCTATTAAAAAAGGTAAAATTTAAAAAACAATTGAATTGGGAATTTTTCTTTTTTTCTTTTAAAATAAAAATTTGGGGGGGGGGGGGGGCCCTAGGCCCGGGCCTACCGTGCCTAATGGAAAATCAGGGCCTGCATCCGTCTGCGACAATGTTATTCAAATCAACAAAATTTTTAACCAATTACAGGGCTCAAAATGATTAGCCTTGAAATTTTTGAGCTCCGAGATCGATAATAGATATTTCGATGCTAGTAACGTGACACGAACGCGCGTAATCTGAACAGAGTTAAATATTCCGTTGGCGCTGACTGGTTAAATGGGTGAATGATCGGTATATGATTGGTTAAAAATTTTTACGCTGACAATGACGGATTCTACATGAACAGGCCTATATGCTTAGTGCGTTGAAAAATTCTGACAGAAGGAAGTGATGTCTCCGCTGGTCTGAATACATACATTTGACAAAGCGATAAACAACACAGAAGTGCAAACTTTTAACTTCGATTTGAAAGTTACATGATTTTAAAATTAGCATCGTCATTTTAAAAAAGAATTTTAAAATCCACAAACAAACGTAAGAATTTCTATTTAAACGGCTTTAATTTAATAACTAGGATGAGTTTTTCTGACATTATACAAATCTACTTATACGTCGACATTTAAATACACACTGGACTCAGCACTTGAAGCAATTATAAGTTATTTTCCGACCTGCCGGTAGTAATGCAAAACACGTTATTCCATGATACAAAGAATAAACTCCAGAGAATTCAATAAAATGAGGAGGCTTCTGTTGAACAAACAGGAAAAAATAGACTTCTCTGTAGTTCAGTGACGTAGCGAGCATAACTGGCGCCCGGGGCAAGATACCTTTTTGGCGCCCCCTCCCCGAAAAACATATTGTAATATTATACATAGAATTAGTGAAAAGGACCATTTGGCGCCCCTCGGCGAGTGGCGCCCGGGGCATGATAGACCCCCTTGCCCCCCTCTCGCTACGCCACTGCTATAGTTAAACCAAATAAATCTTCCTTTCCTCTTCTCCGAGACATTTCGCAACTTGGTCGCCATTTTGTGCACGCGTCAGGAGGAAAAAAATATAAAAAATGAGGGGGGAAAAAGAAAATAGAAGATGAGCCGGAAATTTTTTTTAAGTCAAATGGGCATTGAAAACAATACGAAAGGGGAACAGATATTTTCTCTTGATTAAAAATAAGTTTCCTTGAAAAATGAAATGCTCTGCGTATACTGTAAAAAGAGCGGTTTCTTAAGGAACATAATCTCTACTTAGAGGCCTGATTGGGGATATGTGTAGTTTTCAGAGCTGGAAAAAGGAAGTTGTTAGCTATCTATTTAGTGGCGTCACATAGTATTTAGAGATGAAATGACAGCATACGTGATGAGAGGAACTGTATAGACTTCAATAATTAAGAGGTGGGAAAATAAAACAAAATTCCAACATAAAAATGGATTACAATTAATAAAAAGGGAGGAACATATAAGATGACACCACAGAACTCCACATCTCCAAAAACTATTTATCGGTGGAACATTTTAACACAGAATATTGGAATTATTGGAATAAAGATAATTTTGAGTATCTACGAAACATCTGGACCACCCCAATTATAATATTTATACGTACAACCTTGCCTTTGACGAAACTATTACAAACACAGATTCTAAGATAAAGTTGAAATAGGTTTCACATTAACTAATATAATTGCTTGAAATAACAGTTTAGTTTTCAATTGTTAAGCTTAAAGTCGAAACACCATTTACAGATACAATATATTACATATTAAACCTTAACTCTGTATTATTTTACCTGTAGCAAGATGGAATGTAAAAATGGTCAGACTCTTGGGAATAATGGTTATTTTCCAGAAAAAAGAAAAAATACAAAACAACTGAGAACAATTTAACTTTTTTTTTCTATCTGTTGATTTTCTAGACAGAAAAGAGTTAAAATGTTCGCAACTGAAATATTGGAAATTAAAGCACATATTAGAGGGGGGGGGGGGGGGTAGCAGCGGCACCAAGGAACAATATTGACTTACTTGTATGGTGTTCCCACATAAAAAGTAGTCAACAAATTATCGCGGTTTAAAATGCGAATGTCTCAGGACAAGTGCCTGCACATTAGAAACAACATCATAGCCATTTTGAGTTTGTTGTCACGATATAAAATCCCTCTACCATGATCATTACCTTTGAAGTTCTGTTCATGTACAGAAAAATAATGGCAACTTTACCAAGAAGGTTTTTAATATAAATTAAATCCATCTTACTACATTATTCAAGTCGTAGCTACCACATTATTAAAGTCATAGATTATTTATATCCATCACTTTGGTTCGTTTTTAGAAAAATATAAACACACAGACGTAGAGCTTTATTCACTTTACATAGCTAATCATTCAATTGACTTCCAGAAACAAAGTACAGGAAAATCGGTCAAGATTGGCGATAGTCTTTCAGACTCGTTAAAATCCAGAGTCAGAAACAACTTTTCAAGAATTCGAGTATTATAAGTAATTACAATAAAAACCCGTGCAGTAAATCTTTTCCGCCAAATTTTATCCAGTTAATTTTTCTAAAAATATTACCACAAAATGTTTTAACTGGCAATGTCTTTCCATAATAACATTAAGAAGCCTTCCGATTACATCATGAAAAAAGAATAAGTTCAATGACATACAACAGGGGTGTCAAACTCAATGGCTACCTTGGGTCAAACAAACAAGGTTTAACTATAGGTGGGCCGCAAAAAAAAAATCAATATTAATAGAAACGTAGGTTTATTTACCCTAATTACAGTATATTCAACATAAATATATGCATTTTCTGTAATAATAGAAAAAAAAGAGTATAATTTAAAAAATTCTTCCCATCTTATTATAATTCTGCGTCAGTTATTTTTTTTATATATTATTGTGTGCCAAAATATTGGCCGGGCCGCATGCGGCCCGCGCGCCGCAAGTTTGACACCCCTGACATACAATGAAATTTCTACTACCCAAAGAACAAAGAATGAAATAAATTGTACTCAGAAATTCAGCGGTGTGATGCTTCACCTCAGAGAGATTTAGAACTGAGTATTTTTTTCAACACACATTTTTATATACTTTTTTCAACGCATTATGGTTTCAATTGTACCCATCATGAGAACGGTTTTAGTGTAGCAAGGTTTACAACGAACCGTTAAGCACATATAATCATTTAATTCCCTCTATAGTCCCGGATTTCACCAGAACAAACATTCACAAATTGAATGAAGCTGTATTTGCAAACACACTTGAATACAGATACAGTTTCTGAGATCGACATATTTGGAAGCGCGAGAATTTCCTCAAGTCATGGAAGACACGCTTGGTTCTTTCCGTTGTCGATTGGATAACCTAGCAACTGTCAGTCATTAGTAAAAATTTTGAGAATTACCAGAGTACTTATAGGTTATGCCATACTAAGTCTATAATAAAGGCGAAACCTACTTCATGATTGCTAGATACGAAGGAGTGCTTATATTTGTGTAGAGATGGAGTTCACGACTCCATCTCTACGTGTGTTCCAGGCAATTTTTTTTTTTTCCTTTTTTGTTAAATCTTCTAACCACTTATCTAGGTTACGGTATACTAGCATCCAAACACAGAGTAAGATGCGTATAAACTCACCACGTCGTTTAAACAACGAAAATAACAAGTGATGTAATTAACAAATAAGGATCTTTTATCATCAAAAGTGGAAACAAGGAAAACGGTTAATACAGTTGGCTCTCTGCTTAACGACTTCCAAGGGACCGTGAAAAATCGTCCTTAAATAGAGATCGCCCTTAAACAGAATTTGTGAAAATATGACATTTCCCATAACGTCGGAGGGGCCGGGACTGGGAAATATCGTCTTTAAATAGAGATCGTCGTTAAGTAGAGCGTCGTTAAACAGAGAGCCAGCTGTATTTCTAAAGAAAGAGGGTCGGGCTGTGGAGACATCTAACATAATGAGCCATCTTCCTTATGAGATTGCTGCATGTCACAAACACAATTGGGTTTTCTTTTCCACCCAGTTTTCAACTTACCATCCGTAACACTATTGTACGTGATATCCGTAGATGAAATATTAAAACAAAGGAAATAGAACAAAGCACTCCTAAATACTTGACATACACAGCCGAGCCCCGCCATTCGCGGGTTCAGCTTTTGGGCATTTGGATTTTACAGCGCAAAGTTATCAAAAAGGTTATTTTGAAATTATTTTAAAAAACAGGTTACATATTACAATATGGGCTCCTCAAAACCTTATAGTACAACACTGCACTTTTCTGTATTTAACAAACTAATGATTTTACTCATATAAAACTGTGAGCGTATTGTATCAAAACACGACATAAATGTATTTTGTATTTCCTGTTTCTTATCGGTGTACAGTGGCTCCCAAAAGTGTTCGTACACTTACGATTTTCAATGAAATAGGGGTCTATCCATTAATTAAAATGAATATTTCAGAATGGGTATTTCATAATAAGATCTATAATCTATTCTTAACAAAACTATATGAAATATTTTGAAAACATAGTAAAACTTTATTTTTAAGAAACCAGTAATCAAAAAGTAACAAAAACTTTCTCTCACAAAAGTCATCGTACATTGAAATATTTTCGGATAAATTCATAATTAAAATTATCGTCTGGCGCTTTATTTTCATTTTTGAATTATGGTGGCATTTAAAACATCGTTTGGCTTTAATTTTTGTTTGCCTACTCCGTAATATTCTATTTATTATTTAAAAATGTCTTGTAGTCGTAAAGAAACAACAAACAGCATTCCCATTCTACTGTGAAGTATGTGATAAAACGGTTTAAAGAAGAAAATCGGATCGAAAACAAGGTAAGAAAAGGTCATCCGGCAAAGTTAACAAAACGTGATCAGAGATTTATAATTACAAAATTTGTGAAAAATCCACGTTTGAGTGCTGTAAAAGTTTCTGCAGAATTTAATGAAACATTTTCTACTTCAATTTCACCTGAAACTGTTCGACGAGTTCTCAGAGCAGCTGGATGCTGGATTACATGGGCGTTCTGCCCGTAGAAATTTTTTGTGAGTGAGAAAAACAGAAAGCTTAAGCTTTCCTTCGCACTATCAATGACAAATAAGCCCCAAACGTATTGGAATAATGTCTTATTTGCCGATGAAAGCAAGTTTAACATTTTTGGTTCCGATGGGCGTATAATTGTATGGAGAAGAAAAAATGAGGAACTTAATCCCAAGAACTTAGTAGGAACAATTAAGCATGGCGGTGGGGGTGTCCTTGTGTGGGGGTGCATGTCAGCATCAGGATTAGGTAATTTGGTATTTATTGATGGCATAATGAATCATGCTGTTTATATAAATACTTTAAGAGACAATTTAAAATTATCGGCCCAAAATTTAGGTATTGGAAACAACTTTGTTTTTTTATCAAGATAACGATACTAAGCACAAGGCTCTCAACGCTCGCCTCTGGTGTGTCTTTAATTGTCCACTAGTTTTGAAAACACCACCTCAATCGCCAGATTTAAACCCAATAGAACATATTTGGAGAGAACTGGAGGTTCGAGTACGAAAACACGACATTCACACGAAAAACGAACTAAAAACAATTATGATGGTAGAATGGATGAACATTGATACAGAAATTACAAAAGAATTAGTGCAATCTATTCCCAGACGTTTAAAAGTCGTTGTGGATGCTAAAGGATATCCTACTAAATATTAATTTAACGAAAAATTATAATATTTACTAATATGTAGAGATTTTTTACAAGTGTATGATGACTTTTTTGAGATAAAGTTTTTGTTACTTTTTGATTATTGGTTTCTTAAAAATAAAGTTTTACTATGTTTTTAAAATATTTCATGTAGTTTTGTTAAGAATAGATTATAGATCTTATTATTAAATACCCATTCTGAAATATTCATTTTAATTAATGGATAGACCCCTATTTCATTGAAAATCGTGTTACGAACACTTTTGGGAGCCACTGTATGATGTGATGTATCCTACAACATCGTTAAATTAATACCAAAGTCTATTGCAGAACTACGCATTTACTGCCTTGGTTTGATTGCAGATCTGTACTGTATATCCGGCAGCCTTCAGCCCCACAGCAATTGAAAATGCATCCGAACTTGGGAAATTAACCCTCTACTGCGTATTCAGGCTCTTCCTACGTAGTGATCGACCTTCAGGTGTATCATGGACGATAGACCTTATTGGTCTGGGGGTCCGAGGTGTCTAACTCAAAGATTACCTCATGGTGTACCGATTTACTTTATGATGTAATTTAATATCTTCAACAGCAGTAAGAGTCAAGTTTGAGAGGCTAAAGATATTCGCAAATTTTCTACTTAGCTGGTTCCCTGTTCCCAGCTGGTACCCAGGGAAACCAGCTAGTTCCCCTACTAGCTGGTTTCCCTGTGTCCCCAACCCTCTGCTAATGGGGTTTGAAGACAATGTATCATAATCTCAAATGTGAAGAGTCGCAATCCAAAGTAAGAGGAATCCGGCATACAGGTGAAGTAAGTGTTGGTAAATTTGTTGATATCTTTGGGTTGTTAAGGTCTTTAATTCCAATTTGGGTGTTGGTCCAAACAAGGCTTTAGAGCCAACTCACTATACGCCTAAAATTCGCTAATACATCAAAAATTTAATGCTCAAAGAACAAATTACTCTTTTATTTTTTTCAACACACATTGTTTAATAAATGTAAACAATTAAAGACACTTGAAATGAGCCTTAAAGTCAAATAATAACTCTAAAATGGTGGACATTGTTGATTCTGCAGTACATTTTATACATGATTCTCCCTCTAAGCTCACCTTCACCACACATTGAACAACCCGAACATATACTAAGGTTAAATACCTTCTTAGATTAGGAATCGCACCTTTATGAGATACGAAAAATTCCAATCTGTTTGGCAGATCTTGCGACACTGGAGTTACACTGAAACACATTCCTACAAGTCGTTGAAGCACAAACTTTTCTTAAGCACTTGTTTGCTAAGGGCGGTGCGAAAGTTATAATGGAGAGGCATAGACCTTTCCCCTTGAACTGCGAAAACAAAAGAAAACCAGTAAATGGTTTGTTACAAACTTACAGTTCTACCAATCAAATTTAACATATTAATGCTTCCATCTCCAATAATCAAAATAGTAACAAAACAAAACCCAAAAATCACTTGTTTTCAAGATTTCTTCCATATATTAGGGCTTAATGGTAAAAAGTGTTTTCGCTTCGCTGGAAGTGCATGAAAAGTACAAAAATAACACCAAAATTAAGGTCCTTAATCTCGAGTTTAAATCTGCGTACTTCCAAAATTTTTCAATTTTCAAGGTTAAATTCATTGCAATAACTATGCAAGTAAGACTGAATAGTTGGCATTTTACTGAGTATTACGGCATTGAAGAAAACTGATTTTTAAAAGTATTTATTGCTTAACTCGCTTAATCCTTTTCCTATATACGTACACATACAATAAATCATCTTCATTATAATGGTATTTTCCAAATTTCCTTGTTCTATTTTAAAAGTCCTTCATTATATCGGCTATATCCCATTACTGAAAGTTCATTTTTGGGTAAAATAGATTTTTTTTTCGCATGTTAAGGAAGTAAAATTCATTCAAATGCATTTTGTATTTTAAATGCGCCCCACACAAAAGGCCTGTCAATTTAACAGCTTTAAAGGAAAATTTTTTCGAATTCGCATCATTCTTTGATTTTAACTCGTTTGACGTTCACCTTCAAACAACCCAAATTTTCCTTATTCAGAGTAAAAAAAATATCGTGACACATCCAAATACGTAGGTTAAAGTAGGTGGTTTTCATACCGCAGCATATGTTGAGAGCATAAAGTAATAATGCTACTTCTTATGTTTGGTCCGTAAAGAAAGAATGAATCATTGAGGAAGTCTGGAAAAAATTAAAGGGTAAAGACAATGCGTTAACAATAGTTAATTCCTATTTCAAAAGGGTTTTGTCACTATTACCCGACGTTAAATGATTCATTCATTAGTTGAGAGCGCTACGGTCGTTTTTTCCTCGGGGCTAATTAGACCCCGGACCTACTGGCCGATTCTGAACAGCTATTCTAGCCCCGGACCTACAGCCGATTCCGAACAGCAACAAACATCCATGCCAATAGTGGGACTCGAATCCACAGACTCTGGTTCCGAATGTCAACGCCCTAACCATTCGGTCATAGCCCAGCTACCCGACGTTAAAAAATACTAAATTGCATACTTCTAGTTGAATTAGAAGAAAAACTTCATTTATCTAATTTTTATGATATCAAATACTAAAAAAAAAAAAAAAAAAAAAAAAGGGCTGAATTCCAAAAAGCGTCACTATTGTAAAACATCAATATTATTAATGTGGTAAATGCGAAAGTGAAAGTAAGTATGGACAGATATATTTTCAAAATGCAACGTCCACGAGAATAACAAACATATCAATACAGGTAAAACTGAAGAATCCAACAGTACACTCTTAAAATGTCCATTAAGTACAAAAAGACAGAAATTTCTGTTTACTTAAGCTGGTTCGTATAGAACGCTAGGGTCATCTTTTGCTTCATGAGAGTTAATTAGACCGGAGCCTGAAGTTTAAAGACAGTTCCTTTTTCGGCTAGTAACATCCATGACATCAGCGATACTTCAATCAACAGACCTGGTACCGAATACCAGTGGCTTGACCATTAGACAATCGTCCGGCAGTACTTAAAGAATGAAAGACTATTCCCATTATGGAATGGTTTGGAAGAACAACGGTTAGGTTGACTTTTGTCTTTTTAAACACAGCAAAGACCGCTGATAATTCCCTTTTTTTCCGACTGACAGCCCAAATGCAAGACGAATTAACTCCATACAACAACAACAAAACAAACCCCCTTTCCCCCCCCCCCAAAAAAAAAAACAAACTCGAATTTACGTTACAAGAAAATTAATACTCAAGCATGCAAGAGGAAAAAAAACTCGTTTCACTTCTTTCGCAAGAATTGGCCATCTACGTTGTAAGCGAATGAAAAAAAAATTTCGGAACGTATTTTTCCTACACCAAAAGGGTAAAACTCTAGTCTTCATTTATGGTGCATTCATTCTTGTTGTTGAGATCAGTGTGGTGCTAAGACTTTTTTCGACCGCGACCCACTTTCTTTAAATTAAAAATATTTCGACCCCCAATGAAAATTTTTTGGTAACAGCGACTTTTTTAAAAAAATTATGAAATTGTTAACAACAAGAAATAAGCAAATTTCAACAAACTATTTTAAAAATCGATAAACTGTAGATTTTGGGACTATATCTACTCAGAAAAATAACAATAAAAAAAAAGTCTTGGTCACCATCTACACTTGTTTTTGCTAAATCTCGTCTAACAAAATCTTCATATATAGAGGAGAAGGTGGGATTATGAACCCCCCTTTTGTCTATGGCTCACTATGGTCATATCAAAGACTGATTTTCATATTTTGGGGCTCTAACCTCTTCCATGACTCATTATCTAAACATCCTTAAATGCATTTGCCGTTAAATAGAATTTTAAGATGTATACAATCACATAAGTAAAAAAAGTCAAAACATGCAGGTGACCCAAAGTGGAGGGCAATATGGACCCCCCACCTTTTTTCCCAAAAAATCATTTATCTATTTATTAAACAGCTAGAAACAAAAAAGAGAAATGTTTTCCAATGAAAAAGTGAAAGAAAGATTATACATTTTTAAACAGCTGGATCATTAAGTATTATCTATATAAAAAAAACTTCAATTTTGGCGACAAAAGTCGCAAATATAAAACTCAGCTTCGGCTCCGGTGCATACAGAATGAGTCCAGTGCAGGCTCATCACACAACGAATCCAAAGTTCTCCTCATGTGTCTTCTTTGAATGCACCTTCACAGAAGATGCACGATGCTTCTTGCTGGCCTGGGTCATCTCGGTAAACATATGGGTTTGTATCCATCCAGAGGGATGAGCTCTTCCAACTGCTCCGGATGGAACTCCATTCATAAGCTGATCCGTTAAGATTTTACGAGGAAATATCATCATTGGTGGAAAATATGTTCCCCCAGCACTCATGCAGCAAACCACAGTTACCAGAGAACCACTTTCAGCTGTAGTCAGAGCTCCCACCCGACGTTTTCTCTTCAACCCGATGACTTGGGAAACTTTTGACTGAACCGCACTTAAACCAGTCTCATCTACAGATGGAGTACAAAATAATACGAACACCTGTGAAAAAGTATGACGTATTTCACACCTGCAGTACAGCCGCGCCACCTGCAACAGAAGTCTCCCACCTAGTGAGCGTGAAGAGGAAGGTATCAGTCTCTCAACAGCAGTCACCTATGTTGCATGCTTCTATCGAACTGTCTGTGATAAGTTGAAATGTCAGACCTGTCAGAGTTCCAAAGAGGAATGATAGTTGGAGCGCGTTTAAGTGGAGCATCGGTTACGGAAACAGCAAACCTTTTGGGGTTTGCAAGGAGTACGGTATCAGCCGTTATGACAGCGTACACGAAAGAGGGTAAGACGACGTCTTCAAAGCACAACAGTGGCCGAAAGTCCAAGCTTGCTGATAGGGATAGACGGGTCTTGGAGCGCATAGTAGCCCGAAAGTACAAGCAATCGTTATCCGAGATAACATCCGAAATGAACAGTCATCTCCAGGGCCTCGTTTCAACAAAAACTGTCAAAAGGGGACTTCATGCTGCGAACATTTATGGCAGATTGGCAATTCGTAAACCCTTGGTGACAGCAACTAATGTTTTCAAGCGACGCCAATGGTGCAGAGATCACAAAGGCTGGTCCCCACAGCAGTGGCAACAGGTAATAGGGTCAGATGGATCGTCATTCACCCTATTTCAGACGACCGGACGCGTTTATGTCTAGAGAACGCCCAAAGAAGCGTTTCATCCTGAATGCCTCTTGTCGACTGTTAAGCATGGGGATGGCTCCATTATGGTATGGGGTGCGATCTTGGGCTACTTGTTATTCTGCATGGGAGGATCAAATCCAATCACTATCTAAGCGTTCTAGGGGATCATGTCCATCCTTTGTCCAGACTGTATTCCCTGGAGAGCGACCGCTTTTTCAAGACAACAACGCCCCTATCCACACTGCTAGGTGTGTTCAAGAATGGTTCGAAGAGCATGACGATGCAGTTGAACATCTCGCCTGGCCCCCTCAGTCTCCAGACTTGAATATTATTGAACATTTATGGCAATATTTGGAGTCCAAACTTCGTTCCCGATTTCCACCTCCATCCGGACTTTCGGAATTAGAGACCGCTCTGCAGGAGGAATGGCTTAATATTCCTTTAAATATTGTCCATGACCTTTATGCATCTATCCCACGTCGCATTAAATCTGTACTTCAGTCAAAGGATGGTCCAACCCCCTATTAATAAAGATTTTCCATTATTTCACAGGTGTTCGTATTATTTTGTCCACCATCTGTGTGTGTGTGTATATATATTTGTATTTGTATTTCATTTAGATAAAAATGAACGATTATTAAAATTTTTTTAAAAACAGGATTTCAAAATGATAAGCTTCTTATTAAAACATTGAACATTATAAACCTCCTTTAATTTATAAAAATAGAATGGTAAAAAAAAAATAAGGTGCCTGGACCTCAGGTAATTTTTGTACCTTATTTAGCAATATCATATACATTTTTTACCAAATGTACATGAAAATATTAAAAAATTTTAGTAATAGAAAATTTAAAGTATATTTTTAAATAAAATAAATCAGTATGATAAATTTATTTCAAAGTGTCCCCTGTCATTTTTTTTTACGAACCCCCCTTTGGGTCGCGACCCACAGTTTGCGCGCGCACCACTGGTTAGGATGATCGATCCCGACAGCACAAAGATTATAATACGCGCTAAAAATAAAACATTATCTAAAGAAATTAACACATTACAATCACACAGTCTTAACGTGCACGGCGTGACTAAAATAAGATAAGATTTCATTTTGTAATACTTCAATTCCTAATTCTCTTCCGCAGCCTTCTGCTCAGCTTGGGGTCGCCAAATCCACTTAGCGGTTAGAGGCTTTAGGGAATTTTCTCCCCTACAGTGCAATCTTTCCCATTAATAGCTGCGCCTAAGATATTCTATTTATAGCAGTAGAATATGAGCATAGCTGGGATATAAAAACGGAAGCTACACAGAACCAAACGCTAATGTTCCCATTAGACGAGGAAGAAAAATGAAGATGGAAAATGAAATTAAAAATGTTACGTGACAAATCAAATGTTTGAGAACAATAGCAAAAACAAATTGCGGGTGCAAAAAATAGTTCTTATGAAAATCTAAAGCTAATACCTTTCATTCGAAACTACAACCTGGAAATGTGAATTTCACAAGGCAAGTCACGAAAATAAAAAATTGACAGACCCCAGCAGGTGGAGATCATATGTGTGGGCGATAAACACAAAACCTCGGCCAATTCGCAAATTATAGCTAGTTAATCATCTGCATACACTCCAAAAAAGAAAGAAATTAACTTTTGAAAACCTGTAGCTGATCATGGAGCCTGTCCACTAGAAACAAATTTAATCCCGACTACGCATGGACCAAAACAAATTTAGCATTATCTATGAAATATAATTTACGCGATCGACAGTGCCATTCCCGTGGTGAAACAAATAGTACCGTTTCCGTTTCTACTGACTCCTCAAACTTACCACCATCCATTTGGTATTCTACTGTTCCGAGTAAATTTCAATATTACATCGGAATTCAGGTTTAGGGTAATTTAAAAATATATTTCCTTCCATCCCTGTAATTCACATTTCAAGAATCGTGACTAAAATTATACTTCATTATTTTGACAAACGGTATTCATCAAAGAATATATTTAGCGACAAAATTTTGCGCTAATTTGCCATTTTTTAAAAAAAAACTTCCTGTAATGGGGAAATGAAGACGGAAAAAGTCTATTTTGAAGAAACGATGTTGAAGCGGGCTCTAATGGAGGCGATTAACGGTACAAGTTTCTATTGAGAGATGACGAAGAGGATACCAATCAGTCTTATAGAAGTTGAGACATTAAATCTACATTGTATATCTTAACGAAGTGTCCCGAATATAAATTGGAGGAGTTGGTGACCAAAAGAAGGTTTCGGAATAATATGAAGAGATCGATGGTTCCTCAGCACTTCGGTTGAAATAAAACTCACTTACGGCCAAATCGATACATGATGATAGTGGAATGCGCTGCACAATAACTCCTGTAGTGAGATATTTGTTGGAAACTGTGGATGTAGAACCGGGAGCTTTATATATACGGCTGACTGCTTAAGAATTGTCCCAAGACATCAGGAGATGTTCAATGCTACAGATAAAGTTTTTTAAGTGAGAAGATACTATGGCACTATAAAAGTTCTACCTACGGTAGCAGGAGTCCCCTAGTTCGGGCGGCTGGAAAGTGGCGTCGATTACCGGATCGTATGACATTGGCTGTCCGCAAAAACCTTCAGGTATTCACTGTCAACGTTAGCATGAAAGGTTGAAGTAGCTGGTAATCAAGAAATCTTCCAAGGCCTTTAAAATTTTTAAAAAATGTTTATTTTCTGCGCCAATCTTGAGTAACATACAAGGATATTTACACGTACAATGGAGCTCGGTACTACATGAGCTGTAGCGAATAAAGAATGACCGCATAGGTCTAAAGTCTGAAGACTATATCTAACATGGCATCATTAACATATAGAAAGATAGCTCCCCGATGCAGAATTGGCAGGGTCAAAACTGATGGGGTGCTTACACGCAAAAATATAAGAGACAACTCTCTCTTAGGAAAAAAAAAAAAATGGCTCCTATATTTTTTTCTCATCGCTGGACAGAAGTGCAAACACGGAAAATGAGGGTTACCATAGCGAGAAATACGCCAATTCAACAAAGAGCGGACCACCCGTCCAAGGCGTACGCAATATTACCTCAGCGCGGAGGAAAATAGACAGTAATAACAACGCGAGCGCTTGATGGCCAAAAAAAAAGAACCTGGCCTTGCCGATACCTCGCCAAGAGGAGAACATTCGAGCCCACCGCAAAAACTGAGGCCCGTGAATGGTTTAGATCCGATATTACGAACTTCGCGCCTCTGCTCGATTGGTTGAACCAGGGGAGAAAGACCTTACTGGGAAAGCGCTTTCTCGCCAAGTTGACGCCAAGTTCATTCGTGGGAAAATCTTGCGAACAAGGGGAGAGCGAGAGTCAAAACTATTATCACTACCTTAAACCGATTTTACGGTCCAATTTAGGGGGCAAACGTAAAACGGCATGACGTGGACAAAGGCTAGTTGGATGTTCACAAGAAACACCCTGCAATTACCAGCCATAAAATGTGCATTTTAGACAAACTTAACAAGGGAATCCGGAGACTAACACCTGGCTAAGCAATTTACAGTAGAAGCTTTTACGGTTTAAGAGAAATGGGCAACGGCTAAATTCTCAAGAACACACACATCGAGGGAACGGTATAGAAATTACACTATTTTATTTTACGGGACAACTATTCAGAATTAGAGATTTTATATTAATTAACGTGCGTTACTAGCTCAACCAAATTAATTATTTCTGGAACGAATTCCTCGTTACACTTCCCTTTTCTGCATTCTACAGTAATACTGGATCATCATTTTATTGAAAACTGACATTTTTCCATGCACGAAAAATTCCTCTGTAAGACAACAAATGACAGTAATGAAATTTGTTGTAATCATCTAAACTTAATAATGAATATAATTAAATATATACAACTCCGTGACTCATGACCCAAGTATAAAGATACCCATTTTATTCTGTTTCTACTCCTACCAGGGGTGGCGAAATTACACGGATATGGCACTGCTGAGGTCAGTTTCTGCTATTTTGAATTGCAGAAAAACTCACAGGATTAGAATTCCATGAGTTACTTTGAAAGTTAAAAGCGTTATATTTCTATTTCTCCATTGGCTGATTTATTACATTAAAATTCGTCTAATGACTTCATATACTACCCGTCTAATAACTTTTAAGGGGACAGTGGACTTTCAGAATTGTAAAATTTGTCCAAAAATTCGATTTTTTAAATTTTATTGAATTGTGAAACTACGGAGAGTAGGAATGTGTTGCAAAAAGATTTTTTTATTTCTGTGATTACTTTCCTAGTTATAGGCATTTGCATTTAATTTAGATATTATGCGGTTACTAATAGCAATAACTTTAAATGTGGTTTTCTCAAAATAAAACTGTTCATGTCATACGAATATTCAAACTACTCCAGGCGCCTTTCTAATTATCGTATTGCTTTGAAATTTAAGTTTTACATACTTAACTGTATATCAAATAAATCTTATTGAAAATAATTATGCTTCGTAGCTCAGAATTTCTAAATTTTGTACTCGAAAAGATGATTTATAGGTATTTTGCGTAGTAAAAAGGGTGTTTTTACTATTTTTATTTTTTTCTCTTTATAGTTTTAATGAATGCTTAAAATAAGCAATAAGTTTCATTGTTAGTTCTATAAGGTATCCTGTCAATAAAAATTACCATATTATATGCAAAAGAAATCGCATGAGACATTTTTAATTAGGCCAATTTTTGGTATAATTAATAATTCATAATTATTAAATTATTAATATTTCATCATTAAATTTTAACCACTTTTACATATCCATGGCACTAATCACATATTCAAATTTCAAGCAAATCCATTCAAAACAAAAAAAGTTAGGTTTGAAGGTCCACTGTCACCTTAAACAAAATTATTCCAATCTCATTTAAGCGCGCGTTCACCCACGACATACATGAAAAATGTCTCTTAATGGAAATATCAATGAAAGTATCATGTTCCATTATATCAAACACGTCAATCAAGTCTTATAAATTAATTCCATTCTTTTCATTGGAGAGATGATTAAAAAATGGGGTTGACATTTTTAGTGCGTGCACAGAAATTGCCATACTATATATACTGTCAGAAATTAAAACGATCGCTTTCGTATTTGCCCGAATCGGTAGATTCTGGGAAAATCGTGCTTTCAAGAGAAGAAGGGACTAAAATAACCTCACTTATCGACGGAATTTGCAGAAATAATTACTTACCTCCTATGACTTTCGAGATAGAACACCCACCTCTTTGACTTGGTGTTAGCTATGGGTAACACGCAACTTCTCGCGCATTATGGATGACATCTCAGTATAGAAATACATTCCACTGATTTACTTTCGCCATAAAAAAATGGGTGGTTCCTTTAAAACATATTAACTAAGTAATAATCCATAAAAAGTACATTCCCATCGCCATTGTTAGGGCAAAGAAACTTTAGGACGAAGCGAAATTAGAATTATTTTATTATTTTGTGGCCTGACAGAAGCACATGCAAGAAGATTACATGAATTTGAAATTGGAATTCAGAGAAAAAAAGGCAGAAGCGAACGTTCATTATCATAGCTTCGTGTTTCATTAGTACCATCAATACCAATGTACCAAATAAAAATTAATCACAATTTTTGTCTTATATAAACACAATCTTTGCAATCTTAGTTCTGCTGTTCCCTTTTAATTTTAACCACACACACACACACAAGAAAATAACTACATATAAGGAATATAGTGCTAAGGATGTTTAATTTTTTTTTTCTTACGGCGTCATATGACAAATGTACCTACTAGCGTCATATACACGCGGACGTCGGAACCGGAGAAAAAAAAATGTATAAGAAAAAACGTATGCAAAAAATTTCTGTTGAACGAGCGAAAAATCATTTCAAAAGTAACTGCTGAATAACAGCATTGAAATTAAAAAGATGCTGACACATGTTGCAGACAATTCCATTTTAATTCATTAATATTTCAATTCTTTTTAAATTTTATGAATATTTTGCAGTAATTAATTTCCCTTTAATATTGAAACGCTGCGGGAGGAATCGTGTGAGAGAAACTTGAGCTAAGCTCAATAACGTATGACTAAAGTTTCAAATTAAGCATTTCAAGGATATATACTTAATTTACGTATACCTTTTAAAAAATATATAGCCAAGAAATGTGTGAAAACGGGTACTCCATTACAGAAGAGAACACTTTTAGAAGAATAATTAAACTGCTACAGTGTACTAGACAGCAGAAACTTTCTTTAGCAAATAAAATCTAGAAAACTATACTTCAGAGAACGACAGCTTTCCGAAGGCATGCAAAGTAGTAACCACAAGAAACAATACACATTTGCAAATAACTTACACACAAACTAAGATTTTTTTTTTTAAACTGTACAAACAGAGAATCTAAATAACAGAAAAAGCTTATATAGGAATCAAGAATGTCATATATAGGGAAAAAAATTAAATCGCAAGCACAATAATTTGGCATAAAAGTTATAGTACACGTTTCATCGAAGAATCGACTCAAACATTTAAAAGCAGATCTCTGACCATAATCTTCTCTATGCATTTTAAAAGCATGTATGTTTTATGCGAGCCGTTAGGTAAGCTGTCGGTATTTAATTACATTTATAATTTACCAATCCCTTGCATCAAATTTCTAGAAACATACATGTACCAACACCACGGATGGCGAACTTACGGTGCGCTTGCAAAGGTGGCCAGCAAAAAAAACTCTGCTGACACTTGAAAAGCCAATTTTTTATAAAGTTGAATTTGGACGGCTTTAAAAAGGTTTAAATTTAAAGGTTTCCAATCCATTTCTATGTAGAAACCTTTATGGAATGATTTGTAAATTTCATTCGTTTATAAAAATCACCTACAGCTGTATTGAAAGTCTTTTTCTATTAGAATGTGAATCTATATTTTCCAAAATGGGCTATGAATTGTTAACTAAATTGTAGTTAAAATTTTGTTGTTGAAGTTTAAAGAAATAAAGCAGTGACTAGGTTCAAGCGGAGCACAGGAACTGGCACAGGATTCTGGAATTTAAATTATTATTTATTATTAAATTGTTAATTTTATCTTAATTTGAAATTTAGCAGCTATTTAATTGACGCGAGGGGTCTATGTGACCTAGTCTTCGATCCTTTGGGTCGGCGTCTGGGGAGATTGTGTTGTGGCGGCCAGGCATCAGTTGAATTCCGTGTGGCTAACGCCGGGACGGAGATATTCTTGCATCTTTTCCAAAATGGGCTTTAAAACAGATTTTCAGAAATAAACGGGCGGATGTATCTAGTTCGAAAGCGTTTTTCTTCTAAAGACTTAATATGAGTATGATATAAAATATTTGAGATCCGATATTTACCAACAAAAACCCATAGATAAAAAACATCAGTTTTCTATAGTCTATTTTATACAATTTCTGCAATTATTATATACGCGTAAATTTTGTTCTGTTGATAGCACAGTACAAATTTGCTAAAATTCATTTTAATCTTTTTGTGAGCGTTTGTCTATCTAATTAATAAACTAAATGGCACGAGAGCATCTGAAGGTATATTGTTTTTAAATTTTTTTGAGGCATGTGCACAAGAAAAGGATCGCCACCATTGACCTACACCATTTAATTTTTATGAATATCTGAAGCAAATCAGAAGTAAATAAAATAATCTTATTTTTAAAAGCCTCTACAAGGCTGGAAACTCCATATATACAAGGGGATACATGAGACATTTTCATGAGTCATACATGAGACATTTTCAACTAAAAAATTTTTAATTTTAAAAAACTTCCGCAGTCGTTTATAAAAAAAAATACATTTTACATGATCAGTAATAACAGACACAAAATGTGCTTGAATATGTATGCTTAATTAAAAGCAACCTCAAATCAATCTGAAACATTTAAAATATCTAGAGTTTGTACCACTAAAGCATTTGTTGTATCGAGGATTTAGACTACTGAAGCAATTGTTGTACTACTACTGAATGTCCTTAACGAAGAGCACTTAACCCCACGGCTGAAGTCATTGTACTCTTCGGTAAGATTCTACAATGAATGTCAACAATAAGCCTTCATATAACCTAAACAATGCGACTTTTCTCGAAAACGGGAGAAACACGTGAGTTACCTTCGACATTACCTAGATCTATTTCCCTACGACATACTTATTTTTTTTTTTCGCTCGCAGCAGGCTTACACTCACAAAATACCGCAGGCCATACAGTTAACCTGTCTTCAGCCGACTAATTTGCCCGATTTCGGTCAGAAAGGTTTAAGAGAGCAAGCGGGCTTGCCTCTCGTGAGTCAGGAGAAAGTTCTCTTGCAGTATTTCGAAAGAGATGGTTGCACAAGTTCGCTATTTAAATATGCCCTTTCACCACACCACAAATAAAAAGGATGGCGTAAGATTCGGTCAACAACCGCTAATAATATTTATTTATGCCAGATGATGAAATGAGAACTGACAAGATTTTTTTCCGGTAAAGGCACGAAAACAAAAATGAAATTAGACTTCAGCTTGCATTTTGCGACGGGAAAAAGTGGCCGTTGCCATTCGAAAATTTCGAATTTCTGTATCTATAACCGTAACCGTGAGCGCCACTTGGTTGCCGTTCACAGAATCTTGAGCTCATACCTCTGAATAACTATATCTGAACTCTCATCTCGATTGGTTGAACGGAACAGCTGCTAGAGGTCCATATATCGGCAAAGTTTTTTTTATGACCACCCTGTATATAAAATATATACACAGTGGAATCTCGATCAATCGTTTTTCAAGGGACCGACTGAACTGAACGATAAATGCGGGAACGTAAAAAAGCAATATGATCGTCAGGACTTTGTGAAATAAACGACACATACGGGAAAACGATCGATCGAGATTCCAGTTTGCTATTATTATCACTCCACTATATATACAGGATGATTCAAAATGAATATAGTGTGTTTTGTTTCACATATCCCAAATTTTCCCGATGAATAAAAGTATTTAGAAGTGGAATAGGACTTAGCTTTCTGTACCCTGCAGTAGCCCTTGATTTTTCAAACACGCCTGGTTTGATAACTCATTTTAGCCCATTTTGGTATTAAACATCCTTTGCACAGCAAACACAGAAATTACAAAAGCATATAAATCGGAATCGATTACTGTAAGATGACAGATTTAATTTTTTTCTCAGATATTTGCTCAGATATCGCCCGTTTCTGCAATTACCAATTTCCTGAAAAATATAAAAAAAAATCGACGAAGATGATAGCAGCTTAACACAAATGAAATGGCATCATTCTCCATTTAATTACTTGGATTTTTACGTCTCTAGTTCCTTTAGTAGTTATTTAAGTTTACAAATACTTATTTCGAAGGAAGTTCGACAAATTTTCGATGTTTTCCTCGGTGAATATTTTTCCGGGGTATCATTATCAAAACAACTATTTAATGGTAATATAGCAGTGTAAACCTTACCCAATTTACGTATGTTGAGCTACGCCTTCGTATATGTATATTTTATTGTTCCCGTTAATAGGAGGGAAAAAACTCAATCAGATTTAAAAAACCGTGAGTCACAAATGTACTCTCAGACACTCATGCGAAAAGATAATCCGATCAAATGATAAAATCAGTGTCTTGGCATTTCACATTAAATGTTTCACTTTAGTCGCACGTGCATTTAATAGAAACTGTTGAATCGAATAAAAATTTAAATATTTACTTCTGAGAATTTTCTTAATAACTAGTTGGATTAACCATAGCTTTGAAAATATAGATAATCCATTTTGGTATGAATTCGGCAAGGTTCATTTTCCCATTGATTATTTTGCTCAATTTATCTTGTATTAGTAAATTCAATAACTACTTTCAAGATATATTTTATTTTCAAATTTAAAGCCTTAAGTTCTCACCAAATATGTTGTTTTAAGGGATGTATATCTCAAGGCCTGGGGCGTAATTTTCATTACATCGAGGCAAATATACAATTTTCAGAGTCGCATTCAAGAAGTATGTTGGGAGTCATTGACATAGAAAAATAGTAAATGATATTGCATGTTAAGTTTTTGTGCTGAAGATTTCAAATAACTTTTTAAGATGTCAAATTATTTATACTGATTCATTCCATCGTCAATAAATTCAAGATTAGACTCAAAGATGATGTACAACCCCTAACATTATTTTATAGAACTCCCTCCTCACACTTAGAATCAAATTCTACTATGAAAATGTTTCTTTGGGTCGTCTTCAGAACGCTATCAGACCATCCGAAGCAGAGATATAAAATTTGTTTTCAACGGTTTATATTTAGAATTCATACTTTTGACAGGTTACACGAAAATCTGTCTGAAATTTCGGTATTTCTCTCTGAAGTAGAATTCTTTCTTTTGCACCCGGTTATAACATCCGGCATATCGGATTTCACTTGAAGTGTCTCGAGTAACAGATATGCTCTACATAATTCATGAAATTCTACTACACGTTTAAATGTAGGAAGAACGTTTAAAATCCCTAAGGCTTTAATAAATAAAATTTTTAAATAAAAAAACTATGTGCAGATTTGAAGATAACGCCGGTTTTTAGTTTGAATTGTCTGATATTTTGTAAGATAACTATACAATTGGTAAATTGTTATAAGGCTCAAATTAACCATTTCATCAATTCTCCAAAGAGATTTTACTTTATCTAGGTGCAAGCTCGAATTTCCAAATTTCTAACGCAATGTTTCCTCTCTTAACAAAGAAAAACTTTATCGTTTAGCTCGAAGTTGTTCAAAGCAGCACTAACCAAAGCATCATCAGAAATTAACACTCCAATAAATGTAAATTTTCCCCAGTTTACATTTATTGGAGACAAGTCTCAATAATGTCCAAAGACTTCTATAAGATTTTTTTCTCACTCGACAGATCAAATTAATTTTTCTGTTCAATATTTCTTTTTCGGGAAAATATTTTACGGATTCTTACTTTAAGCTGGATCCGTAAAGAAAGTGAATTAAAAAATGAAACACTTCACCTCTTATTAATACAATTTCTTGATTTTTCCCACTTAATTTTTGTACGTGTCAAAATTTCCCCGGTTTTTACTTTAACGTAACCAGATCAATTCTAATACGTTATGATACTAGTTAAGAAAATAGGATAAATATAATTACTTGAAAATCATGTTATTCAAATTACCTAGAATGGCCTTGAGATCTCTTTCTAAAAATAAAACAGAAAAATTTTCCTGTTGAGTAGCCGGCTCAGTTCCTTTGCGCGCACGTTAATAGTACTCATATCAAGAACGCAGTCCGAGAAAGAATTTTTTCCTTCTATAGCCATAGACGAGTAATAATCCTGCTTGGGATCGATAACAAGATTGCAGTAAGCGAAATAAAAAAGAATTTTTCCTTCTATAGTCATAGACGTCATAAAAATTCTGCTTGGGATCGGTCTTACGTTTTAGATATTTTAAGTTCAGTTTGCATTCTTTCGCAAAGAGAGGATATCGGTCTGTCATCAGCTCTGAAGTGTTTCTTTCTCGTGTCCAAGAAGCAAAACAATGCAAAATGTATTTTAACACAAAGAGTTGGTCTACGTAAACAAAGACTAGTCAAAAGGCATAATAAAGTAGGTCTATATAACTGGATACAGGTAAAATACTCAACCACCAAGTTGGATTTCAATATACAGTAAATTGAGATATATGTTTTACAAAATACATACAACATATTTTGTTTTCATGTCATTAAGATTTCGGACATTTTAAAAGTTTTTTTTTTTTAATGCAAACACGGAAATTACATGTACTTTTCCAACAAGCTTTTTTTGATTAAACATTAATAAAAAATATCAAATTATCTTGCTATTACATTACAAATTTTAAATCTATTGAAAAATAAAGAACTTTCAATGATACCAACTTAATTCCACCCCTGTTAAATTTCACTTACTTTTTTTCCTTAACATTGCTGAAGAATTAATTCTGAGGCAAAACTAACACGCTTTACAATGTTTAATTTTACTTTTCACTTATTGTTTTCAGAACCAATTTCTTGAAACAATGAGTTAGGAGAGAGATGTGAATGACCGTATCTTAGACAGGCCATCTAAATTAAAAGCTGCA
This sequence comes from Dolomedes plantarius, assembly GCA_907164885.2. Taxonomy (NCBI): domain Eukaryota; kingdom Metazoa; phylum Arthropoda; class Arachnida; order Araneae; family Dolomedidae; genus Dolomedes; species Dolomedes plantarius. Next base: position 116,240,199 of record OU015496.1, on the reverse strand, counting down.
AATCTAAAAATAACTTATTCCCTCTACAAGTACAGAGAGTATGTTTAATGTCGGCTTATTTGCAAAACAATTAAAATTTTCAATAAAATTTAAAATAAACAAGGCCCCTGGAGGAATTTTCAAACAAACTTTGCAGGAGAAAGCACTCCACCAGCTTCATTTTTTACAGTAAATTTTTTTCAGAAAATTTACTGAAATCTTTTATCAGAAAATTTTCTCTGATTTTTATACTTAAAAAAAAGTTTCGCGTGAATCAACAATCAAATAAGCACAATGTGTATCGACAAAGGAATAAGCTTTTTTCTTTCAAACGGATGCATTTAAAATTTAAAATTTTCAAACGTGCTCCCTAAATGCAAATAACGTTACTTATAACCTTTGATACTTAATTAGCATGAGATTTTAATAATATTATCATTATACAATGTTTCCCCTATACTTTTTTCCCGAAGGGTCCATTATCCTGCCCTTTATTGGTTTATAAAAATTTACCTTGCCTCCTTATTTGATAGTATTTTAACTGAGGATTTTTTAACTTGTACCTATATATAACTTAATGTAAACTTCTTAGATATAAACAGAAAAATAAATTCTCATAGAACTTTTGATCTTTATGACAAAACATCAGAATATGACTTTAATATAGTAAAATATCAAAGTTACTTAACATGCTTACACAAATCTGTATTTAATAATATTATTGTTAATCAACTAGTAACGATAAATAGGATTTGTTCTAAGGACAATAGGCATAAGCATATAAAAGAATTGTTAGTAGTGCTAAAACGTAATTATTACCCTTATAGTCTATCCAAGCACATAATTGGTTGTTTTAGATTTAATAAATAGCATGATCTGTTGCTAATAATTTGTAATACAAAACTAAATGATTAAAATTATTAAATAACTAATAAAAAAGCAAATAATTACTAGTGTAATTAAAATAATAAATAATAACTCATAGTCATAATAAATGTCTAAGTTAACTTAGGTTATTATGTCCTATAAAACAGCTTCCTTTGTAAGACTGCTAATGTGAATCCATTTGCTCCATGGTTGAAATGTTTGTGACGTCAGTCTCCTTGCGGTCTCCTTAACTTAACTTTCACTTTGTCTAGCGCCGAGTTTGGTGTTCTATGATAAAGCCACTGTTTATTCACTTCTTCTGTTTCTTATGGATTGAACGGTGTCTTAGTATGTTTATTGCTCAGATCATACTTAGAAACAACCCATTGGTTTTTAGACAGTATCGGCACCGCTGATGACAAGATGCGGTCTAAAACCTATTTTTCACTTATCTTTTCATGTTTTTAGTTCCTGGCTCTTGTGGTTCTGATCATATACTGGTTTTTCACTTTCAACTCTGTCCTTTTATATATATATATATATATATATATATATATATATATATATATATATATATATATATATATATATATATATATAATGAAAATTTGGTTCAATTAGTTTTAATTATTTAAAGCTAGCTTTGCTCTTATAAATATACAGTTCGTTCTCTGTTTAACGATGCTCTACTTAACGACGATCTCTATTTAAAGACGATATTTCCCGGTCCCGGTCCCTCCGACGTAAAAAAATTCTATTTTAAGACGATTTTGTTTCTATTTAACGACGATTTTTTCTTACATGATAAACTTTTTCTTCAACATTTTATCTACAGGAGGGTTACTTTCTGTGGGGGAGTTTGGTTTCAACAACAGACCCGGAATTTCCTTTATGTTTGTTGCAATGACTTGTTGCAGTGGAAAAAAACCGGGGGAGGGGGGGGGGGATTACTGTTTCTCGGAAGATCGAATATTCTTCCCTGGTGGATCGAATTTCTTAGTGCGGGGGTGGAATCACTCTATTGTACCTACCATGTTGTCATGTGATTTACGAACTGTACAAAAGCACCCCTCTCTCACTCCTTCTGGGAAGCACGTGTTCATGTTTAGAGAATTCATGGTTGTGTGTAGGAGCTCATTCCAGTAAGAATACGAGGTTAGCAGAGTAAAATGGCATCAAAGCAAAAGCATCTTACGCTACGCGAAAAAGTGAAAATTATTGAAAACTGGGAAGAAAGTGTTGGAATAACAAAAGTCCAATTCGCAAGACAATTTCAGCTACCCGAGTCTACTCTCAAAGGCATTTTAGCAAGCAAAGAGAAAATTCTTGAAGCAGCACAAAAATTTGGTTTGGGATCCAAATCCAAACGGCAGAAAATTCAATGTGTCTTATCAGAAGAGTTTGAGAAGGCAGTCCTGCAATGGTTTCATCAGGCAAGAGCATCTAACATTCCAATTTCCGGAGTGATATTTAAAGAAAATGCTATTATTCTGGCAGAAAAGTTTGGAAGGCAAAATTTCAGGCTTCTGCTGGTTGGCTAACAAAGTTCGAAGAAAGATACGGGCTTGTATTTAAAAGCATATCTGGCGAAAGTGTCTCCGTAGATGAAAAAATAGTGGAAGAATGGAAAATAGTGCTGAAGGGGATATTAGATGGATATGATGAGATGAACATATTCAATGCAGATGAGACGGGCCTATTCTACAATATGGTGCCTAATAAAACCTTAACGTATATGGGCGAAAAGTGTTTGGGTGGAAAACACAGTAAGGAACGATTGACTGTTTTACTATGCACTAATTCGGATGGATCTGAGAAATTTCCACCACTAGTTATAGGCAAATCAAAGCAACCAAGGTGTTTTAAGAATATCACCAGGAAACCTTGTGAGTACCGCAATAACAATAAAGCGTGGATGACATCACAAATTTTTATTGACTGGATTAGAAAATTTGATGCAAAAATGCATCGGGAAAAGAGAAAAGTTTTACTTTTAATCGACCGATGCACTGCACATACTCCAAATATCCCTGGACTTACAAATTTGACTATCCATTTCTTACCAGCTAATTGCAGTAGCAAGTTGCGGCCATTAGACCTGGATATCATTCGCAGTGTGAATGCATACTACAGAAAGTCTTTAATTAGGAAATTAATAAACAATTCGGCTGACAGTATAAAAATTAGAAAATTTACAATCTTGGAAGCAATGCACATGATAACATCAGCATGGAAAGAAGTTTCTTCATCCACAATAAAAAACTGCTTTCGCGTTGCTGGAATTCACAAAGAACTTGTAGTGGAACTGCAAAGTACGGATGTAGAAATCAACGAAGATGACATTACCCCTGAAGAATGGAGAAGTCTTGTTGAAGATGAGGATGTTTCAATTCAAGATTTCTACAATTGTGATAAATATGTTTTAACAACAGATTTCAGAAATGTAGAACAAATTTATGAAGATATTGCAAACGAAAACACAGTGTCAGACGAAGAAGGTGAAGTTGAAGACACGGAAAACGAGACACTGCCACCGTCTTACACAGATGCAATTTCTGGTTTAGATGTTCTCCGACACTACAGGGTGGCTAATAAATACTGTGACAAATATCGAATCATTTAATTACACACAGATGAAATAGAAAATGAAAAATACAACAATATTATGAACATTATACATAAAAGTTTACCATGAAATAATTTTACTCGAATCGACCGCTATCTTTATCGATTACTAAAGATAATCTCTTACGCCACTGTCCTATTGCGGCACGAATCATTTTATGAGGTAATTTGTCCCATTCACTCCGTATGGAAGCTTTGAGGGAGTCCAAACTTCTGTGCTACTTAGCATTTACTTTAGACTCTAAAATCCCCCAAATGCAATAGTCTAAAGGATTTAGATCTGGTGAAGAAGGTGGCCAATCTTCTTGCTTGATAAACTTCGGGCAATTGGCATGGAGCCATTCCTGTGTTGTTTTGGATCGGTGGGACGGTGCAGAATCTTGCTGAAGTATCCAATTCTTTTTGGGATACAATCTGTTAGCATGTGGTAATAAACGTGTAGCCAATACTTCCTGTTTGTAATATTCAGCATTGATTTTTACCCCTTTATCGATGAATTTCAGAGGCAGTTTTTCATTGTGTGACACTGCAGCCCAAACCATAACAGAATTCTTGTTCTGAAAGCGTTTAACAGTTCGAAGATTTTCAGGTATATCCTCGAAGGTTGCTGAATATACAACATCATTTTTACCATTATAACTTTGTTCTGTACAAAACAGCTTCTCATCAGAGAAAATTATTTTTTCAACACTTTTGCTACCGTGCCGGTTCAGCAATTTCTTACATCTTTGTAACCTTTTTACTATTTGTGCAGTAGACAAACCTTGAACTTTTCTTTTGCGATAAGGGCGAAAACCCAGGTCTTCATTTATGATAAGTTGCATAGTTCTGCGACTGATGTTCTCTTCTGCAGGCCATTTTATTTGCAGAACGTTGTGGATTTCTTCGTATCTTTTCACGAATTCTTTTGATACGTTCTTTTGTACGAACAGTGCGTGGACGACCGGACCTTGGTCGATCTTTACAGCTATTGGTATCCAATAATCGATTTATAGTCCTATATATAAACGTCCTATTAAAACCAAGGCATTTTAATTGCTTAAATATTTTACCTGCAGAAAATCCGCGATCAAAAAGCTGTTTTACCATTAACCTTTTGGCTTCCATCTTTAAAAATATTCTACATGTTTTACTTTAAACAAAAATCGTCTGCGTTTACAAAAAGTTGCCAATCACACAAATAGATAGATAAATTGTTTTTCCAAACGATTAACATTAACTCTTATTTTTTGGAGTGTTACAGTATTTATTAGCCACCCTGTATATTAAATCGAAAATGGAAGGTGACTCATTTAACATTTTAGAAAATCTGGAAAAGAGAATAACGAAAACAAGGCGAATGAAGCAATCAACACTTTTTGAATTTTTTAAAACGTAATTTATTGTATTGTTTATACTCTTTTTTTTCAATGTAATTTAAAATAACTTTTTGTGAATAAAATAATGATGATAATAAAAATAACATTTTTAAACACGCCAATATATTAAGAAATATATTGACACTCCTAAGTCTGTAAAGTGTGAAGGGAAATGTTATTTTTTCACAAATTCTGTTTAAGAACGATCTCTACTTAAGGACGATTTTTCACGGTCCCTTGAAAGTCGTTAAACAGAGAACCATCTGTATATTAAATGAAATATAAAAAACGAAAGTCAAAGCTAAGTTTAATGATATAAAGGAACAACCATCGCAAAATTTAAAAAAAAGGCCTTTTTCAAATTGCTTTTTTCTTTTTTGTTGTTTGTTTGTTTGTTCAACTGCGGTGTCATTCAATGAATGAACTACCAGCCCAATTTTGTTCTGGGGAAAACACATTAAAAATTTACTGTTGTCTCCTTCCAGCCGATATGAGAAAAACCATTTTAAAAATAGTGCTACTCCCCTCCCCTTACATAAGGATGGGACTACTGTCCACCTTCCGCCAGAAGAGACCTGGCACTGATTTTAGGGTTGCTGCCTCGGGGAGGTCAATTCTAGAAATGAGGAGTCGGGGCTAATCAACACCTCATTTGCAAACCCGCGAAAAGTATTTATCGCTCTTTAGGCATTAAGAAAATTATGAAGGTTTAAACTATTCAGGCTTTGAGAAAACCATCGCATGTTTTGATTTCTATTTTCATGCTATCAACGTATTTTGAGACTTTTTACCCTGCATCGTACTAACTATTTCCCGAAGTAATGTGAGGGAGTTTCAGAGATCCTCAATAAAATTTAGAGTCATGTTTACTTTCATAAATATGGGATCATACAAAAATGTATTATACATGCAGATTTCTGGGTTTTGGGGTTTTTGCAACTGTTAGTTTGTTTTTTGTTTTTTGCCAAAGGAGACGCGATATTTTTCGGTAATTTTGTTTTTATTTAAAATAAGTGAGGTCTGTTATATTAATAATTCAAATATAAAACATTTTTGGGGATATAAGTGGTCGGTTCTAGAAATATCTACACAAATATCTATACACAGATATTTCTAGATTTTTAATCAGCAAAATCATTTATGATTTGATCAAATTTTAATATCCTCATCCTCTACAGAAAGTATTGCAAGACTTAAGTCTCTTTGATACAGTTGATCTCAGGTATGCTTAAATTTTTATCTAGAAAAGCTCCCATCCCCTCGGTCCCAATTTGGAAAGCCAGCAGCTCTGTCATTCGTAGCGAGGAATTCTAGAATTTTTATGGGTTTCAGAAATATTAAGATGGAAGAATAGGTTTTAATGCTTCCATTTCTTCAACCAACATATAGAAATCTATATCTGCATATTTTACACACTTCGTGTGTCGTTATTTTTGCATAAGTTAAAACAATTTCATTTCAGACATATTTTTAAATTTTCCTGACCAAATAGATCCAATCGGCTTAAGGCCGGTCATGCCCTTTAAAGTGTGCTATAGTAATGGCCTCTTCTAATGAAAATTCACAATTAACTTTATCAACAGTATAAAATTTTCCCATTTTCCACAATTTGAATAAGGAAAATTTTCGTCAAACTTTAATCTCCTCCTCTTTGAAATATCTTCTCATAACTTGGTTTTTGTTAGCCATATTTTTGGTCAGTTTAAAAGTTAATAAAAATGGGAAAGATGTTTTGCTTAGTTGCAAATTTATAACTTGGAAAATAGACTTAAGAAATCAGCATTTAAACACTTCAGATTATACACAACATCACAGAAGTTAAGATTCCAAAAGGTATACGAGTTCCAATAGGTAATATAGTGTTTAAAATTTTCCTTTCAATTATTAACTGCAGATGTGTATTTCTCTGCTTCTGTTTCTTGTAAACACTGCCTTTTCTTAGGGTAAACCTTTGCCCATCGGCAGAAAACCCCCTGTTCCGACTCTTCCTTGGGGCAAATGCCGGTATTTGGCGAAAAGTGGGGGATGTTTGCTGACAATCTCCTCCTCTCCCTTTGACCTTCGCTTCTGTTTCACCCCTCAGCAAAATAGAACTCTCCCCGAGTGACCAGTTTCTCATAGATCTTCTTTTCGGAGGAGGGCAATAGATTAATATCAGTGGCACAGAATTTTAAAGAAAGTGAGAAAACTTAATATTCTTAAAAGAAAATTTCGATCACGGTAGCTAAATTAGAATAGTACATAGAAATAAAATAAACAATGCAAAAGAGACAATAATTATCAGAGAAATCAATGCACAGTCTTCAGGACTCTGCATTTTAACAATTGCTTTTATACAACTTTTGAACTATAACAAACAAATAAATGATATTGAATCATTAAAAATTAGTTTCTGAAAATTTGGGCATATGATATCCATAAATAAAAATTGTTTAAATAATTTCCCAACATTTTGAGCATAGTTTAGAGAAATCTAAAAATTTGATGATATCCAAAAATATGAACAAGTCTGAAAAACATACACAACAGAACACTGGGCTTCTATACTCGTAAAATTACCACAATTTTTTTTTTTAAAACAAAAATGAGTCAAGTCTGGAAGATTAAATAAATGTAAAATTTCTTTAGAAATTTTGACCAAAAAAATTAACAGTTAAACAAATTGTCATACAGATTACTAAATACTACCTTCAAATTTATAAACCCCGAAGTAACGCGATAAGATTAAAAATGAACTCAGGTGACCGCTTGCGAATACCATTCGAATTTGCATACGACATTTTATTCTGTACTTCTCGTAAATCTAAAGCAACAACTAACAAACAGAAAGAAAGATTCTTCGGCTGTTAATTAAAAATTCAGTCCAAATAACGATTTCGTAGAAGAAAAAAAAATCGCAAATATCAGACAACACATTAATGAAAAAAAAAAATCACAACACTTACGTTAAGTCTCTCCTAATGGTACGCTTGTACACTCGAAGCATGTGAATTCTCTTCCTTAATCCCATGGTTACGTAAAAGTGTCCGTCTCACATACATACACACAAGAAAAAATAATAATAATAAACTTCAGCAATTCATGAAAAATTCCCCTACCACGGCCCGCGGTTGAGGAGACCGACTCACTCGCGCAGCCGTTACTGCAAACTGTGCTGAAGAAGAGTGAGCAGAATATCTTGTATCGATCACAGTGTCATTTTCACTAGGAGAAAAACTAGTTTCGGCAACTATGACCGGACGCCGAACATTTTTTTGCAAGCAAGCCTGTTGAGCAGAATAGCGGGACTGGTGTGCGCTTAACCTTATTCTCCCTGCTTCCTCATTACAGGCCGATCAACCATCGTTACATTTATCTATCTGCTTTTTGTGTGCACTCGGGTGCACACAATCACGGCATAAGAAAAAAAGCGAAAGTGAAGAACTGTTTCGAGGCAATTGGTTCTTCGGTACGAATTCGAGATGAAATTGTTTGTTTCCTTCTGCACTGCTGCTTGAAGGACGCGGAAGAATAAATTAATAGAAATGACATCGATACAGTCAGAAAGAAACCAGAAGCCCGCCGTTAAAGTGAATTACACAGGGGCACGCAGACTTAATAATCGCCATATCTTTCATATCGTGAGAGAATAGTATTAGTGAAAGAGTACTAAAATATTCTACGAAAGAACATATCATAGAAATAATCAAGATATGATTCTTTGGTATCACGGTATGATATTTTTGATATCACGATAAATTATTATATTCGTGGCTGATCAGTAGAGGATATAGACTGAAGTTACGTGGAAGGGCTCCCAAAGAATTTCAAAAATAATAAATACCAAAATTTATGATTTCCTACCTAAAGAAGTTTTCTTATTAATTAAAAATATTCGATTTCATTAAATCAAAAAGAAAATCAGTTACTCAGAAGAGATGTTTACAAATCGTCTTAAAAGATTTTCACCTTTATAAAGAACAAAATATTTAAGATTTTAAAGTAGGAAATGATCTCATTTACATATTTTAATTTGAGACATTAAAGCCCCCCCCCCCCTCATTTTTTTCTGCCAGGAACAGAAATGATTTTATTTCCTTAAAACTATTTTTACATCAAATCAGAGAAGATTCGTTTCCTTGTGAGATTTCCAACAGGATTTGGGCTGAAATGATTTTGAGATGAAATTTTACATGAATCATTTTTTTTTAAATGATGGTTAGTATGACAAACAAACACAAAAAGTGATTTTACAACATTACTAAAAATTCGAGTGAAAAAATAAGTGCTAGAATGAATCAATGATTTTCATTATCAGGTTGATTTAATGGAGCAATTTAAGATATTCTTGTGTTGCATACCAAATTCTTTAAACTGCGAAAATAAGGAACGAGAAGTTTGAAATGATTCACACACTTCAGTTTCCTTTCTAATAAGACCACTACCAAAAAAGTAATGCGCGATTAGAGTAAAAAACTGTGGTCTAAGATGGGTGGTTTTCTCCCGTACGAAAAACGTTTATAAAAAAATTTTATACTTTTCACTCCCGATTGAAAGAAAATGCCGTGTAGGCAAAGATGAAACGCAATTTGTATAAACCAAATTGTTTCAAATTCCATTAACTTTTTGCGTTTTTAAATATGGACTTTTTTTTTTATCTAACTAGCATATATTTCAAAATACTTGATTAATATATAAATTCAAACTAACGCAGGAATTCAGCTAAATTCGGATGAATTATTTTATTTACTTATACTTAAAGAAAAAAAAATACTTTATAAGATGCAAAACTTTTGTAAAAATATTCTCATGAGTTTATATATATATATATATATATATATATAATCTTTTGATAACAATTTTCATAACTATTTAACTATCAAACAGATACGGTAAAGCTAATAAATTCAGATTTCAGAAATTTTACAATGCAGTTTTATATACAAAATTCACAATGTAAAATTTCAAATATTTCATATTCCCCCAAACTTACATAATTTTTTTAATGTTTTTTGAAACTCACCGTACTTCTCTCAAAAAATGATAGTTTTTATTTCCCAGCCAGACAGAATGAGTGAAATTTGTAACCCACAAAATTTAATCAGGATTTCCTTATAATCTACTATTTAATTCTGTTACGAAATTGCATAACGCTATCAGAGGCCTTTTAAATTGCAATGCAATGGAGAGCGTCTCGAGTCAATTCACATCACAAGCCAACATCGAATATCTGTAAAAATATTCGCTTCTGAGTTCTGATAGTAAATAGGAATTTAAAAATAAGCTTTATTTATTATCAAGTGCCTGCATAATGATCGGCACGGACAGAATAAATTACTAATTTATTTTTAGGTTGCACATTTGGAAGGGGGTACTTTGTAAAATGAGAATTTAGAATACGATTTAAAAGTAATTTAAGACGACGCATTTTTTCGTTACTTACACACACACACACATTTATATATATATATATATATAAAATGGAGGATTATATATCTGCATAATGACCCATGAAGGCGTGTTTCATGCTTTTTCCCGTTTCCCAGGATTATTTCTTTCCGTCGCTCAAACGGGATTCCAACGCTGTTGATGTTTGCCAACGCCGAGCATTGGTTATTACGCCATTCACTTGCTGGCTCCCCAGTACCTTTGAACCACGTCACTAAAATCCTGTAGTGCAGCGTAACCTGTCCATATGTTCAGCGTTAATAACTTGCATAAAACAAAGGAGAATCTGCTAAATTAAAACAGAAAATATGGCCAGATACGCAGTCGTGCTCTGTCAAAAGTCTAAAATGGGCAACGGCCGCTGCACGAGGAAAGTCCGGGACAACGTTATTCGCAGAAAGGAGACGTCGGTAATTCTTGGCTGCTGCAAACTCAGAGAGCTCTAGCTTCGTGACAGACATAGACTGACATCGCGCGTGAGGTACCCGATAGAGCCAATGAGGCTCTTTACCCTCGATATGTAAAATAGCTGAAACAACTGTTACTTTTGTAAATACCGAAGTGCATAAGAGTTAAAGAAAAAAGAATTAAAGTTAAATTTGTTTTACAATTAATTAATGTATTAACCTTTTCCTCACGGGGTAGGATAACATTTTCCCCAAGAATGAATATATATATATATATATATATATGAGCTTGTCTGTTTGTTTGAATGCTATTGAATCATAGATTGTTTCACCCACCGGGACCAAATTCGGCACAGTTAATGTTTAGGACCCGAGAAACTTAAATCTGCAAAAACGAAGTTTGGGGCTCAATTAGTTTTTAAATTAATTTTTTAATGATTTTTTGTCCCCTGTATCCACAGGGGGTACTCGCACCAAGAGGTGCGAGTACCCCCTGTGGATACAGACCGTTCCCCACAACATATTATCAGTGAAATCCGAACCTATCCCTCTTCCCCCGCTCGGGGGAAGAGGGGTGCGCGGGGGGGGGGGGGGGGAGCTTCATGGTAATAACCTTTGGCCTTGCCTAACTGACTGACTGACAGATAACGCACAGTCCAAACCGTTGGACATAAAGAGCTGAAATTTTGCATGGTGATTCTTCTATAGTGGAGTCTATAGTGGAGGGATAAACTGAGAAAGATTTTTGAAAAATTCTTCCTCGATTTTTTAAAATTAAATTTTTAAGCTGCTTTTCTAATTTTTTTAAGTTTGCATTTAAAATGATAATCCGAGGGTTATAAAATTTATATCACGAGAAAGATTACAAAAAATTCTTTAAAACGAATCTTTACCTCCCTTTTCTAATTTTTGGTGAATTTTTAAAGATTAATTTTTAGAATTTAATTTATGAAATGCTGATCACGTGGTTTCTTTTCTTTTTGTGATACTTTAAATTAATTTTGCGTCACGTGCATAACAACGAAATAAATTGACAAAAGAAATATTAAAATACGGTAAAAGATAAAATTTAACCACTAGATTAACTGAGATGGGAGTTTTTTAAGAATGCAGTTCAAATTAGTATGTTTTAACACAACTTTCCCGGCTCTGCTTTGTGTCCTTTGTTATTTGCAGTTTTTCTCATCGCTTGAACCGATTTACAATTTGCTTATTCTACGGTTTTTGGCCTTCGGAAAATTAAAAACCGATACGGTTTTTGGCCAGTCGACAATAAAAAACCGAATCACCAATGTAAGGAAAATAGGCTTCATGTGGAATCGCGCCTTACTTTGAATAAATAAAGGGGATAATGCATCTTGCACTTTACCTCTTGGGTGATGTGGAAAAAACTGAGCTTTTAAGGGAAAAATAAATAATAAAGGCAAATGTAAATTATAAAACTTATTTCTAATTAAACAGGGGATCAAACAAATCTAATTAAACAGTATCTAACAAATATAATTAAACAGTAAACTTATTCAATCCAAACGTGCGAATCACGCAACACTGTGTTATTAATTCTCAATAAAATCACACGTATAATCAGACGAAGGTCCGCAGTCTCAAAGTTTCTTTCTTTCTTATTGTTTGTATAACATTTCAGTAGAAACGCGCTAAGCGCAATCTGCCTAGCTAGATGAACATGAAGAGCGGGGGGTGCAGCCCAGTATTTTTTTTTGATGGAATGCATCAAAATTTTTATATCTATATATCTACCCGGGCATCGCCGGGCCAAAATGGCTAGTATATATATATATACTAGCGGCCCGTCCCGACTTTGTCCGGGTTGAACAAAATATTATACCAATAAATTTCCAGTTGATAGCCAATAAATTGCAAATCTTTTTTTACCTTAAATGTCTAATAAAAAGCGTAGTTCCAAATGTAGTTTTCTTCAATAAACCCTTTAACGTTGCCAGTTTCAAAAATCCTTTTTGTATTTATCAATACCTCCTCTACTTGAATCTTAAAAATATTAAACCTTTTCCTTACGGGGTGGGATAGCATATATTCGAAGCACATACTCTCGAAAAATACGGTGTGATGTCGGCAGAGATATAGTCTCGAATTCCACTTCGTTGTGACTTTCCTAACGTCTTTGCCCCCAAAGAACAATTGGGTGACATTCTGGGAACGGAGGGTCAATCTTGCCGAAAAGAACTGAATAATAATCTTTTGTCGTTCTAGCTAGAGGCTATTTCTTTTCAGGCGAGAGACATCAGAAGGGCGGTTCACCCGCGGTTCATCCATTTTCAGCCTTTTGAGAGATGAAAGAGGCACGGAGTGCCGATGATCTACTATTGAAATTCTTCTTCAATAGTGAGAACGCAATAAGAAAGCAATTAACCACTCTTTCCCTTGACCCCCCACGCTGAATGTCCCCAACGTAAAATGGGGATAGGGAGTAGATAACATTTTCCCGTTGTAAAGAGCGATTTCAAAAAACGGACCCCGTAAGCTAAAGGGTGTTGCTATGGTTCCTTGACTGCGGTTGACAAAGGAAAAGATGTACATTTTAATGTACAAAAGTTGTACATTACCCTCCACATACAAAATCTGCTCTCTCTCTTTGTATATTATAATAGAAGTATAGATACACATTGGTATCCCAAAATTAGAATAAGAGATGAAATAAAAATACAAAAATAAAAAAGGATTTTAAGAAAAGAATTTTTTTTAAATTATTTTAAGCACCTATAATAATATTCAAATTAATATTACGTTATTTATTAATTAAAGTTAATTTTTTAAAAGAAAGAGGTGTGCTTGAGAGCGTAGTTTTATTCAAAATTAAAAAGGATTTTAAAAAAAGAATGTTTTTTTAATTATTTTAAGCACCTAAAATAGTATTCAAATTAATATTACGTTAGTTATTAATTAAAGTTAATTTTTTAAAAGAGAGAAGTTAAGAGATGAAATAAAAATACAAAAATAAAAAAAGGATTTTAAGTAAAAGAATGTGTTTTTTTAATAATATTAAATTTTTTTTCAAATAATATTCAAATTAATATTACGTTAGTAAATAATTAAAGTTAATTTTTTAAAAGAAAAAGGCGTGCCGGAGAACGGCTACGTTCAAACCACTATCGTCAGAACAGAAGCCCACCACGATAGCACCACGCTAAGAACCGTTGAAGACTTCGGCACAAAATGCGGTAGAGGGACAGTAGCGGCAACAATGGAGATTGTTAGGATTAAGCCCCTAACGTTATTTCTACTGATCAGATATACATAATATATAGCCTATGTCCATCTGGAATAATGTAACTTTCAAACAGTGAAATAATTTTTCAAATAGGTGCAGTGGTTCTGGAGATTACCCTCCACGTACAAAATCGCTCTCTCTTTATATATAAGTACTAGCGGCCCGTCCCGACTTTGTCCGGATTAAACAAAATATTATACCAATAAATTTCCAGTTGATAGCCAATAAATTGTAAATATTTTTTAACCTTAAAAATAACCTAAATAATACCTTAAATTAATTTTATGTTAGTTAATAATTAAAATAAAGTTTTTAAAATAAAAAGGCGTACCGGAGAACGGCTAGGTTCGAACCGCTAGCGTCAGAACAGTAGCCCAACGCGATAGCACCACGATAAGGATCGTTGAAATCTTCGGAACAAAAAGCGGTAGAAGACAGTAGCAGAAACAATGGAGAATCTTAGGATTAAGCACCTAACTTTATTTCTACTGATCAGATATACATAATATATAGCCTATGTTCATCTGGAATAATGTACCTTTCAAACAGTGAAAGAATTTTTCAAATAGGTACAGTGGTTCTGAAGATTACCCTCCACGTACAAAATCGCTCTCTCTCTCTTTATAAGTATAGATATAAGTATAGATAGATAAGTATAGATATAAGTATATAAGTATAGATAGATAAGAGCTTGTCTGTTTGTCCGCTATAGAATCATAGACTGTTTCACCCACCGGGAACAAATTCGGCACAGTTAATGTTTAGAACCCGAAAACTTTACGCAGCAAAAACGAAATTTGGGGCTCAATTAGTTTTTTTGAATTAAATTTTTAATGATCTTTTGTGCCCCTAAGAGGTGCACGTACCACTTAAATGTGGATACAGTCCCTTCACCACAACACTTTATTCACCAAGAAGAGTATTTCTGCACGCTAAAAGATGGGCGCTGTGTTATCAGTGAAACACGATGCGCGGGGAAGAAGAGCGTTGGTCTGGGGGTGACGGGGAGGGCGAAGTGTTTATTTTATTTTTCTGATGGTGCATCCACACACAAGCGGAGCACATATGCAGTAAGCACCCCCCCCCAACTCCTCTTGACACATTTTGGGGTCGATTAGTCACGCTCCTCCCCCCTGCTATTCTAAAGCGATGTGTGAATGAACACTAGACTGTCTTCCAGACATTCCTCCCTTTAGAACCCCCCCCCCCCAAGTTCCCTCGTGTCTCTTTGATGAACTGTAAAAAACCGATCTGACGAGAGATCGCTGCAGAGCGCTCTGCCCCATAAATAACTGTTTTCCCCGAAGAATGCTCTGCAATTCTGCATGTGCGTGGACGCCTTATTACGTTTAGTGGAGCCGTGGGTCTAAAAAGGTTAAGAACAGCTGCTTTAGACAATTTTAGACTATGGCGTTCAAACTAATAGAACTTAATAAAGTTTAGAAAAAAAGGAAGAAAAAAGAAAATAAGTTCTGTCCCATGGCCAGTTTTTGGAAGCCTTCTGTAGATCTAAATATATTAATCGTTTAAGGATCATAAAATGGGAAGAAGTTTAAGAGTTCTACAGGTTTTTCCCCTAAGTTCGCGAAACAGAGTTAACATACGATATGTATTTGAATTACTTACTCCGTAAAATCATACAAGATAAATCTTTTAGAGTTCTGGGGTTTTTAAAGCAGTGGGAGGAAAAGCTCTTTAAACAGAGAAACATAACGACACATAACTTTCATTCCGAACTATTAGTCCATTAGTTATATAAAGGCATAAGGAAATTAATGAAATTATTTTTAAAGAATGATTGCCCGGCGTTGCCCGTGTTGATATATAGATATAAAATTTTTTATGCATTCCATCAAAAAAATACTGGGCTGCACCCCCCACCCCACCCCACCCCGCCCCACCCACTCTTCATGTTCATCTGGCCGGGCAACAATGCTAGTATATAACCCGCCTTAATGGCTGTTTTTACAAAGTGGGTACGAAATTTCCCGTTCTAAACAGGGAATCGAAAAAATGGGCCCCATAAGCTAAAGGTTAATAAACATCATCAAATAGCTGCTCTTTCTATTTGTGGAATTTATGACGAACTACTACAAATGGACGACTACGAAGATTGGGCTTTTTGGTTTATTGTAATAGATAACAATTGTAAAACTTATATAGAAAAAAAATGATTCCCCAGATAGGGATTACAACGGAGGGTTACATGACCCTTTTTTACGAGGGCGAGGAGCGAACTGAGAAGCGAAAACTTCTCCCTCTCTACGGACGTCGCAGCGCCCCCTCGATACAATTTTCTACACACCCCACCGTGAACAAAATGTTCACCTCTAATTACACAATATGTAGGGTTTATAAACTACTTAATAAAATGTCACTAACACTCAAAATACAATACAAATAATCAAATTTACATCAATACGAGAACAAATATTATTTTAAACTTACTGACAAAAAAAGACTTAAATTTAAGTACACAGTTCTTCAAAACAAATTTAAAATTTTCATAATCTAAGAAAAGGTATTAAAGCATATATAAAATATTAATCATTTAATTCAAGAGGATATATAAGTTGTATGGGACGTTTATACTGGCCACTTGAAGTACGAACAAGACAAGATCTTACGTGTCCATCACGACTTACGAATACTTCATCGATGATACCTAAAGGCCAAAGTAATTTACATTTCGCTGACCCTTCCAAGAAGACCACATCACCTTCCTTTAAATTATCTTTAGGAGAAGGAACTATAAAGTTATGGGCATTTCTTAATTGAAGCAGATAATTTTCCTTCCACTTACGCCAAATTTGCTTCAAAAGTCTAGATTGGTACAATTTTCTGCGATTTAAATTTTCCTTTGTGGATAACTCTTTGTTGAAAAGATCAGCAAAATGCACAGGATAACTATAATTTTGACCAGGAAACAAAAATTGAGCCGGAGTAAGAGGCTGTGACTCATTTAAATCATTACTTACGTAGATAAGTGGCCGATTATTTAAAACACATTCGATTTCTGTGAAGATAGTCATCATTTCTTCAAAAGATAAAGCTTTGCCTAGGATCTTTTTCAAAGAATCCTTAACACTTTTCATGAGCCTCTCATAAAATCCACTCCACCATGGGGCACTAGGCACAATAAATTTCCATGTTACGCCGTTAATAGCAACAAAATCCTTCAAATTTTTGTCTAGAATGATTTTTGAAAATTGTCCTAAAATGTCATTTGTATTTTTGAATGTTTTAGCATTATCCGAAATGATGACTTCACAATTTCCCCTTCGAGCCAGAAATCGCCTTAAAGACAAAATAAAACTTCTAGTTGACATGTCGGAAATGAGTTCAATATGAACTGCTCGTGTCACTCCACGGGTAAACAAAGCAATATAGGCCTTACGAATGTCCTTACCTGATTTCAGATAAACAGGTCCTGTGAAATCGACCCCTGTAACTGAAAATGGCGGCCTTTCCAAAATCCTGTCCTTTGGCAGTTGAGCGGTTACCTGTCTCGCAGGTTTCAAAGTATACTTCCGACAAATCAAACATTTATTCAAAATTTTCTTTACCTCTTGCCTACCCTTCACAATCCAAAATTTTGTACGAATTTTTGCCAAAGTAGCTGACACCCCACCGTGTAAAATTTTGCTATGTTCTCTAATTATCAATAATTCTACAAATTTTGATTTAGACAAAATAATAAGATGAGCTTCATTCTCTGAGAATTCACCCTGCTCAATCCTCCCCTTTAAACGAAGTATTCCGTTATTGTCTAAGAATGGGGCTAAGCTAAAGATTTTCGATTCTGTGGGAACTGGCTTGCCAGATTTCAAACAATGCAATTCCGAAGGATAGGCTAGAGATTGTTCGAATTTTATCCAAGTATTTTCTGCAATTTCTAATTCAGTTGCAGTAAGTGGACCATTTTCATATTCTAAATGTTTCAGTTTCACGATAAAGAGATTAACCAATGCAGTAATTCTTAAAACTTTCATTAAATTAGAAAAATTGTTCAAATTCAAAATAAACCCTTCGTTCTCTGAAACACAATTACTTTGCACAATTACTTCACAGTTTTTTCTCAATTCAAAATCACAATTAGGTTCAAAATAATCAGAATCAAATTTTTCACAAGGGGGCCAAAATTCCGGTGGTTGTCTCAACCACGGCGGTCCATACCACTACAATGAACTTACAGCCAAGTCTGTGGCGAACATACCCCTAGATAGCATGTCAGCTGGATTCTGTTTACCAGGGAAAAAATGCCATTTGCCAGGTTCAGTTAAAGATTGAATTTCTTCAACCCTATTTTTTACAAAGGGTTTGTATTTGCTAGATTTACCCTCAATCCAAAAAAGTTATCTGAGAATCACTCCAATAAAAACATTTAGCATCAAATTTCAAGCATTCTTTCACTTCTTTAACTAACCCAGCAGATAACAATGCTCCCATTAATTCCAGCCTCGGCAAGGTTATAGTTTTTAATGGTGCTACCCTGCTCTTTGAGCATATGAAACTTGTGATTACCTTACCGTCAGCAGAAACACTTCTCAAGTACAGCACAGTTCCATAAGCTGCTAACGATGCATCTGAAAAACAATGGAATTCAAATGAAACAAATTCACAATTAAACTCGGAAAGGTAATATCGTGGAATCTTGACATTGGTCAATTGTTCTACATCCTTGCACCACAAGTGCCACTTATGAGTCAGTTTGTCTGGCAATTCTTGGTCCCAGTCCAAACCCAATGTCCACAGTTCTTGAAGTAGACACTTCACGCTTACAATGAACGGTCCGAGAAATTCAGTCAGGTCGAAGAGTCTACCGACAATTTGTAGAACAAAACGTTTAGTGTTTATTTTTTGCGAGATATAAATTTCACAAGTTCTGTGGTGGAAAAGTATATCGTATCACTATCTGGATCCCAGGCCAAACCTAAGACCTTCGACGATAAGCCAGAACGAACAAGAGTGTCTGGCTGTTCGATTTCAATGTTGTTGGCTCTCCACTATTCACGAAGTTCGGATGAATTAGTTGTCCACTTTCTGAGTGCCATTCCAGCATCGCTGAATATTTTTACACTTTCTAATGAGGATTTCAGAGCATCGGAAACCTCTTCTATTAGATCGTCGACGTAGACACAATTCAAAAGTAGATTCGATGTAGCTGGCAATTGTTCTTGGTATTTCTCAAAATGGTACTTCAGAGTGGCTGCAAGAAGGTATGTACTCGATGTTAGCCCAAAGAGAATCCGCGTGAAGCTGAGCACAAATGGTTGTTCATGAGGGTCATCAACCCATAAGAAACGAGTGAATTGACGATCTGATTCATCCAATTCTATTTGAAGAAAAGCCGACTTTACATCAGCTGTGAACGCAACAGCATTCTGGCGAAATTTCAAAAGCAATTGGAATTTGCTGGGATGCAAGTTCGGACCTGCATGCAAACTGTCATTGAGAGATATTTTCTCTTTGTCATGTGCAGATCCATCGAATACTATGCGTACTCGACTAGTTGTTTTGTCTTTCCGTATGACAGCGTGATGGGGCAAATAAAATGATCTTACTTCCGGATTTTTTAGAACAGTTCTTTCCACGATACCTTCTTTCAAATATTCATCAACGACACCTCATCGAAAAACCTGCTATCCATCTTAAACTTGCAAGTCAATCCTTCAAACCGTTTACAAGCAACTCCTATATTATCCTCTAAACCATCCTTCACATCCGACCTCCACGGCAATTTTACACGATAGCGCCCATCAACAAAACGAATCGACTCATTGAACTCTCTAATCATCTCCTGATCCCTAATATCAACACCTGAGTCACAATCCTGCACCCCTAAACTCTCCAACTCCCAAAACCTTCTCAATTCTGCCGAAATTCACTCTTCTTGATTGAGAACCAGATTGACAGATGTAAGTTCGTCAGCCTCACCACATCTCCCATGAAGCGACCACCCTAAACAAGTTTCAACTGCCACTAACGAAGAATTCAACCTTTAGTTAAATTCCAGTAGTAGTCCGATCCTATCGATAGCGAAATAGACTTGTCTGATGACTCATCTGAACATGTCAACACAAATCCCTTAGACTTCATTTCTTCCGACACTTCCTTACTGGGAAGTTTCACAACAGCGTTTGATATTTTTCCTCAACCTCTAGCGCTTCAACGATAAACTCCTCTCCGTTCAACACATTTTTTAAAACTATTTCTACTCTGCGACAAATTTCGGTACTAGGAGCCTTAGCACCAAACGAATAAATTTCCAAAACCCAAAACCTTTAAACCTAATCTCTCCGACACATTTTTTCGAGTAAAACTAAGGCTAATCCCGATTTTTTCCGACCCACTATTTCTGCTTTAAGGCCCGTTGCACACACGGCGTTTTTATCAGCGGCAGAAATTTTCTATCGGACGTCGTTCCAACAGTAGACCACAGAAATCAATTGGAGCACTGGGCGGAAAATTAAATTTTTCGTCGACGGTAGCTTGTGCAGCTGTCGAGTGCCACTGTGCGCTGGCGGATTTTTTGACGCCAGATTGAACTAGTTATCCATGTGACCCTATGCACTCTTACACACACAGCGGATTCTAACGTCGTAGGGTCATTTGCGAGAGGGGTGGTTGGGGGTTTTCTGGGGGGGGCGTGCTGGTTTTCTTGGAATCGTAAAGGGGATTCGAAAAGGAGGGCTCCTCTTATCCCGGCTGGGGGGCGTAGGTGCGACCCCTCTGGTTTTCTTGGTCATGTGCAGGATTCGAAAAGAAGGGGTGGGCATTTTCCCCGGCGACGGATTTTTCCGCCCTGTGTGTAAGCTCTACTTTTAGAACGACGTCCGATGGAAAATTTCCGCCACGGGTAAAAACGCCGTGTGTGCAACGAGCCGAACGCACTGCATCAAAACCCCACTCAAATCATTTACCACATGATTCAATGAAACGTCATTCTGAACCTCCTCTCTCGGCTTCTTATTCTCGAGTTTAAAGCAAATGGCTTTGGAGTGACGACCCTTACAATAGCCACATGTTGGCCCCTTGCATCTTTTTACGAAACAGTTAATCTTACAATACATCAGACAACGTTTTTCACGGACTAGCATATATCTCCTTTCCTGGAGAGTCAAAATATCACACTCTGAGCTCCCATGCTGCGAGTCATTGCAAAAAAGACACCTGCTAGAACTCGCGCTCGATACATTGGTGCTAAGTTCCAAAGCTGACTTATTTGTGCGATTCGGCTGAGAGTTAGCCTCCCCCCTCCCTCTGAGTAGCCCCTCTTTGGACTGCAATGGGGAGAACTGAGGGGTGGAGTGACCTTGGATTCGCCGAGCTATCTCCCTCGCACTGTTTGCTTTATACAAGAAGCTCATTAACTCCTGCAGGTCATGACATTTATCTACACTGACTTTAGCAAATTCTAACGTTATATCATGTGGGAGATTTTTTAAGATTATGTTCGTCAGGAGAGAAGTGTATGTTTCTGAATCGATTCCCAGGCTTTGCAAACACCGAATTTGTGTTTGACAATCGAAATACAAGTTACGCAAAGCCTGAACGTTAGAAGAATTTTTGACTGGTTTAATATTAAGCAAATTTGAGATATGCGAGTTTATTAAAATGTCCCTTTGGCCAAAAGTTTCGGAAATTAACTTGATTGCTTGCGCGTAATTTTCTTTATTAATTGAAAACCCCTTTATGCTGCAGAGAGCCTTCCCGCCTAACATGGACTTTAAATAGCAAAACTTATCAACTTCACTTAAATTTGGGTTATTGTGGATTGAATTTTCAAATTTATTCCAGAATTCAAGAAATTCGGATGGCTCTCCATAGAATTTTGCAATAGACAATTTGGGAAGTTTGGCAGTAATTTCTACAGGAGTTTTCGATGGTAACGAGTTTTCGGTGGTTCTATGTTCAGTGGTAGAATTAAAAATTTAACGATTTAATTTTATTTTGCAATTTAATTTTTGCAGAAATTACCTTTTCACAATATTCATCTACAAATAAAACTTCAGCCCTTATTTCATCCTCATCATTAATTAGTTTATCTATATCTTCATTTAACATACTCAAAATTTCACTTTTACTAATCAACTGTTCGAACAGACTCACAGACATCAGGATTCAGATCCGGTTCTAACAAATAATTATCAATTTTGTCAATTATCTTTGTTAATTATTCTCTATGAACATCCCGTTTGGTTTTGAGCTTTATCAATTTCGACAATCGCTAACACAAAACAACAAAATAATACAAAAGAAAAACCTCAACTACAACAATTTCTAACAATAAAACAAAACCAAACTAAAGAAAACAGAATGGCAAAGTCAACAAAATAACTAACGATAATCAAAACAAATATCACAATAAACCAATTCAACAAAAACTTTAAATTTCTCACCCAAACTTCGAAACCAAAACGACGACTCGAACACACTTCGAAGACGAACCGATGAGCACAAAAAGGTCCAATTACGACAGTCCCGATTCTCCACAAAGGCACAATGTCCACTTTAACGAAAGCGAATTTTTAAGGTGGACCGACAACACATGTTCTTGACACTATTTAGTAGTAGAAGACGACTTCTATAGTTGACTACGAATTTCCCGCCTCAGATGCATCACTGTCGAATTTATGACGAACTACTAGAAATGGGCGACTACGAAGATTGGGCTTTTTGGTTTATTGTAATAGATAACAATTGTAAAACATATATAGAAAAAAATGATTCCCCAGATAGGGATTACAACGGGGGGTTACATGACCCTTTTTTACGAGGGCGAGGAGCGAACTGAGAAGCGAAAACTTCTCCCTCTCTACGGGCGTCGCAGCGCCCCCTCGATACAATTTTCTACACTATTTGTAAGAATTCTAGCTGAATAGGGGACAAAAGACGGGATTCCAACGTTTCATAGGGGGACTTGATTCAAGGACGAACGGTCGGCAGTTTGAAAATTGAGAGAATGAAACCGGTTTAAAAATGTTCTTCAAGAGGGTTAAGAAGAATGCGTGAAAAGATGCATATTTCAATCGCGTGATCTACTGCACACCAATGATTTAATGTTAAGGTAACAAGCTAGCATGAAAATCATTCCTCCGCAACACATCACGCTACGGCACGTAATATCCACAAAAACACAGCGTTTTCAGACACGATATCAAAACAGTAAACCACACAACAAAACAATCATTACTAATGCCCCCAAAAGACTTAAAATTTAACTTGGAAATACGACATATTAAAACTAGGAGAAAACCTTTTATCCAGCCACTATTGAATTCTTCCAGGTGAGCCGCTAAAACACTTCATAAATGAATACGAACAATTTCTTTGATAATCCCCCACACACCCACACAAACATGCACGCGCAGTCACACGCCATCGGACTTCATGGTTAATTTTCAGTCTAAACAATTCTCTTATAAATGAAATAAATACTGAAAATATAGTTCGCACCATGAGTAATTAATTCAATAGCATCCCTTGCGCTGTTTCCACTCTCCAATATCATCACAACTGATGTCAAAAAAATCTTTTAAAAGACTACCCAGACGTAAAAATCCGGGAAAACAACGACTTTAGAAATGTTCAAATATTATCTCAAACACTTCTATAAAAATCACAGTACATCATAACTTTATTTTTAAATACCAATACACCCCCATAAAAATTGGTGTCTCTTTATGTATTGCAGTAGGACCCTGAATACCGGAGCGATACTGCCGGTGAAGTGTTTGCAAACAAAACCATTCGAACTGGCATTGTTGCAAAATCGAAAGCAGTTCAGTGGTAAATCAAAGAATAATCAAAAGAAATCTGATGCGCGGCTAAACATAACAATTTTGATAACAGTAAACAAGACGAAAACAAGGATTCAAAACCCAATCAAAAATACAATGGCGCACCCAGGATTTTTTCTTGGTGGGGGGGGGGCGAACGAGATGAACGGATAAAATATTTATAATGCATGGGGGGGGGAGGAGATGAACGGATAAAAATATTTATAATGCAAAATCAATATTCATAATGCAATTTCTATTTCTTTGGGGGGGGGGGGGGGGGCCCCTTGCCCTACCCCCTGGGTACGCCACTGCAAAAATACTAGCTTAGAGCTCGGAATAGGACCTATCATTCCGTATCAAAATCTGAATCTATATGGTATCGAGGTAAAGAAGGTGTGCGATATCTCAGTTAAACAGTGCCACCAAACATCGTCTATAATCATTTAAGCACTGTAACGCACCGTACCTGACAAACTTTTTCTCAACAAGTTCATTTCCACTCTGTCTTTATTGTCTGGGACAAACTATTTTAACGGAAGTTCAAGGTTAACATGTAATTTCAAGGGCGATGCCGTCTCTTTACTGATAATTATAGGCTTTGGTAAGTTCTCTCTGTTACACAGACTATGCCTCTGCCTCACTACTTACTAACACTCCAACAAATATCTACACTAAAACTGTTATATTCGGTTCGTGTTTTTTGTTGTTGTTGTTATGTGTTTGGACATTTCCTTTTAAGTAAGCAGCAGCCCCAAGTAAAGGGATGAAATAGAAGTATTGAATGCAGTAATTTGGGAATTTTTAATACCAAAAATGTTTAATTAAAGCTTTTACTATTGATTAAGAAGTTTTTGCCCCTATTTTCATCTCATTATTTACAATTTCGTAAATTTTTTTATTTAAAAAATCTAGGTTTAGAAAACTTCTCACGGTTTCTTAAGACATCGCCGTGACCCCTTAAAAGTCGCAATCCAGCGGTTGAAAAACACTTGACATAACATAACCTTCGTATGATCACAACTGAGCCGTCTGCCATAAACTAGTTCAGAGTAATTCAATTGGCCCACAAGAGGGCAAATTCATATAACACCCTTTTTCTTTGGAGAAGAGTTAAAACATATGTATCTTATGTAAAATCTTATGCATACTGAACTGAAAGTGAAAAAAGAGTAAATTTTTCGCACCAAGGTAAGACGAAAAATCTTATGTCGAACCGTAATCAGTAAAGGTTAATTTGTAGTTAAGATAATAATTCTTCAGTTCTTCATCATTTAGAAACTGAAAACACGAGATAACACAAATGAAGAAATATCGTTAGTGTCTGACATTTTCTTTGTAAGCACCTCTAGCAAGAAATAACCAAGTAAATACAGTCCCCGAGTATGATCATAACGGCACGATTGCTTCTCTCAAACCTAAAAAAAAGAAAAGTTTCTAAGAAGAGGAAAATGAGCTAACAGGTGTTGTTTCCTACGTCAAGACATAAGAATTCAGACATTATATTTTCCTCTTTAAGTAAATCATCCTTCACGGCATTCGATAATCATTTGTCCATCATCGTCAGTGTGCAACTTGAAGTGCTATCTTGAACGACTGCTAACTTTTGAAATGTATCTGAATGTTTGTTTCAAGTTTCCTGAATCATTTGAAAAATTTTAACCCTGTTGAATAAGTTTACCTGACTTTTCAATTCAATGACTCCCAAATGTTATCAGTTGACCATTTGAAAACCCTGAGCAAGTTTCAAACATAAAACTGTACATTACAGGATAAATAAATATTTAAACAAACAAAAAAAAAAGAAAGAAAGCAATAAATCGTGACCTACGCAAGAACACAACGCTAAAGAAACAAAATTTCTGGAAAGAAAATGAGTTTATTAAAACTCCGGTAAACTTAAAACAGCTAATAATGGTTGCGTGATAAAGCTCCGTATAAATATGCATCAGAATTCCACGATTGCTGTTAAGCAATCAAGACTCTCATACTCGTTTAAAGCTTTTCTCGATTGCCAATTTTCCCATTTGTTACTGAAGGGCCCTGAAACTTTTTTTTCACTTATATATCAGCCTCTTTTCCCAATACGCCCCTGTAGGTCAATATATCTCAAACTTTGATGCAGAAATTCATGCAACATTATTGGTAGTTAACAACCTTAAGTATAGAATTAACTGTTTTTCAAAAGTTGTTACACTAATTAATTCTAAGAGCAGCAATTCAGGCTCTTTCAGTAGACCATCATCAAGAATCAACAGTTATAACCGAAATAAAACAAGGCTTTTGTTTTCTCAGAAGTAAAGATAGACATTGCTCTCCAATGGATACCATTACATGTAGGATCGACGGTAATGAGATAGCTGATCTGCTAGTCAAGAAAAGAACTAAAATACATCTCGGTCAAAATGCGCTTCCTCCAAAAACATTTAGGAAGCTGGTTTATAGAAGAATTATACGATATTATCAAATAGAACTATTAGGACAGGTCAAAGGGCAAAGAATGGGAAATTCAAGCATTCTGGAAATTGTTCAGCAATAAACCGCGTAAGGAGAATGGGGCCAATATTAGATTAAAAACTGGTCACGATTGCTTGGCTAAACACCTAAATAGGTTTAAAATACTTCCAACTAAGTCCTGTTTGTAATATTGGCGTTACGAAACTCTGACGACGTTCTAGTTGCCCTGGTCTGGATGCAGATTCCCAACAGCTAAGAAATGTTAACAAGTTATATTGAGATGCCAGGACCCTTATGACATAACTCGGCGGTTTCATTTTATTATGTGTCTTTTAGGTTTACATCTACTTTTGTATGTTTTGGTGAGTGTATTTTGTTTTTCCTTATATTTTGTCATGTAGTGGGCGCCAGAAATGTAATCTATAGATTTCAAATAATTTCATATGCTAAAACAGCAACGTTTTTCGCTTTAACAGGCAAGAGGAAAATAAAAAATTATGGAATGGGGAAAGCCATTCCCTTTATTGATCAGATACCTGATGAGGAGAATGTAGGGAAATGTTACCAACACACGGCCTTCAAAGTAATTGCTGTTTTGAATTCATAGACTGCAGAGACAATGAGAACTAAGTCGTTCTTATGAAATTCTTTGTTATCATTTAGAGAGGTAATTTAGAGAAGGGATTAGTGTGCACTAGTCAAATGGCCCATGTTGACAAAGTAAAAGGATTACAGATATAGAAATCGGTAATAATAAATGATTAAAATTTTAAAAAGGGCATAATTTTTTAAACATATTTCAAGAAATCTTAACTATTTAATTGAATTGGCGCAAGCATGATTCAACAAATTTTGTCATTTTATTTAAACTAATTCTACGGAAAAGTTTAAAATCAGTTTGCTCCAACTACTTGATGTTACTAGTTACATTGTTATTACGAAAGAATGAAGTTTCGATCCCAGGGTGAAAATTAGAATTTACAGACTCAACAGATCGAGAGCAATACGCGATTGATTACTTACTTTGAGTAATGAGAGTGACGGGGTCATACATTTATCAATGCCATGAAAATGAGACTAGCTATACCAATAACCAATGAAACATCCAAAATTTCAAGAAAGTACACTTACATATCTGTTCAAACAAAAGTTGATAAAATAAAGAAAAATAGCTGAAAGAAAAGTCTTCATATAGAACTACAGCGATGGAAATCATCGGACACAAGTAAAAGATTCCGAATTTTAAAGCCTTAATTTTAAAAAAAAGTTAATTAGTTGCTTTCAAAAAATAAATAAATAAATAAATAAATAATAAAAAAAATAAAAATATATATATGCCCAAAAATTCATATATATTATGGAATAGAAAACCCTGTCACGATGAAAAAATACATATTCAACCATTCTATTAAAAAATATATTAATAAATAAACGGGTAATAAGAAAGGTGCACAGTTGAGTTTCTAAGACTTTGATATTTAAATCCAACAAAGTTAATCAAATTAACTGGAAAAGAAACTTGATCAAATGAGACGATAATAACAGATACGGGAAAAAAGGAAGAGACTATCAGTGACCTTGAAAGCCCCGAGCACTGATGCCACACTAAAAGAAACTAGTTCCTATACCCGATATTTAAATACAAGTTAATGCGAAGTTTCAACAAGATATGCATAAGTAATGATATGTCTCCTCATAGCAAAGCTCTTTTCATGAAATATTCTTTAACAGATTTTCCTTAAAATACACACGGAATATATTCGTAATTTCAAGGTTAAATAAAAATAGCTCTGATTTTGCTAATCACATTCACAGGAGTGAGAAGTAATTGTAGGAAAATGCAGTTACTGTTTACAAACATAAATTTCATATGTATTGTTACGCATACTTGTTACATACGTAGTTACTATAAAATTTGGCCCACACAACATGATACAATAAAAGCAGAACATAACAAGAACAGATTTCAAAACAAATTCTTGGAAAAAAAAAAAAAAAGGGGAGCCGAGTGGCTGAATGACTCAGGCACTTATGTTTGAATCCTGAGTCTGCGGGTTCAAATCCCGCGTTCACATATAGGTATTATTTGTAAGAGTTCAGAATCGGCTTTAAGCAGCAGGTCAGTTTAGCCCTTAGGGTGCAAAGGATGACCGCAACGCCTCAAACCAATCAATTAGAGAAAATTGGAGTTTGAAATTCTGTACGTACACCGTCATACTATCGAAGTATAACAAAGGGGTTTAGTTTTTATGCGATTAAAATTATTTCGTCCACTTTTTTTCTTAGGGAATATGCAGTTATACTGCAGACATCAACATCTGGGAGCACGTTAGTAGTAAAATAATTATTCTAAAATTTTCATGTCTCTCACCCTTAAACCGAAAATATCTCAATGAAAAAACGGGGTCTGCTCCTCTCCCCGAAATGGGAATTCTGACTGTCGAAAGCGCTACGCGTTTGGAATAGAATATGAAATCAATGGTTTAATTTTAAACGGATCCATCCAACCAAAATCGTCCTTTTTAAAAGTGTCTTAAGTTCTGAAATAAAAATGTTGATATCATGGTCTTTTGAAATGAAAGAGGAACATTATTTTCATTAAGTAGTATAATGTATTCCACTAACAAACAAAATAATAATTTAATTTTAAATATCCAAAAGAAAACAGTGTGCGAGGAGCACTAGCTACTTTTTTTAGATGAAGCAAAAATTCGGGTACGTTTTCTGTAAGTTTATAGTTCACCCAAAGCAACAAAGTGCAATCCTCTCAATTTAATTTTTTTTTTAAATATATATACACTAAGATGATCTACTTAGTGTGAGCCCTAGGGACAACAGTGACGTTCACGCATACACTCGATCGCACAGACTTAGGTCGACGGATCTAGCCGCGCGATCATAATACAGTACAGGATGAGAATGTGGCATTCCCAACCCACGATTGCGAAATAAGAAGGGCAAGCAAAGTGCCTCCCCTCCGTTCTTTGCTGCGATTTCAATGCGTGCAGGATAAGCTCTAGTGTGTGAACATGAAAAGTTTGTTTAATCCCTCCGTCCAGGTATGGCGCCAGGCGTTTTAGTTTCGCAAAAAGTTTTTTACAACTTCAATCACTTTGCAATAACCGCGTTCCGTTCCAGCAAAGCAACAAGGAATAAACAAGCGACGCTATTTTAGCAACCAAGCTTATGTGCATTCTTCACACTCTGTTTGCATTCACGTGGACATTCAATCACGTAAGACTGGGTGTCAATCACTCGCTCATTAAATGAATGCGTGAACGCCACAATTTAAAAACAACAACGACAGGATGATCTACGTGCGGGAAAAAGAGAAAACAAAGTGGAAAGAAACAGCGGAACGCTTTACTTAACAACACAGAGATATTTACCATTAGTTTTCGTCATGCTGTATTGAAAATGACAGCTATAGGTACAGAATAGAAGTCAAACTTGGCGGTGCAGAGCATAATTCTTACTCTTTTCTTTTTACTTATTTAGTTATGCCACAATTTTTATGCAAGGTTTTCTACTTCAGATTCGCATCACGCACAAGGATGTCGCAGGCAGATTGTTACTGAAGGACAGCAAAGTGTCAAACTATAAAATATTAAAATATATACCACTGACAAATAGGTAATAACAGGGAATGAACAATTTTGAAGCACTCAAAAACTACGCGCTAGGGTTAACCGTAAGTTAGATGTTACAACATGCCTTTATATAGCATAAAAAAAATTTGCCACCTAATTTCTCATCTATTCGAACTTCTTGGTAGATATCAAAATGTCACCTAATAATATACAAAATATGTATAAGTTCATAACATTTAACACTGGTGTTTTAACATCGGCTATTTCTAGCACACAAAATTTTTGAATTCTGCTTTATCAAATAAGGAATTAAATTTAGATTTTAACATAGGTAAA
Source organism: Dolomedes plantarius (assembly GCA_907164885.2). NCBI lineage: Eukaryota > Metazoa > Arthropoda > Arachnida > Araneae > Dolomedidae > Dolomedes > Dolomedes plantarius. Next base: position 116,210,124 of record OU015496.1, on the reverse strand, counting down.
AAACAGAAAGACAAGAATTGGGTTTCAGGTCGAGATAGAGGAATTTCAATTTAATGAAGATCAGACCAATGTTCCACTGTACTCTTGGTGAAAATCAAGCATACAATAGGATAACGATAATTTTATAAAACAAATTTGTATTCCTTCGAATTAAAGACAGAATGAACTGTGATAAAGAAAAAGAATAAACACTCAAAAAAAAATTTCCCGAAAGACATGATAGAAAATACACAGTAATTCAGGTAAATAAGCGAAGAACTTTTCATGTATATTCGTTGCTACATGAAAGTGTTACATGAAATCTTGCGTTCGTTTATACATTTTCAAGTATAAACGAAAACCGAGCTTTACATAATGCAAATTAACGTAAGCAAATAGCCCACAAGATCTACCGAATTGTACAATGGTAGGAATATACATTATTTTCTGGTATACAATAAAGCACAAATTAATGAATTGTTGCAATAGAAAACTAAACACTCAAGACATTAACTTCCATGAGAAATGTACCTTCAAAGCTGTGAAAGGGGGCTTCACATAAAGACTTGGTTTTCCCGGTATGAATTACTGCCATCGAAGACGTGACATGGATACAGTGAAATAAAATACGTAACTCTGAAAGAACCGTTGCTTTAGAGTAAGCATTGTTACAGGTAAATAGATTTGAATTAACGTTCAAGTCTGGTCAATTCAATTTACATATAGATGTTTTTTTATAGTTATTGAAATTTTTCAAACAATCAAAACTAATCAACTCAATTTATAACTCTTCTGTATCAAGATGAAAAATAGCAGTATCTTGACGTATTACAATAGCTAGTTATCTGTTTATTTCACAACATTACAAATATTGTTCGCGAAAAAGTTTTAGGTCTTTTTTGACAATTTGATATGCAATCTACAAGACAAGGATATAATAAACATTTATCAAGGAAAAATTTTTAGTTACCGTGTATTCTACACATAATGGATACACAAAAAAAAAAAAATGACAAGAAGGAAACGAAATGAATGGGTCTTCCAGTATATACAGGTAGTCAATCGAATAGCTTTTTCCTTACGATGACTCAACAATACTAATCGTTCACAATCAATACACCTCGAATTATTTTAAGTAAATCTTGAGAAATCTCTCATTCTCTAAACAATGAGAGTTCAAAAAGTTCAAAGGTATAAAAAAAAAGTCATTGTTAAGAGTATGTACTTAAAGACAGTTTCGTTATGCTTAAGTAGGACGCAGTGATTCAAAATAATTTTGTAAACGTTTTCTTAGTGAACCTGTGGATTACTGACACACCCTCCTATTTTTGCGGTTAGTAGAGTTATTATTTGCCAATTGTAACTATTTACCAACTTTTCCCAACTATTTGCATTCGAGAAATTATCAGCGAAGTTCAGTTTAGTAGAACTTGTTACACATGAATTGTTGAGTTTAAAAAAACATCCAAATAAAGTAGCAAATTATTTTGAAGTGTTTCGAAATGTATGACAATGAATGCAAGCAGGGAATACAGCTGTTAACTTATACATCAAAATCACCTCAATTTTTTTTTTTTTCTTCTCAAAGAAAATTAGCACTGTTTTGAAAAAGGATAGCTGCTGTAGTCCAACCAAAATGTCTTTTATCGTTTGTTAGATTGTCAATCGTATGTTGCTCGATTGCCCACTGGACAACTGTAAGCGCAAAAAAAAATTTCATAGTTTCAGTATAACAACAAGTCTAAAAAATTAATTCATTACATTCATATGTATTAAATCGATATCCTCTTCCCAGTCTGCTTCGATAGAGCATACCTGCTGCATAGTAACGTTTTATGAATATGATTTGAAAGTGTTCATCGCACCCGATTATTGACAAATGTAAGTTAAACCCGATTACACTTTCAAAGTAAGCATAGCAACAGGGATGCAGGAAAAGTCACTTCATCAAATAATTAACGAGAGAAGCTGGGAAACATTTCCCAGTAGCGTATTACCAATACTCGATATTTGCAAAAAAGATCACGAGCATACAACTAAAACAAAAACCCTTTTGTTTGTGCTACCTTTGTAATTATGAAGGAAGCATCCGCAATTAGTTTGCACTCCTCGCTACATTTTCCTTTAAGACGACAGCTCAATAATGAACGGTTAGCGAGAAAATTTACATCAGCCTTACGACAAATTTGTACCGCGAACAAATGTCATTTTCAATTCAAGTGGGTGTAGCCGAAAAACAGGTTTTTTCTGTCTCATCCGAGAAAATCTTGGAATTGTGGTTTACTTCCTTTTCATAAAATCCCCATAGGGATGTTGCAATAGGATAACAAGGTCGTTAAGCATTATGTATGAGCAAAATCATATCTGCTGTTTGGTCACACTAAAATCATAGCCTATAACGACACATTTCCATAAAACATAAATTTTTAATTTCTTACTTTTGCATGGGGCCCCGGGTAGCTCATTTGTCGGCGGATCTGTACCGTCCAGCCGGCGCACAAGGCCCCCCCCAGCAATGACAATTCACCGAACATGGGAAATTAACCCTCGGCTGCGTATTCAGGAATTGCTGCTTAGCGACCGGTCTTCAGATGAATCATGGGCGTACGTCCATGATTCGCCAATAATTTGATAAGCCACTGCGTCCTACTTAAGCATAACGAAACTGTCTTTAAGTACATACACTAAACAATGACTTTTTTTTTATACCTTTGAACTTTTTGAACTCTCATTGTTTAGAGAATGAGAGATTTCTCAAGATTCTTAAAATAATTCGAGGTGTGCAAGCGGGGGAGCCGGAGGTGTTAAAGAGATTTTTACTTTTGCGTTAAATATTAAAATTTTAATTTTTTTTCAACTTCCAAAAGCTTCGCTTTTACACAATAATTTAAGGTTAGGTTATTCATCCGAATTTTGCATCAAGATTTTATGTATATTATCATAATTATTATTATTGTTAAACGTCGACCTAATAGAGCCAAACGGATATACCACATTTTTGTCCATCCCTAGAAGAGGCAGTTCCATACGAATAGCTCTTGAATACCAGATTCAAAAATCGATTACATTTCCTTGGACTACCGCATTGACAGTGTCTGCCATAATCTCGCCAATAGCTAGTACTAATCAATTTACTCTTAAAGAATAAAATAAATTAATAAGTTCCGACGAGAGACACACAAATGACTAAAACTGGGCCACAGCTTAAGTTAGCAATTGATCGTGTAATCTAACCATTACAAAAGTATACAAAATTTAGTTCTTAAAAAAAACTTTACCACTAAAAAAATTACTCAGACGATAGTTACGGTTTGGATCTAGCAAGAGCAGTATGCAACATAATAAAATGAACAGCAAGGAAAATTATAATTTATACTTTGATAAAAGAGAAAGAATCATAAACTCTTTCATTAACATAGAAGATTAAACCAGCCAAAATAAGGATAATAATAATACAAATTTAGATGAAGTGAATGATGACTTTCATAAGTAGGGTTTTTATTTTATTTTTTCCGCACGCGCCATCGATCTCCAAGAAATTTCGTTCCCTATAAATTAAAAATGAAATATGCATCAAATCTACACAAACTGCAGATAGGGGACTAGTAGATGAGAAAGAGATAAATGAGAATAATTTACTCATTTGCTGATGAAAATTTCAGTGAAGGGGGAAAACGGGGGGAAAAAGATGGATCATATCATTCCCATACGACATTCAGATGCAAGCTTATGCTATGGTTTATTTCGCGTTAGAGTAAAATATATACTCTGTATTTGAATTTATGTGTGTGTGTGTGTGTGTGTTAGTTAGTTATTTCCTTTCGCTCGGGTAAGAACTTCTATAAGTCACCCGCCCACGATATCATATAAGGCCTAAATAGCGACATCCATACTGCAATTAACACCTCCCCTTTTAATAGTTTTACGAGATCTAATACTAAGAACTGCGAGTGTTGACTAATTATTTGGTAGTAGAAAAAGACAAGTTAACGATAGAAAAACTATATAATTTGCTGTAATGCCTCCTATGCAGAAATTGGCAATGTGTTTCAAATGTAAGTAATGACTAAAAGGTTTGGTTTGGAACGCTACGGTCAACTTCTTGCTACACGAGGGATAATTAGACCGTGACCTACTGCTTAAAGCAGCTAATACTAATTCCTCTTTTAAATAATACAATATCTTAAGACGCTGAACAGACGAAGGGATCTATCCCAGAGTCCCTCAGCAACATTGGAAGTTCAACAGGACTTTCAAGTTACTGATCGGAGAGTTGAAAGATAACATTCCAACAAAAGAATTTAATTTATAAAAATATAAGATAATGTATTTTGTAGCTAAAGCTCCATTCTATTTTTGATAAAGCGAATTTATAAACTAAGAGACTGCAATAGACAAATTACTGAATTAGAAGAATATTTATATTACCTACACTGAGAGCTCATATAATTTATTATGTTATTACCTGCAAATGCTTTTAATTACAAGAAAAATTAAGCAACCTAATTAAGCTCTTATGATAGAATTCAGTCATTACAATTAAAAAATTTAATAGACAAGAAAAATTGAATGAGAGTCACTGTAAAGCGAATCCTCTACCTTCTCCTGGAAGATTCGTTGTTTGGTTCGTTCAAGAAATAAATCACTTGGCAAAATCACTGATGAAACACAAAACAAAACTTTAATCTGACTAAACAAGGTGGGAAGCTCAAACTGTAAGATTTCTAACTTCATTATCTATATCTACGAGTATTAAACCCTCAACACAATTTTCTTTGTGTTCCTCGATTAAACTTTCCTGACCACGGATTCCCTACAATAATCTCAACTAACAGCTCCCGTGCCTGTTTTCGCACGGGACAAACACCAACACGGCCTAGCCGTCTCGTAGCTAAAAACCTTTTGCCTATAGACCACTCTTAATCCCCTTGGGGTCGTTGAACTTACTCCCTCGCACCCCTTCCACCAAGGAATGCCTATTACATTTACTGAGAGGGTGTTCTTTAGGTGGGAAAAGGCGCTGGGGAGGGGAACGCAATTCTGATATCACTACAGTCACCTTTTAAAAAATTAAGATGTTAAATTTTAAAATCCTCTCTTATAAGTTTAGAGCTTAAAAATTCCACAAGGCAACATTTCCTTTTACGAGAAAATACTTGTGTGTACAAATAATTGTGTGTACAATGCAAAGAAAATACAACAACAAACAAACTTTTAAACTCAATTTTGTCTCTAATAAAGCAGTCAATAAACTTTAATAATTGAAAAACAGTGATAGAAAACACCATAAGTGTAATTACTCGTACATCATTAATTGCAATAGTATTACGATCTTAAAGACAATATGATATATGATTTTTAAAGACTCCTGAATGGAAGTTTAAGGATCTCAACAATAAATATTTTTAAACATTTCTCTCTATTCTAAAAAAAAGTAATTCCCGCTGCCGCTGTCAAAAGCTTGTCACGCTATCTCCTCCGAAACCGCTGGGGGTATGGGGTCGAGAGCGATACCAATGGATGCAGAAAAATAGGGGAACCAAAGTAAGACATGTCTCATCTTCGTCGGACTTGTTTTTTTATTTTTTTACTTTATGTTTTGTGGGAAAACACTGACTTTTTCATCTTCAGATTACGATACCTCGCCAAAAAATGATCGTAGAATTTTGATCTTTTTACAATCTAAGACTACAGACATTTCTCTTTCAAACTAGACGTCATTTGTTTAAAAATATTTTAAAACAGACTAATATTTTCATCAAAAAATGAAACACAGTTTTTCAAGAAATATCGTTCCCTATCGATGCTCCTCGAGTTTTTATCTTAGAAAGAAAATACAGTCGAACCTCCATATATCGAACTTCCCTATATCGAAATTTTCTATATATCGAACTCTTAGCAAATCTCCATGTTCATTACATAGAAAAATTGTTTCTATATATCGAAAAAATCTCTATATATCGAAATTTTTTTCAAGACAAATTGGGAAATTTTATTCCACTTTAGAAAAAAATCTCCCAATTTTTGGCATTTGAATTCACTTCAATTCGCGGAAAATGTCCCTGGTGATGTTTTTAGTGGACTGAATAAATACGAACATTTCTTTGAACTTTCCACAAAACTAACTGTTCAGCAAGATATTCGTAGTTTTTTTTTAAAAGAATGTAACTGTGATTATTGTAACCACTGTCTGCATTATTGTTTTTTTCTTAAAGATATGCAGTAATCAATAAATCTTTCATATTAATTCATTTTTTAGTTATTAACTTTCATTTAATGGGATTCGCATACGAAAATTAGCTTTAATTTTTTTTTGTAGGAGAATTATGATTAGACTAAGCTCAATTCTATATATCGAAATTTCTATATATCGAATTCATTTCGCGCAATTTGCTACTTCGATATATGGAGGTTCGACTGTATTTACATCATCTGGAAGCTGAAAGCTTTCTTATTCATATAAACCTCATTTCAAGTCTATATCTTAAATTTTCGATATTTTTTTACTGAATTTTAAAGCTGATAATTCAACAGTGATGAAACGTCCTTCGCATTAAGGGTGACAACACTAAATGGATGGAAGCTGTTACATTGCCCGAGAATCACCCCTATGTATCTCGCAATTAGCCATAACAGAAGAGCGAGCGTAGCGAGCCTACGGGCGAAGCCCCTAGTAAATAAAAAATTAAATACAGAATTAAATCATCTTTCAATACGCTGCTGAATTTTACGGAATTACGTAACGAAGCAATAAAAAACAAATTCAAGAGGTCGTACATAGCGACGATTTCAGTAATATGTAAGAACAAAATCGATGTACTAAGTTAACTTTATTACAATTGATAACCATCTGTTAGCCATGGTCATAATGCTATAAATAAATTTTTTTAAAAATTGTATAAAGTTTTATCCGATTAATATAACACTTTCAGTAAACTAAAATAATAATCTTCGTCAATGCTGGTTTTGGTTTATACTGCCTTTACTACTTTCATTCTTTGTCTTTCTATAAGCACAAATTCTGTTCAGATATACACTCATGGACAAAAAAATTAGCACACCAAGAAATAATTGCGGGATCGTAACGAAACTTGCAATGAAGGTACATGTCGGGGAGATATGCAAATGATTAGAAATGCAGCGTGATTGCACATTACGTGTAGCCGGTAGAGGGCGTTGAACATCGTACTCTGTTGAGTAGAAAACAGGTAACCAAAGCTTGTTTGAGTGTGCTGAATCATTTACAAAGGAAGAGCTGAGATAGACATGCCATTACGCCGTGTTCGAAGACAATATAAGCAGTTGTCGCAGTTTGAGAGGGGGAGAATCGTCGGGATGATGGAAGCTGGGTGGTCAGCTAGGCGAGTAGCTCGTCAATTAGGCCGCTCTGATTGTGTTGTGAGGAGGTGTTGGGACCAGTGGACCCGAGAGATGTCATGTACACGAAGACCAGGCTCAGAACGCCCTCGACAGACCAGTCGTCGAGAAGACCGCCACATCGTAAGAAATGCACGCGTACAGCCAACTGCTTCATCCAGCCGCCATCCAGGCACAGGTAGCACCTTCACTAGGGGCCTCTGTGTCTTCTCGAACCATACGAAGGCGCCTGGCTGAAGGACAGTTGGTATCGCGGCGCCCATTACGTGTGCTACCCTTGACGCCCACCCATCGACGCCTCCGTTTGGAGTTTTGCCGCGCACGAGGAAACTGGACTGCAGCGGAATGGAACCAGGTCGTCTTTAGCGACGAATCCAGATTCAATCTCGGCAGTGATGACAATCGTGTTCGTGTGTGGAGAGCCCGTGGTGAACGCTTCAATCCTGCCTTTGCTGTACAGCGACACATCGCTCCCACAGCTGGTGTGATGGTATGGGGTGCTATTGCCTACAATACACGGTCACCCCTAGTATTGTTCCGTGCACCATGACAGCCCAGCGGTATGTTCATGAAATCCTGCAATCACATGTGTTGCCACTCATGCAACGGCTCCCAGGAGCCATTTTTCAACAAGACAATGCTCGGCCTGATACTACAAGGGTGTCACAAGACTGTCTCCGCACTGTTACTACCCTTCCTTGGCCTGCCCGATCCCCAGATTTGTCTCCAATCGAGCATATCTGGGATCATTTGGGACGACGAGTTGGGCATCCCACGAGTTTGAACGAACTAGAGGCAAGGTTACAGCAAATATGGAACGAAATGTCTCAAGACATCATACAGAACTTGTATGACTCAATGCCTGATCGTATCGCATCGTGCATTCGCGCTAGAGGGGGTCCAACGGAGTATTAACTCCTCCGTTCTTTTGCCTTTTTCTCTGAAATAAATTATCCTTTCTCTTTGATTTTCTTATCATTTACTTATATCAAAGTAGTCGTTACGTATGTAAAATTTCGTTTCATTTTGACGACTCCTTCTTGGTGCGCTAATTTTTTTGTCCATGAGTGTATTTTTTTTAATAAATGTCGTTTCTTTTATTTCATCTATTTAAATAGAGACTGTTGGCGACATTTGATCATATCAAATTTAATATCAGCTTTGTACTCAAGCTTTGTAGTTAATAGCAGGTAATTCCCTTAATCGTGAGTATGAACTAGAGAGGTAGAACAATTAGTTAATGAAATCCGTTTTAAAGAAAGAATTTTTAGCGACCAAATTTTGCTCGTCACGTTAGGCACTGAAATCAAACTTACACATCTTAAAAGATTCGTTGTGACTGCAAAGGAATCTTTTATCTATAACAGATTTTTAATCACTTAAAATATCTCTCCCACACAGACTTTTCAATTATTTCACAAGACGCGAATTCTAAGTTCAAATACTGAAAAACGACGACAGAATTATCACTTAACAATCTAATCGTTCATCAAAAAGCAATGAACCCATTTCCAGAAAGGATGAGGTGACCGACCCTTAAGTTAGCAGTGAAAAATAACATCTCTTTCATCAACGTGTATTATCAGACTAAATTATGTTATGAGATATTTTAGCGTCTAGCCGACATTATGAAATCAAAGGAAAATCATAAACTTTTTACTGGTAAATTAAAACGCTTGTTAAGACGACCAAGCATGAAGAAGTACATGCTTAGATATAGAACGTAAAATGTGCACAACAATGAATTTATCAGACTTTTATGCCTTTACAGGTGATAACGCTTTGAGTTAAAAATAAATCCACAGATCTTATCTATGTTAGAAAATTCTATAATAAGTAGCACTAAAATCCTTCCCTTTTTCATATCTCAAATACTAGGATGTTAGCAATCAAGACAACATTTGAAATGGAGTTTATATCCAAGGTAAAGTAATTTGAGCTTACTAAGCAAATAAATATATGAAGATGAACCCCATTTTACAATGTAGAATTTCAATAATTGAATGAGGACTGCTCTAAATAATTTCAAAGGGAACATTAATATTTCTCCCACCATCTGCTTTCTCCAAATCTATTAAATGACTTGCTCTAGAAAAATGCTTCACAGGATACCATATTTAAGATCTCAATAGACAAAACAAAACTAATCTAAAAATGGCACGAGAAGCTTACGACGAGATGCTTACGAGAAGCTTACAGGCAGAAAAAAAAATCGCCAACAAACTCATGAATTGAAGATTAATAACTCTTGCTCTCAGAAATCATGGACTTATAGTCAAGGTTAAATATGAAAAGTTGCAAAAATTCAAGTAACAAATACTGCAATTACCAAAACCTGTATGACCTATATTCACCTATTCCTCTTTCTCTAAGTCATCTGTAGGTCAAGTAATTCACCTCTAATGTCATTCACGGTTCTCACAGCAGTCACTGGTTTTTCCTTCGTCAGGCTTTTCTTTTCAGTAGAGATCTGTTGAAAAGCGAAGAGGAATTCCCAAACAGTACATTTCAATCGGGTTTGTGAGGAAAAACTATACGCCTAAATGAACAACTTTGAAAAATCATAAACACGTATTACAAGGACTTAAAAATGAACATAGACTACGGATTACTATTTTTATGCAATCCGCCCAACAGATGCTTTTTATGCAGATATTAAGAATATATTTCAAATTGCTAAAAAAGTATTTAAAACAATAAAGTGGAACTACGAAACTATGATGTAGTATGATATTTTTTTAAAAATCTATCAGTTAAATAACACAAAGCAGTTATAAGTCAAAATCTATCTCCTAACGAACACAAGGCGTTTAAACAGTTAAAAAGAAAATACTACATCTCCCCTACGAGTGAACATTTTGCTTTATACGACGTCATTTTAACATGAAAAACAAGTCAAAGTTTTCTTTTAAACGTAACATTTTTTTCATCGACATCACAACGAATAAAATTTCTCTTGTTCGATAAGCATACGCGAGCACTTACATATTATAAATAAATAAATAAATAAAATGTTGTACAGATTCATTTTGGTCATAAACAACGTTTTTCGTCACAATTTTAAGAAAGCGCAATGCATCCGCCTTCAAATCTCTTAAAAGCATATTGACTGTTCAAAAGAAGAAAAACTATAGACTATGTTCACCATAAGGAAAAACTTTTGTAAGTCCAATACTATCCATTTCTAAAACGTTGCTTTGTATTTTCCTGCTAAACAGACGCAGTAGGGCAACAAAATTTCTCTGTATGAACACATAACTTTCGTATCCTCAGTGAAAGTTAGATGATGTATTTTTCCACATTTACTGTATATAATTAAAGTATTTGAATTCCATATAAATTTTCATCTCATAAAAACCTACAGGTGTAACTAATTCTGAAACAAAATTCTAGTAATTCGACATGTTAACGCCACAACAAAAATTAGCAAGGAATTCTTCGCGTCCTCTTATGTAGTACTCACGTTCTGTTGATTTACCTTACTTTTTTTTTTTCTCTATTTAGCTCTCTCGCAATTTCTTCCACTTTCAGGCAAACAAAGGTTTCACTTCAAACACCACCATCTAGAACAGGGTGCTCAAACTGCGGCCCATCAAGCTTTTATGTGGGGCCCGAAACAGTCACACTCATAATCATGCAGGTGATTTTGCAAAAACAATTTTGAAAATTTATGCCTGAAAAAACAAAATTGGACAAAAATGTGCCACCTGCCACTCACGTTGTTCACATCAATGTATCAACGTTTAATCATCCAATTCCAAAATGAAATATGCGAAGAATGCATATAGAAATCGAATTACCGATTCTTACCCTGACGACATATTGAGAGTAGCAAGTATAAACCTGATTTGTCTAAAATTGTCAAAAGTTTGTATCAACATAAAAATCACTCATTTTTTAAATAAACGTATGAATACAGAATGGTTTTGAGTTTTATTTTGAACGTTACTATAATACAGGTATGTGGTACAGTGTACTATGTTGCGGGCCGAGTAACGTAGCAAACATATGCATGTGGCCCGACAGAAAGAATCGTTGAGTATGACTGATCTAGAATATGAAAGGTTATTGCTCAATGTCAGCACCTTCGAGAAGGAGGAAAACATTGAGAATATCCTTATTTTATTGAGGTCGCATTGTGTCTCAACCATAGCTGTAAAATATCCGAGTAAACAAGAAATGAAGTTTTACTTTCGTTGTATCCAACATCTGAAAGCTTTAACCTCAAACATACAAACATTACGAAAGTAGGAAAATACAAACAACGTTCCTTGAAAATATATAGCTAATAAAATCCGATGTAGGAAAACAATTTCTGCAAAACATAGACATTCTATAAATAAGACTTTCTCACAAAATGTGTATAGAATCTGCACACGTTCGGACAATTCTGAATTTCTACATCCAGTATTACATAAATTTTTGGTTCCAACGCAAAAAATAATTATAATATTTTCAGAAGACTTGCATAAATAAACATAAACTAAAGTATTCTTGGTATAAAAATTGCACTGAAAATTTCGGCTATAGTTTGACAAAGTTAAAACAGAATCCATCTCAGTCGTGAAATTTCATGGTAACTGAGAGATATATTTCAAATGTCTCATTAATGAGTTATATATTAAATTATCGAAGACAAAATTTCTCAGTTCCTTTCAATGCGCATTAATACTCCACAAGAATTTGAAACTATGCAAATGAAGAGTATTATAAAATAACAATTTCAGCGTGAATAATTATAAAACTTCTCATAGTTTGAAAACGCGATGCATTTCTGTGTTTTTTATTAACTATAGAATAACAAATTTTCATATTAACAAGTTATCATAACAAGTTTTCAAATTAAATAATTCAAAAACGCTTCCTGAATAATATTCAATAACAGCTTTGGAGCGCAAAATTATAAAATGAATGACAGTTTAAAAACCAGATGCATTGCTATGTTTCCGTTTCTCTGTTTTACTCGTATATGTAAGCTGAAGCCGAACGAACACGTAAACTCTCAGTGAAAAAGAGAAACAAACAAACAAAACGAAAAATCTAGAAAGCTATTCAATATTTACGATGCGTAGAGTAAATAAATATGTCAATATTTACTTTAAAACATAATTTAAGTAAAAATTTTAGCTAATTTAAAAAAAAGCTTTTAGGCCTTTATAATTGAACAATTAATCTGAAGGATTTTAAATAGAATGAAAAGTGCGTATTAAACACTATTTATAAATTCCACTCTTTACAAAAATTATACATTCTAAACATAATTCAAATACTTGTATCGCTTTATGTGCTAAAATCTAGCCAATTTCATGGTGATATGAAGGTGGTACATATTTTTCAACAAACGTTAGAGCCTGTTCACAAAGAATCCGTCAGCGTCAGCGTTACTCGTAATGACATACTTTAAACCAATCACAGGCCTTAACAATTTCGAGGCTAATCGTTTGAAGGTTTGTAATTGGTTAAATATATTTCATTACAAGTAACGGTGATGCTGACGGATTCTGTGTGAACAGGCCCTTAGACTGGCTACTTACGGTCGTGTCATTCTATCAATGCATAAATAGTATTAAATCACTAAAAAAATCATCGGTTCTGCATTTGCACTTAAAAAAACAATGAATTAATAAAGTTCATAATCTAAAGCAACAAGCTTTTAACCTTAATTTGAAATAAATATTTAGTGCTTGGAAAGATTGCGATAATAATTTCAAGTTAAGGTAGAAATAGATCTTGCTCTGTTTGCCTCTACCTAGTGTCACAAATTGTCTAAAAATTTTGCTTTTCTCTGACAAATTATTCAAAAATATGCTCTACTGTTGAGTCAACAACGACCATCATGCAGGGTCCGCACGAAATCAATGAAATTTAATACTTCCAAAGTAAAGTTCGCCGCAAAACTTACTACAAAATTTAAAATATGGCTTAAATCAGGGGTGGACAATTGTTTTGTCTCGGGAGTCGCTTTGTGGAAACGGAGATTAGCGGAGGGCCGCACCTTTTAAAATTATTGCATTTATTAGTTAACTTTGCATTTCAGAAGGGGTATAAATTGTATCAAAAATCTATAAATATAAATTAAATAAAATATTGGTAGTTTTTCTGGCTGTCTTGGCGGGCCACAAAAAAATCTGTAAGGGGGCCGCATGTGGCCCGCGGACCGCAATTTGCCCACCTCTGGCTTAAATGGAACGTAAGTAGCCGTTTTAACGTTTCACGAATCTTACTCCTTGCAAGCACGATTCAAGAAACGCATTGAATTTGTACGTGCCGGATAATCTGACACTGTACCGTATGTCTGCCCTCTACAGTTTTTATTTTATATCTAATGTAATATCCTTTAGTGCAGGGATGGCGAACCTTTTTTTAACGCGTCAAAAAAAGGTCTTGAAACCGTAGAAATTAACACCGCGTGTCACTGAAAACCCCCTTTTTTTTTTTGGCCTTTGGAAGACCTTCGGATATTCAAAAAATTATACGATATATATTTAAAAGAAAAACAAATTTAACTTTTTATTATGGTTTGTTTAAAACTATCAATATCAGGGAGAAAATAAGTACAGAATTATCGAACTTAATGTGACACTTGTTGTTGTCTTTCGGACGATAATTTATTTATACGTGGTTCGATATTTCTAACTTTTAATCGTACGCACGCAGCGGACAAGTTGATGCCGACAAGGCGATTTCTATTCTTACTTTTAATAAAATTCATTGTCGAAAACAACTGTTCGCAAACGTAGGTTGATCCAAGCATTGTCAAAGGAGCTCTTGCTAAGTTTTTCATCGACATTAGCGAATTAGGCAGCTTGTTCCATTCAGTTAAAATAATATTTTCAGTGCTTGTTGTTGAAATATTTTCGTTACAATTATCCAGATCTTGGAAATTTTTTTTTAAAGTTTGCGTTTAGTTCTGCAAATTTATTCGTCCATACAACACTGTTTTGAATTTTCCGTTTCTAGATCAATTTGAAGCCAATTGAAAGAGGATGGTTTAAGATCTTCAAATTTAAGTTAATGTGATAAAATGACAAACTGTAAGGTTTTCTCGAAATCTCCCAATTTTACAAAATTGGGAGAATCGTTCGTCAGATATTTCTTTTGTATTCGCTAATACTGAAGAATAGTGTTTTAAGACTTCTGTTTGGCAAAAAGAGGAAAAAATAAATTTCAAACAATTATTTTTTTTAAATTATTTCTAGTACAAATTAGATAGATCTCTCAGTCCGACGAATGAAAATCAAAATTTGAAAACTTAAATTGATATTAAAACAATGTGATCGTCTCGCGTGTCGTCTAAAATTGCTTCGCGTGTCACTATGTGACCCGCGGGTCACAGGTTCGCCATCCCTGCTTTAGTAGTTCTAAAGAAATGTTTTTGCCAAATTTGCAGAATCATGTTTCTTGATCTGAAAAAAAAAAAAAGAAAAATTTTTTTTTTTAATTTTACATCACCTTTTTTATTGACAATTATCTACAATTAGAGTATAATATACATCTTATTTTTCCAGAAATAATTTAATTTGCTCCTTCCTGAAGTAATAAAATATTGTAATGCATAATCATAAAAAATTAAATTCAGCAAGGCTTCAGCAACTAATATCATCTTTTACGAACAGAGAAGGCCCCCTTCTCTATAGCCATAAAATGAATGTTGTGCCCCAACTGGCAAATAATTAATTTAACAGTTGCAACAGGTCGGTTTAACACTTCACGTCGTAATTTCACTTTTTCTTCGTTGCGTCCAGAGACTGATAATTATTTCAAATTGTACAACAACGTATAAATCAACTCATCAATTCAAAATGATAACACTTTATTTCTTATAAGAACAGGGTCGGAAAATTCTTAAAACCCTGAATTTTTGTGTCTCTAACGGCGCCTTGAATATGCCTGTGCGGAAATCCGCCTCTGTAACTTCTCATCATTGGCCTTTGGCCATTTACACTGAGTTGGGTTAAGAAACTTAATTCTTTTTAAAGTCAAATTACTTTAAAAAGAAGTCATTTGTCTTTAAAAAGCAGTCATCTACATCTAGTAATCGTATATCACTAAATCATAGAAAATACAGGAAATTTTGGTACAAAAGGAAAATAAATATTTAATCCCCCACTTCTTAAAACTCCACTTAGACATCAAGCTCATTATGAAAATGCGATATGAATCACGGTGTTCCTTCATATACTGGCACATGTGAAGAGTAAATAATTACTCAAAATAATTTTCAGTAAACTTAAACAGAATATATTTAAACTTAGTGAAAACAAACCACCCAAACCAGATCACATGAATATCATGCAGAGTAAATACAGGCCTCTCATTACTACTAATTAGAATAATTACAAGATAAAAAGAACTTTTTATATACTATGTTTTTTAATTTTCTGTTGAATCATATAAACTTGACAATTCTATGTATTAATAAATACTTTTTTAACATTTTTTTGATGAATTATCCCATCAACTTGAAAGAAAATGAAGTTAATTGGAAGTTAACTTGCATATAACTTTTCATACCCGTTCCGGCCAATAGATCGCTGCACCAGTCTACAAAACAAAATTAACTGAAAATAACTGAAAATTAATTTAATTCTGCTTAAAGATGGCTAAAAGTATTCAAAAAATGCATTGTCATCGTGTTCTGAGCTATTCTAAAAGTCTCAAATGTCTAGCTAGTCGGGAAGCTAGTTAAAAATCGATTGCAAGATTTGTACTTGACAAACACACACACAAACAAGAAAGCAAGTAAATAAAAACATGGTAAAAATACGTGAATCGAAAAATGACGATTAATTTTGACTGTAAAAATCAAGTGTAAACCGGCTTAAAGTTTTACCAAATGTGCGATAAGTAGCTCATTCTGATCAATTCGCACCGGATTTCTTAACTACTTCATACAAACCAAATCTGCAACCCTACGCGCACTCTCGACTAGTTGGACAACATAAGTGACACATATATTTACATCTATTTATGATGCAAATCACTAAGTCGACGGCTAAGAAAATGTTAAAACCTCATTAATATACCTGTCAGTCATCTACATCTAACCATTCATTTCTTGGCAGAGCTATACAATTGTCACGTACAGATCCTAAGAAATAAAACATCTAAAAGATGGTTGATATTTAAATTTGGATAATACCAAACTTGAACGTCATCTTATTCCTGCTGCGAACGGTCCTTTATATCAGCAGAGGCATATCCCTCCAATCTTGTCCTTTTACGTCAGTCACCCATGTCGATTGACAAGGAAAACTAAAATCACACAGTGCTGATAAGAGAGTTCTGTCAAAGCCAGGCTTTTTTTTTTTTTTTTTGCTTTTTTTTCATACGAAGTTTTTTTACAATTGTTGATTTGTATTTTTAAAAAAATTAAGACATATTTTGAATTTGATAAGATTTTTCAGCAAGGAAAAATTCTTGAATTTGAAGATAAAAAATTATATACATAAGAATGAAAAAGATGGTTGTATTTAACATTTATATAACACAGCAATTTTTCATGCTTTATTTTTCTTCTAATGAGAGTGAGTTGGGTTTTTTGTTGTTGTTGTTTTTACATAATATATCTCCCAGAAAATGTCTATCATAATTTGAACATAATTCTACAATTTTTTTTTATAGACGGAGGGCAATTAGTTTAAATAACCTAAATTAAGTAAAAGACAAAAAACTGAACAAAATATCATACAGTGGAACATTGATGATCATTCCCCGAATCAACTTATTCCCGTATGTGTTGTTTATTTCATCCAGTCCCGATAATAATATTGTAAAATATTTTGTGGTTGAAGCGGGGACCGTGAGGGAGAGTCACGTGGTCGGGATCACTGACCTCTTCCCCGCGTTCGCTGGTCGTAGCGTCACCCCAAGTATTCTGAAGTCTTGTCAAAAGGGGTGATGTATAATACTACACTTAGGAAAATTTCACAAGGCATGAAGACAAACTCTTGGTAACTCAAAAGAGTTTTATTAAATAGTCCTAAAGTATAATATATACAAAGAGATATGTACAACAAGTTAAGTTGCCGTGGGCATGATACGGCGTTAGTAATATAGCACCAAGATGTGCTTGCAAATTCTCAACACGGAGAGAATATTCTACGCGACAATTCGCATAGCTCCACAAGACAAGACTCCAGGAGAATACTTGGGGTGGCGCTACGACCAGCGAACGCGGGAAAGAGGTCAGTGATCCTGACCACGTGACCCTCCCTCACGGTCCCCGCTTCAACCCCCAAAATATTTTACAAATACGTCTTTGTTATGTTCCCGCATCCACAGTTTTTCCGCATTCATCATTCAGTCAGTCCTTGAAAACGACAGATTCAGGTTCCACTGTACTGATTTTGAGGGTTGAAAGGGCGCTTAATTCATAGGCACACCTCGCAAAACCATTTATTACATACAATTCTTCAAACATATTTATCAAACGTGCTCAAAAAATTTTCTTCTTTTACATATTTTGGTATAAATATTGATCCTATTTACCAGTATCACTTTTCAGATGTACACTTACATCGGTTTGAAAAAACATTTCCTTAAACAAACCATTGAAAAATTAAATCTTTTGAAAATTAGCATAAAGTTATCCCTTATTAACCGCACAAACATACAATGATGACTTTCCCCATTCTATACGTGTTCATTACACCACCTACTTCCTTCTACTTCACACCACACGCGGTGTCGAAATTCAGACTGCAGCTTTTAAGGAAATTTCAGAAAAAATCTGACATGTTATCACTAACCGCATATTTCCTTATTGCTCCTTTAGACTAAATTAACGACTCAATTTGAATTGCTTCGCTCGCAAATGCACTGGGTTTGCCCCACAACTCGTAATTATGACATAAAATGAGTAGAAAATAACTAATAGCTGTACAACATAAGCGAGTAGATGGTTCAACAAAAAGAACTGAAATGTCACAGTCTCATTTTGAAGGCAATCGGTTCATTTACGAAGCATTTCCTCATTGTCGACCTGGCATTTTAATCATTCAACTCATGCATTTTTAATTGTATGGTTAGAATCTATGTTAAAAATAAAAAAAAATGTTAAAAAGTAAATTAAGAAAGATATTCAGATCTACTTAATGACTTTATAAAATAATGCATCAATCCCCTGTTTTTTATTCATGTTAAAGATGTAATTTTCTCGACCTGAAGCTTGAACACCTTAGCGTGTTATACTATGTTGTTGTTTAAAAGTGGTATGACACGAGGACTTTTTCCCAAGACTAGAGTCCTAGCAAAACGTTACCCTCTACAGTAATGGAAATCCCACAGAATGATAGACTTCGAATAGGACAAGGAAGGCGCAGTGGCCCGGTTGGCAGATGCGTCAAGCGAATGATCTGAGGGTTGCGGGTTCGATGCCGGTCGCTGACAAATTCACCGCCATGTACACTAATGGCGGCTGGTGCACGTAAAATCTGTCGTGGCTGCAATGTCCTCCAAGTTCTCAAATTTACCACTGGAGGTGCGGGGTCAAGTGTTCCAGTCTCGTCTCTTGACTCGGTTCAAAATTACGGGACCCGCCCGCATATTCTGAAAGACTCACGATTAGGGCACTCAATTGACGGTTTGACGAAAGCATCAGTTTCGCCATCTGTTGACATATATAGGAATCTTTATTATAAGTTTTTTGAGATTTTAACAAAATAAATAAATGAATAAATTGAAATCAGTATATTATTGAATTTTTAATTTACTTTCTTCAAATATCCACAATAATTTTTACTTATTTATTAATTAATAATTTGAAAATGCTAAATTTGTTACTTCATATTTTGCAAAGCCAACGAAAAAAGGAAAGATGATTCAATTATAAACCTATGTTATTAGTTTATTTTTCCAGTAGATAGCGTCACTAAAATTAAAGAAAATCAGATTAAAAAATCATACAAATTACTCAAGTGCAAAAAATTTTTGCAGTCTATTTCAATAAATAAGAATAAATTCAAATTTAACAATCAAATTCAATCTATTTCAATTTAATATAAATGTATTATATATTCATGTATTACGCTATATACATGTATAAATATGCTATGTATAAATATATTTACATCCAAATATAATCATTCAGACATTACGAAATGACATTACGAAATCAAATACATTCAGAAGTGAAAGAATGTTTTCACTTCTTCGTTACCGCACTCCTTGTGTTTTAATTCAATTATCCAAAAAAATTTCAACAATAAGAGCTATAGAGCTAAGATTTGTGGCATTTTAAAGCAATTTTCAAGACCTTTTTCAATGATATATAACACAATTAGGGCTTATAAAAATTTATTTTATTTGAATTTAAAATTTGAATTTTTCAAAATGCGCCGCTTGAAAAATTTTCAAATTTTTTTAAATAATACTTTATATAGTACTGAAATGATTGTATAAGTTTGAAAGTGGGATCTGTATGGGTTCATGTTAAAATATTGCATTGAATACAGTATTCCTGATTTGAAATCACGAAATTACTTAATACAATATGTTTTAAAGCCTAGAAAATTAGAAAAAAAAATTTAAGATGTGTAAGTAATCGTACTTGTTTTGTATAATTGAAAGTAATCATATTTGTTTTGAAAAAGATATAGAACCATTTTTATCAGACTGTATATACTTCAGCACATACAGAACTAGACTTTCATTCACTTTCTTGCTTTCAGTGTAAGATTTTCAAATGCTCTTATTTTCAATTAAATTCTGAAAATAAAACAAAAACAAGTAATAGATAAAAAAAAAATTTCAAAGTCAATTCCTACTTAGGTCAACAAAGAAAAAATTTGAGTGTGAACTAATAGTAGGAATTGAAAAAAAGGATTACTTGCCAGAACCTTGCCTACTGTGCGAGATTAGGAGGGGGCGGAAGAGAGAGAAAAAGTTCGTCAGGTTGGGGATTCGATCTCGCAACCTACAGGACGGGAGAAATCCGCGATACCACAGTGCTACCGTTTATACAGTAACAAGAGGGAAATTACTATTCAAGAGCAAGAGACGCTCTAGGTCTAAAACTAAAATTGATTAATCAAATTTAATTAATGAATTAATATTTGAAAAAACTGTATTAACATCAAGTGTCATCCACTACAAGTTTTAAAAAATGCATTTGAACTTGAGTGGATGAATAAAAAGTACTTTTATTAACGATTGAAAATTTGAACAAGATATATATAGAGAGAGTGTGAACTAATAGTAGGAATTGAAAAATCTACAGCAAAGAAAGATCAAAAGATTTGTCATTCCTTCATACTCAGCATCATTCCCTCATTTCTTCAATAATTTAGCATAAAAATGTAACATAATTAAAATAAATTTTTATATTTTAAAAATTTGATTAATTTAAAATTATATGTTAAAATAAATTTATATTATTGGAATTTAAAACTTTAAATTTTTTAATTTATGCAACTTAATTTTTTTAATTAAAGCTTATTAAATACATTTATTTTCTAATTAACATTAAAATTTTAAAAATTAAAATTATTGTGGATATTTGAAGAAAGTAAATTTAAAATTCAATAATATACTTATTTCAATTTATTCATTTATTTATTTTGTTAAAATCTCTTTAAATCCTGTGTTATATATGTAATTCAGATTTTAAAACATACTAAATTGCGTAGAAGTTAAAAAAAAAACTTATAATAAAAAGATTCCTATATATGTCAACAGATGGCGAAACTGATGCTTTCGTCAAACCGGCAATTGAGTGCCCAAATCGTGAGTCTTTCAGAATATGCGACCCGCCCATAGGGGGTAATGCTGGTCCACCTATACGGTGCTCCCAGAAAAGTGGCCAGAAAAACCCGTGTCATATGACGATAAGGATAATGTCCAAAAATACCGTCTGCATTGGGTAAGAAAAAATATCGAATAGAACAAAATCTCGTGCTACTCTTATCGACCAACAGCATGCAAGTGAGGTTGAAGACGTAATACAACTTGTGGCGCTCATTTTTCCATATGTATTTCAGATGCCCAGTAAACATAGCGGATTCTCAGAATGAGTGTGAAACTTAGAAGTGGAGTCTTTTTTGATAGATGCTGTAGAAAACAAAATTAAACTGTAATAGTCATTTAATTTAACATTCAATTTGCAAATGAAACTTATAAGAAAGTTAACTAAATTTCTGTTTCAAGAACACTTTTATAAATATTCCTGTAATACATTAAATTTGTATGTGCTCGAAAATATTTACTTTAAAATTTGAGCCATCAGTTTAAGGCTTTATAAAAAATATATATAGTTTTAGTTTTGTTTTTCCAGCACACAGCTTTAAAAGGCTGTGTGCTAGAAAAGGTGTGATAGGATGTATATACACCTTGTTTGTATTACATGAATAAAATAAAAACTAAACTTTGAAATATGAATATCCAGCCTACATATTTAAAGTGAATTTAAGAATAAAAATATGAATAGACTAGAATTTAATATTATGAGAAGCTGCAAAAAATATTTAAGTCAGTAACTGACATGAAAATATGCATTGTTATCAACAAATTAAGAGTTTAGACCATCATCTCAATATGTAGCATATTAACCAATGTGACAGCACGGATGTTTTGTATCATTCGTAATACCATTCAAAAGAACTGTTATTATGTTTAATTATTAAAATAAATGGTCAAACAAATTCATGGTTTATGTGAAAAACATAATCTTGAATTTGCATTATAAAATATTAAGCTAGTTGACGGAAAAAGGGGATATGACTTAGAACACACATGACAATGAACTCTCTAATTATTTCAGTATGATATATATATATATATATATATATATATATATATATATATATATAATTATATATTTACAATACCTTAATTTGTCTACTTTGTTACCCAGAATTTTATTAATTATGTACATAGCGACACAACAGTAACTAATATTAGTACTACCGATAATCATTTAATTGGAGGCAAAGTTTCAAAAGATGAAAGCACCAACACATTTAATAAATTAACTAGCCAGTTTGCGAGAAAATAAGTATAGGAACAATATAAAGTACTTTTTTTGCAGATTTATGTTTTTTCTATTATTTTTTTTTCTTCTTCAATACTAAATTTACATTCTTCTCTAGGGTAATTTTTCCCCCTTCAAATTTTATGATTATGATTTTCTGCAAAATACACATAGTTCACGATAGGCGACGATTTCTCTAGAGAGCAAAGTGGACAAGCAAAGATCCAAGGAGCCGGTTGGGGGGGGGGGAAGAGAATGCTTTCAGTTATTGCACCAAAAACGATGATTACCTTGCAATGCGTTGCAACCCCAAGAACAAGCATTCATTGATTTTTTAGAGCAACCCTGCAATCAGCTGATTAACTGGTTTAGCGAGAAAATCACGTGTACCATGAAATAGTCTGCGAATGTTAGTTACTGTAAAATAGTCTGCGTATCAACACATTTCTTGTGAATTCAACAGCAGTATTATATATTTTTTTTCAGCATGGCTCGGCCGCCGAATAGTCAGCAGTGAACGCGATTTTGTGAGAGGATTACATCAATTTTTTGCAGGTGATAGAATTTATTGTAGTCATTTTCCAGGCTACGAAGGTGATAACTAAATTTTCCACGATATACGAGACGAAACACAGAATTAATTCTCAAAGAGAGGGCAGAAAAAAAGACTTAAGAAACACCATCAAATGAGAACCTTAATGTAATAGAATATGCAATACACGCATATTCTATTGCATGCTTTAATAATCGAAAGTGGGCTAAAAAGTTATTATAGTGATATAGTCAGAAACTTAATTTTAACGTTACAATACAATAAAATGCTGGAAACGAGCGTAATTCCCGTAAGGTTTGCAACATACATAAAACAACATTTCAAACCTTAGAACCCGTGAAGCACTTAACATTACTCAAAATTTATGAATGAACAATCTTTCAAGTAAAAATAAATGTAGAATTTAATTGGAAACATACTAGACTGAGAATGAAATTAAAACGTGAAATCATTACATGTAGAATAAAATATTAAAACTGTGCGACGCTCTTCAGATAAATAAATTTATATATATATATATATATATATATATATATATATATATATATAAAATGTAACTTGCTTTTGGGTGCCAGAATCTATGGAATCGAGTCCTGCGGTTGAACGCTTATAGGCCTTAACAAGCGTCTTATAGTATAGCTACCGGTCCATTCTGCCGTCGCGTAGGTAAGATGACTCTATCGTTCAAAAATCCGAACTCCGAAAGGAAATTATATAATTACATGCCTTAATTTGAAATAAAAGATCTTAACCGTTAAAATTTGCATTTAAATGGAGAGAATTTTCTTTTTAAGAATTTTTTTAGGGGGGATGGGGGGGGGGGGGGGCTACACACGTCAAAAATTTAAAACTATATCTTGAGGTGCAGACGCGCCGGCTAGTTAATTAATTGGAGAAGGAAAACTTTAAATATAAGACTAGTATTACTTACAGCAGATTTTTATACTAACAAAAGAAAATTAACATATATAGTTAAAACATTTCTCTCAAAATAAACGCCGGAAATTAAATATCAAACACAAATATTAAAAGTGATTTTTATTTATTCCGAATACTGGACACGAAATGTTTTAGTTCAAACTCACATTTAACTTTTCAATCGCAGTCAAAAGTTATTTTAAAAAAGCTCGTACTAAACTTCAGAAAGAAAGACAGAAAAAATTCAAACTTTTAAATTAGAAAGACAACGGAATTGGCTACGTTTCAAGAGCAAAAACTTGATAATTTAATTGAAATTAGGCGTATAGATACCTTAATTACGAAAAAATGAAAATTTGACACTTTACCTCAGATCTCGGGGAAGCGTACGGTACATGACCTTGAACTGCTTGTACCCGCCAATATGGTAGAAGCCTATATACGCTAGTATTACTGAAAATATAAAAGGGATCTCAAATCTTGACCAGAAAATAGCAGTGAGTCCAACAAAGACGGCACCGCGAGCCAGGCAAGCTGGTCTCTCTAGTCCAAACAGGTCATTTAGCACGGCGTAAATATAGGAGGCATAAGAAAGTATCTTTT
>OU015496.1:116120726-116180726 GCA_907164885.2 Dolomedes plantarius | reverse complement strand
AATAGAGCTGCTTTAATTTAATTTTGTTTTATAACAGATTATTTTAAAATATTCAGTTGATAAAATCTTGTTTTACCTCAGAATGTAATTCCGTTTTGTGTCTCAACAGAGTTTGCAACATAAAAATTAATTATTATACATTAAACGTATTCTAAATTTTTCTTGTGTAATTTTTGCATGTTTTAAAAAGTTTCTAGCTTATTTGTGCCATTGTTTACACATCTTGAACATCAAACTGTTTAATAACCACAATCTCTCTCTATTAGTGACATCGGCATAACTGATCTGTAAATCTATATTTTCTTATATAGATCTGTAAATCTATATTTTCTGTAAATCTATATTTTCTTATATAGATAACTTCTGTTTTATATATTCAGCTAAGGAGACTGTTAATTTTCTTCTATTAAATACATGTTGATTTCAAAAAGTTATGTGTAAGCGTCATTCTCTTTACTTTTACTGAACGAAATTCGATGTATTCTTGTATATGTGATATTCATTAGTATTCTTCAAATTCATTTATGTTTTTTGTCCTTTTTAGGCTGCTATCGTAGGTTTTCACTCTAGAAAAGTTCTGTTTATGGGAGTGCGGAACAAATACTGCTGCATATGTGCACGAGCAGCTAATAAAAATCGCCCTGCCGAATCACACCAGTGCTTTATAAACTGGTCTGGTAGCTCTTCGGGAATGGAAGCAGACATTTTAGTGGATGGTTTTTGCCAAAGCGTCGAAATGTACGGCATAAAATACACTCGATTTATCGGTGATGGAGACAGTAATGTTTACAAAAAAATATTGGATTCTAGGCCGTACAACAACATCACTGTTGAAAAAATTGAGTGCAGAAATCATTTATTACGCAATACATGCAATAAATTGAAAGACTTAGCTACAAACAGCAAATACGGGCATGTGGCTCTCCGGAAGATCATTGGGAGCCGAATTTTGCGCATCCGCACTGCTATTACTATGGCTGTACGATTCCGAAAAAATGAATCTGAAAAATCATTGCAAGAAAATGTGATTGATCTCAGAAATGATCTCTTAAATATTCCCTTTCATGTGTATGGGCAACATGATAAATGCGCACCATATTTTTGCAATAAATCAAAGTTTGAAAAAAATTACGTGCCCCTCTTAAAAGAGTCTGGATTATTATTTCAAATCATCAGTGTCCTCAACAATCTTATTGATCACTCAAAAAGCTTGCTTTTTGAAGCAAATAATAACATTGTTGAGGAATTCAACAGTATTATAGCTAAATTCGTTGGAGGGAAACGAATTAATTTTTGCTTAAGGAGATCTTATCAAGCGAGGTGTAGTGCAGCCGTAGTTGCCCATAATAGCAGGATGCCATTTTATAGTCTTCATAAAAAAAATTTTCTGAGCAGCCCTGGGATATACAGTAAGCTTTCAGAAAAACGAAAAAATGTCCGTAGAATGCGCAATTCAGATATGAAGAAAAAGTATCGCCGAAGACGGCTATTCGCAGATAATTCCGATAATTCTTATGGGAAATATGCACAAAAGCCGGACCTTGATCCCGAAACCCACGTAGCCAAAAAGGAGAGTTTCCTATCCAGACTGAGCGTTTCAAATGATGAACGTTTGAAAATCATGCAAGAAACGACTCTTCAAAGTTTATGTCCTGTCTGGATGGAGGAGCGCCGCAAAAGACTAACTGCTTCTAATTTTGGCTACGTATGCAATAAGTTGCCGCATACAAAATGTGACAGCTTAGTAAAAAAAATGCTGTATAGCAACTTTGATTCAAGTGCATGCCGGTATGGTCGTAGGCATGAGAAAGATGCAATTGATCATCTAAAATCTTTAAAAATTAATGTTAGGCCATGCGGGCTTATTATAGATGGACAAGATCCTTTTTTAGCTGCTTCGCCAGATGGCTTGATCGAAGAAACTGGCATCGTGGAAATAAAATGTCCATCTTCTTGCGTAGACCTTACTCCTGATGAAGCCATCTGTTCACGAAAAGTGACTTTTTGGTCAGTAAATAAAAAAACAAACAGTGTGGATTTAAATAAAAAACATGTGTATTATTTCCAAGTTCAAGGACAATTGCACATTACACAAAGAGAATTTTGTATTTTTGTGCTTTGGACACCTAAGGGCACAAAAATTGAAAAAATAGCAAGAGATGATTCTTTTTGGGAGAACAATATGAAGGACAAATTGAGACAATTTTATTTTGACTGTTTGCTGCCGGAACTATTGGACCCACGTTTCCCTCGATCACTACCCATAAGAAACCCGCAATATATAATTGACGCTATGAAAATGAGAGCAATAAAAGCAGCGGGAAATTAATTCAACATTTTTATAATTATTAATAGATTCATGTAATGCAATTGTAAATTATTATTATTATTATTATCACTATTATTATTGTAATTATTATTATTATCATTATTATTATTATTATTATTATCATTATTGTATTTTTATTATTATTATCATTATTGTATTTTTATTATTATTATCATTATTGTATTGTATACACATAAAATGATATTTTCATTTATTATCATATGTCTATGTGATAGCCTATGTCCATAAATATCAATAAAACATTTAACATTGGAATTTTCTGTGTCAACCATAGTCAAGTAACCATAGCAACACATCAAACTGCATTTCCATTTATTATCAGTAAAACATTTAATATTTTAAAGATTCAAGTGGAGGAGGTATTGATAAATACAAAAAGGATTTTTGAAATTGGCAACGTTTAAGGGTTTATTCAAGAAAATTACATTTGGAACTACGCTTTTTATTGGAGATTTCAGGTAAAAAAGGATTTACAATTTATTGGCTATCAACTGGAAATTTATTTGTATAATATTACAAAACTTTATGTAACTTATAAACTTTATGTTTTTGAATTTATGTACAATTTTATGCACAAAGAGTAAATCGAACTTGAATTATTGAACTTTATTAAAAAATCAGCGTGTTTCATCGAAACTGTGAAATTTATTGATTATTTCGAATAGGCCTATGTTTGCTCCTTTTTAAGTGAAAAAGTATTGCTTCAATTGAGCTGAAATTTTGTATAAATATAGTTGGTAGTTCAGATTAAAACATAGGCATATTATTTTTTGAAAATCAGGCCCAGGAGTTTTTTAATTAATGTTTTAATGATTTTGCCCATAGAAGTTCATTATTCCGACAGCTTCCGCGGCTGTACTCGTTGACAGCGAGACTTTGGGGACGAATCGTACCAAAATCGGCACGCGGGTGGCCACGGACACAATTCAGTGACTGACTGACTGACAGATAACGCACAGAATAAACCACTAGACCTAAAGGGCTAAAATTTTGCATGGCGATTCTTCTTATAGTGTAGGGGTGCACTAAGAAAGATTTTTGAAAAATTCTTCTTAGATTTTTTTAAATTAAATTTTTAAGCTGTTTTTGTAACTTGCATTTAAAATAATAATCTGAGGGTTATAGAATTTATATCAGGAGAAAGATAATAAAAATTTCTTTAAAATGAAATCTTTTTCTAATCTTTACCTTCATTTTCTGATTTTGGGTGAAGTTTTAAAGATTAATTTTTAGAATTTTATTTATGAATGTTGATCACGTGGTTTCTTTTCTTTTTGTGGTACTTTAAATTAATTTTACGTCACGTGCATAACAAAGAAATAAACTGACATAAAAAATATTTTTTTTCTTCCTAATGCGGCAGACGATTGGACATTATCCAAAAGAAATATTAAAATACAGTAAAAGAAATGTTCCTCAAACTGTACTATATTAACTGTGATATATTCTTTAGTATGTTCTATTAGATTTTATTTGAATATTTTCTTCTACATTATTTTGTCTATACGAATTTTTTTATAAATATATTTTTTGTTTTTTTGGCATTAATTGCATACATTGACCGTTGTATTTAATTTGAATGTACTCCGTAGCGAAGCACGGGTATTCAGCTAGTATTTACTAATGAAAGAAAAAAGTTTTGTAATATCTTCAATCCTGTTAACAGTAGGTATTTATCGCTTTGTTTTTAAGTGTACTTAACGTTCCATAAATAAAAAAGATACAGGGACGTTTATTCTTTTATATACTCAATGAAATTTTTCAATTTTTATTTGTGTTTATGTACATCTCCATTTTTTACTAACTTAAATGTCTAAATGTTTAACCCGAGTCTCTTTCTATGAATCTCTCATGTTACCCAATGCAATGAAAAAAAAAGGAATTCTGAAAAGAAAATGTTTTTAATTCTCCATCTGATTTGAACATAGATCTGTTTTGTTTGAAATTATTGCAAGTTAATCGATTAAATGAAGCTTGTAACGCCCAGTGTACCAATGTTTTAGAATTGAGTTGAAACATGTAGATACTCATAATAGTCAGTCTGACTCATAATAAATACTTTTGCTTTCGAGGACATTTTTCGAGGACATGTTCTCTTTAAAAGGGATATTTTGGCAACTCTAGTTGTAGCGAATGAGCGCTGTGTTTTGTTTTTGTAATTGTTTTTGTTTTTGTTTTGTAATTAAAAGTAATTTAATTTGGATATATAACAAAATGCTGATTTTTTTAAGCATAGAAAATGCATAGAAAATGCATTTGATTTGATTTTTGAAAAACTTTTTGACAGATCTACCCAAATTGGGATTGAACCCTAAAATATCCTCTTACTACGCCACTGGTGTATGTGTGTTTGTTTAGTTGAAATCTAATCTGAAAATCTAAAGAACTCTTCTAAAAATTCTCTTGTGTTTTTGGATGTAATTTTACTTTAAAATATATTTTGTTTATAGGTATAATCAAAATATTTAAAAATAATTTTAGTGGTATTATACTTTCGTCATTATTGAGAAATTTTCCTGAAAAAGTGTAAACTTATGTTATGTAAAACAGCAATTTTTTAATATTTAAAAATTGGAGAAAAGGTTTAGAAGAAAAAAAATTATGCGCGAACCATCACAGAAATTTCTCTACCTATTTGGAGATGAGGCTGCCTTACTTAGCCCTGTTTCAAAACTTGACAGTGGTATCCTAGGTTTGCAAAAGTCCACGTATCTCATTCCAATTATCTCACCCCCCCCCCTTTCTCCCCCATAGGGTTCCACTTTCACACTCCAACATGTGTTGACATGATACAACACATCCATCAAACTCAACCCGTGGTCAGGGGTGGCTCTTGGTCTTCTGATTGGAGGAATATTCGTGCAGGGTAACCGCCCCTCTTCTGGTAACACGGAAGAATGTTTTCCCCGGAAAAAAAAAAAAATCGAGTGATGCATCCCCTTAACTAAAAGGTTACGCATGGAAGCAGGTTTCGTTATCCTAGGTCGAAAACGCAGTTAAGGTTGAGGATTCCCTCCAACAGAATCCTGCCATGTGGCGTCAGGTAATCTTCATAGAGGAAAAAAAGGCAAAGCTGATAAGTAACGTGTCGTTGGTAAAGAAAACTATTGAACTTCGTCATAATATCAACATCATACTGTTGATATCAGAAACTTTTTTCAGTGAAAAATGCGTAATATAATATGAATTTTGCTCTCTAGTTAGCTTTATATTTCTCATATCACAAGAAAGCAAAGGGATTCTATAAAGGCGAAGAAGACAAAAAAACACAGGTAAGTTATATATATATATATATATATATTCATGTAAGAACTAATATTGATTATCAGTCTTCAGCTTCTTACAATTAAAGGCATTTGTATGTAAGTACATGGCCAAGATCCTATTAATTTTGTCGACAGTAACATTAACGATACAGACTGTATCATGTGACTTCGGAATTCGGCCATAAATTCTGTTGCCAAATTATTCATGTTCGTATGTTATTGAAAAATGTAATTTTTTAAAACTTATCTCAACAGATATTCTGATAAGGAGGACGGGCTTCAACTCCTACAACGAGCAAAATATATATATTTTATCATCAAATCCCGTCCCAACTTCCATTTATTTTGGGTATGCGCAGCAACAAAAGGGCTTTCCTCTCAAGTTGTAATTTATACCTAATTACAAACGAATTAATAACAAATAACTTTCTTAAAACAAGATTAATTAATTCTGTCCTCCCCGAAAGTTGCATGTCAAACAAAAAAAATAATAATAACTGAAATCACCCTCGAACTGAAATAAAGTTAATAAAAACTAGATTATGTTATCAACAAGAGAAGCGCACGAGGCATTAAAAAGGTAAAACGTACTATCATGACATTGTAGAAAAATAAATTTATCGGAAATGGCAATAACAATAAGAGAACACAGAACTGAAATTCTATTATCAATAAGATATTAAATGTGTGGGTTATCTATTTACATACAATAGCTTATGGCACGAGTTTAAAAAGAAAAAAATTTTAACTATCGTTGGTCGTAATTTCAAAATTTAAAAATCTAGAAAAAACTTACTCTGAACACAATAAAAAAATATATACTTAAAGTATTTTCAATAACCACCTCTTTAAAAGCTTATCTAACTGTACAGACACAGAGCTGTTTATCGAACAAACTCTGACTGACCTGACAATAGCACTTGATCATTTATTTACTTTATCCGTATGGCCTCGTCTCTTCTTCATCTGTTATATTCTTTGATACAATATGAACTGTATACCCATACATGATAACAACCTGAATATTATAACTGTATTTTCGGGCAAAAAAACCGAATCTTATAAACACCAGGCTAACAAATTTGAATAACGAGTACGATGAAGAAGCGGACAGCGCTGATATTCTGGGACACACGTTGACAATTTACTCTATTCCTCAATAAAAATCCACAAAATAATAAATGTAAAATATTTAAATATTTGTATTATGAAACCCATTTACCGTAATGCTTAACTGTTATTTAGAATCCCATTTCATATCAAAGTACCTCAGAATAAATTTTTAAAAAAATTTCTTAACTGATAATTTATACACTGTTCTTACAGAAAGTCGATAAAAGTAACGAGATATTTTAGAAAAAGGGGGCACGGGTTACAAGATTTCATTTTCTACTACTAAAAAAAAAAAAATTTCTTTTCCTCAGATGTGTCTTTAAATAAAAATCATCATATATGAAAAAGATACTTGAAATTTAAATTTTTAAAAAGGAATTTAAAACAAATTTTGAGCATGTTTAGTTTCTGATATATCTGCCCAACCAACAGCTCTATTGGCACTATTTTTTCCATTTTCTACATCGAAAAGTTTTTAAAAGTCTTCTAGAACTATAAAAACTTTTTTTACAAACTTTTTAATAACTGTGAAGGTCCAAAAAGACGGGTCATTTTCGCTTCAGAGAATAAAAAAAAAAATTCTGAAATTTTACAGTAAATTAAAAATTTCAAAGACTGACTGATGACGACAGAACAAAAGAACGGTGCACAAATATCTCATATAGATATCTTGACAAGGAATTATGGATATATCCTTCTTAATATGATAAATCGTGATAAATTCTATTCAGGTTTGGTTTGGAGCGCTATGGTAAATTTTTGCTACACGAGGGCTAATTAGACCAGGACCTACTGCTTAAAGCCGATTCCGAACGGCTACAAACATCCATGCCAAGAGTGGGATTCAAACCCACAGACTCTGGTACCATATGTCAGCGCTCTAGCCCTTCGGCCGTCGCCCGGCAAATTCTATTCAGAGATAAATAAGACTTAAAATACAAAGGTACAGTAAAGTACGCTTAGACATTACAACCTAACATTGTAGTACATGGCTGTGAAATCAACTAGAAACATTTTTTAACGTAGGATTACGTTCCTCCATAACGGTCCTCCGGAAAGCAAAATTTCAGATGTCCTGCGTCGCGAGTTATAATTTTGGAAGCGCGGCAAACCCTGTCTGTATTGCTTGGGCAAGCAGTAAATAGTTAAACAGAAAAGTACCAAAATGCATCAAAATTTTGACATACATGTACATTATATATATATATATATATATACACTTATATACATAACACATACATACATATACACATACAAAAGAGGTAAGCAACAATAAGTAATCCTACATTAATAACCCGCGGTAGTTTCGTTAGAAGAGACTACTTGAAATTTGTTTTGTTTTTTTTCCTAATGCGGAGGCGCTTTGTCAGATAGACATTCACCTGTAGTTATTCGCCGTAATTTTTGCTGACCATTTTATTATGCGAGCACCAAATAGGCGGACAGCATTACCTCTATGAAGGGACGACACAAACGGAGGTATTATAGTGGGGCGCGCTGGGATTCGATCCGAGCACCCTCAGCACCGAGAGCCAGCGCGCTTACCACAGGGCCTCTTCGGCCCTTCAACTAGAAAAATGCGGATCATACTGGATTCTTAAAGGCCTATAGTATGTATCAGGTCATAAAAATAAAATGTCCTTTTTTTTATTCTTGTGAAATTGCTGCGCTGAGCCCTCTTGATATAGAATACTTTGCGTAATATAAAACACGTTGTTTGCATAGCACAGGAAAATAGAGAACACAGAAGGACGAGGAGTATTTTATTAGTAAAGGAAGGAGTAAAGTAGAGTAATTCGCGTCTATTACACGGCGAGTAGGTAAGCATCTTCCATGTTCAAAGCGGCGGGGTTAAGAATTTATGAAGACAGAACGAGAAATTGCATATATCTGCAATATCTCACACATTCACAAACTGTCGAAGTCACAAGTTTTTTTATTATTATTATTATTATTGCAAAAGCACTTGATTGTACATTATTGGCTACCATGCATCAAAGATGCATGAGATTGGAGCATATAAAACAAAAATAGAACAGCTGAGCAATACAAAAACAATAGCTTAAAACTTCCATCAAAACTGCAAACATGAACTACATAAACATGAAAGAAAATCAGTCGCTGGATCTCAATTGCAGCAACTCCCTAGCCTGACAATATCTATGTATAAGTTTTCTTCGTTCAATGAAGAACAACTTAGCAAATGATCTTTGTCTATCTCAAAGTTCTAGTTGCACAAAGTGCACAAAGGACTGCTATATATACCAATGCTGTATAGATGTTTAGCAAGGCAAGCATGTCCAGTCTCCAGGCGAAAGGCCGCTACTGCAATGGATCTTGGGGAGTTTGGGATTTTATTGATTGAGTCCCTGCATCTCTTATTCTTGATTTCTTCTAATAAATTGATATCATAGTTTTCCTCACCACATTTTTTATAATTCTTTTAATTAAGGAAAATGGTACTTCGCCATTACCTGACTGCAAAATTTCTGTTCCCTTTTCGAAGTCACAAGTTGTCCACTTCATGCTCGTATTTGGACTCTTCCAACACAACACAGCCGATGAATGTATAAGCGCAAGAAATTAATTCATTCCCTCGATTAAATCGAACTTTAAGCCATAACAGGGACCCCAAATAGGTATTATTAGGTAAATGAATAAGCAAAAAAACGCATGTCTACTTCCTTTTAAAATTCAAGTCTCTGGAGAAGAGTTTTTTTTTTTTATTTATTATTATTTTTTTTATTTTTTTATCGATGCAATAATGATAATAGTATCCGTTAACCTCCATTTTGCTTTCTTCACCAGCATACGTTCAGAATTATTTCGCAAATGAAATAGCTTGGTTTAGAATGTATTATACGGAAAAATGGATATAATAAAACAATTCACGGGAAAAAGTGTGATGAGGGAAGCAAGACACACATACAGGAAAAACTTTCGTTCTTACTGAGATAATATTACGATTATAGAACTATGCTTTATCCTCAATTTAGTTAGGGGTTTCTTAGAAATCATTATAGTTAAGAGGTCCAACATTACGGTTCAGTAGAATAGCATTCACGCAACACATGAAACAATGAAATGAAACTCATTTCCAACTCGCAGCAATTTACCGAAACACAGAAAACTCGCACCAACAACTACAATAACAGCACTCGCTAAGGGAAAAAATAACGGAAGAAACCAGAAAAATTAGAAAGCTAAGATCTTCGTGACTGATTTGGCTTCGTTTTATGAATGCAATACGGTAATAAACTACAAAGATCTCATGACTGTGACCTGTACCTAGTCTTAAAGGGGAAAAAAATGTTAGATAACGTCACTCTAAATAATGTATGTAACATGAATTGGTGTACCACTATAACTTTGCCATATCCATTATCGGATAAAATATCGGATTTACGTAAAGCTATGAGACTATGACTAGCAGCTCTTTTGGAAGAAAACTGAGTCGAAAAATGTCAGGCAATTGAAAAGGAAGTTATTTTAATATAGATATCACTGCCCCCTCCCCCATCTCTATAAATCTAATATTCAAAATTAACGCTGATAGAACCTCTTTTGCCTGAGAGAACAATTCTAATAACAATAATGAGTGTTCAAATCGTTTATATCAATACTTGTTCAACATTAAAATAGACAGCAGTCTAAAGTCTATGTAAGGTGACAAGATTTTTACGACGAACAGATAACTGATATATTCAGATTTGTTTATTTTCATTTTAATTTTCCTTTATGTTAATTTTTTTTTGTAATTTTATTTTTATTTTCGAGGGAATGCAATTAAATTTACTATGTGATATGTAAATGATATACAACTTTAAAATCCCTTTTTTAAACTGTCTTTCATTAACCTCATTTTCTTTCATCAAAACGTTTTAAATTTAATTTAATCTCCCTCTTTTATCTAACTTCTAAGCTTCTTACTTTTATCCATATATATAAAACAGTTCCGTGACTGACTGACATAAACGCACAGACCAAACCGCTGGACCTAAAGGGTTTAAATTTTACATGGCGATTCTTCTTATAGTGTAGGGGTGCACTAAAAAGGATTTTTGAAAAATTCTTCTTAGATTTTTTTTTAATTAAATTTTTAAGCTGTTTTGTAACATTCTTTAAAGTTTGCATTTAAAATAATAATCTGAGTTATAAAATTTATATCACGAGAAAGATCATAAAAATTTCTTAAAAATGAAATCTTTTTCGAATCTTTACCATTTTCTGATTTTTGGTTAATTTTTAAAGATTACTTTTTAGAATTTAATTTATTAAATGATCACGTGGTTTCTTTTCTTTTTGTGATACTTTAAACTAAATTTGCGTCACGTGCATAACAACGAAATAAATTGACAAAAAGAATTTTTTTTTCTTGCTAATGCGCAGACGATTGGACATTATGCAAAAACATATTAAAATACAGTAAAAGAAATGTTCCTCAAACTATACTATATTAACTGAACTATATTCTTTAGTATGTTCTATTAGATTTAATTTGAATATTTTCTTCTACATTATTTTGTCTATAAAAATATCAGTTACGATTTTTATTTTATATTTATTTATTTTAATTTTATTTTTTGGGGGGGAGGGGGCATTAATGGCATACATTGACCGTTGTATTTAATTTGAATGTACTCCGTAGCGAAGCACGGGTATTCCGCTAGTTTCCCCGTAAAAATTAAAATTATCCCTGTCGTGCTTTTATATAACCTTCTATGAAACTTAGAATCTGGTAAACTCTTAAAATTTAACAATCTGATCCTCCCCTCTCCCCCGTTAGTTTTCTAGCTAATCTTTTATGTGCCCAAAAAATGAAGCGACAGAAAGGGGGGTGATCAGCCAAAGGGCGATAGGGGCTTCCTCCCCCCCCCCCTCGTAATATGGTACAAAAAATTTAATAATGTAGGCGGATCAGATAGTCTAGTTCTAGTGTATCGGCCTCTCGTATTCTAACATTTTAACATTACATTCGACCAAAGCGAAACTATAATTTTCACGAAAATCAAACGATTTATCTTTTTCTCTTTATACGAATACATATATTTTTCTTTTTTATCTGCAAGAAAGTGAAACATTAAATTTTGTCGTTTATGCACCATTTTTTTTTAATGTTAAATTTTCGTTTTGATAGATTTTTGAAGGGTTATACCTTTTTCGAGATATTGTCCACAAAATACAAATCGTTTATATTATTCCCTTATTTCAGCAAGGCTCATCGGTTGATTTGGAGCGTTAATACTTTCATCTTTTGGAACAAAAGGATTAAATAGGCCGCCTTATTTTGGCAAGAAGGGAAATTTTGAGCAGCAGATGCCTCATAAGAACCAGCTGACAAAAATTGTAATATTCGATTTAATTCCGAGTTCACGATACGGGTTAGCACAAGTATCATTTCGAGTTACTGACACATCAATTTATGAGAGCACACGCAGATTTTCGAACCGTCGGCATTGATATTCTCAAGCCAGCACAGCAGCTTACTAAGTAGCCAACAAGGCTAATTGCGCCAACACCAGTGGCATTCCCAGATCCACTAGGATGTATTTGCCGCACAAACACACTAACTGTATGTGTTCATATGTTCGTACTAGCTGCACAAACAGGCATTCCAATCGCAAGAATGAATGCCTGTTTGTGCAGTCAACAGCAACTTGTATTCCAAAACTCACATTCGAAGTTACGAGAGTCAAAGAGAGTGTTTGCTGGTACAAATAAGCAAAAATCATAAGAAAAGAGGAACAGGCTGAAACGTATGGTCCAGAACACAAAAGTATGGACTAACCAGGGCAGTTTCAACCCTCTAAAAGAAGCTGCTATAATAGATTATAATTCTACAGTAGTCATAAAATATAAGCTTTCAGGAGAACTTTCGCACATACATATCCGTAATATTTTATATAAATGTTGTTATCTTTGAAAGTCTATGACATCCAGGAATCTGTCCTTTTTGTCTCGTTCCCATATCTAAGAACTATACCAATCGCATTCATAAATTTTACGGCTTTTTAAACTTTTTCCTACCTTTCTCAAGAATATCAACCCTAAAATTCTCCAATTATACGATACAGGAAGAATTTTGAAATGGACACAGTACATAGTACACAGATAGGAGCATATTCGTATCAGTCATACAATGGAAATATTTCATTCAAAATAAGTAACAATCGAGAATCAAACTCCAAACAAAGGTATGTTAAATAACTATATAAAACTCTGAATTACAAGAATGATTTGTAATTTTACACATGAAATGATGCAACATGAAAAAAAGAACACTCTTGCAAGAAGATAAAAATTCGGAATTTTAGCAATCTCATACTTTCGACTGGTTAAAAAGGACAAAAGTTAAAAAAAAAAAGTGTGCGGTCGGGGGACCCCGTCTGGAACAAAGTTCCTTACGTTATTTTTTCAACACTAAACGTGATTTAATATGTAGATTTCTATTGATAATATTAGTGTATTTTTGTCATGCCAAAATGCGCAGCCCTCTTTTATTCAACCAACCAACCAACTCTCTCTCTCTCTATTTTATTAAAACTAAAAATTTTAATATATAAATTAAATATTTTGATTTAGATGTTACCTAGCATAATTTTTAATCGGATTAATTTTATTATTTAATCACCAACAAAAATAAATTAATGACACAATATAAATCCCGTGTGAATTAAAACAATAACAAACAATAAAATAAGTTTAAACAGAAAGACGCGATTCCATAGGGACGGTATAAAATCTTTCAAGTAAAGCATTTACAACTGGTCGAAGTTTATATAAACGATCATGCTGAGGGTCATCATGTGGTGGTTGTTTTCTGTTGTCATTAAAATGTAGAAATTCTCTTATCTTTTCAAAGCGTTTTAATGACATACACTGATCAAAAAAATTAGGGGAACAAGCAAAGAGGTTAAGAAAACCGTGCGAGACAGCCACGTATTGGCATAAAATGGATAGTACACGCGTATCAATGCGCAATACAAAAAAAAAGACGTAAGAAAATTTGTAATTAAGCTTTAATTCTTTGAAAATATGATTTAGGGCAACAATTTGGTTACATGTAAACGATAAAAAAAAAGTATTGTTTAGAAATGATGCAAGATTTTTAATATGGCGTGTGGTCTCCTCGAACAGCTAAGACTGCTGCACACCTGTTTTCCATGGATGCGATGATGTTATCGATAAGACTTTGATGTTATCGATAATACTGTTCCACTCCTCAGGAAGTGCAATCTCCAAGTCTCGGAGAGTAAAAGGAGGCTTTGGTCTCGCAGCAATGCGTCGTCCGAGCATGTCCCAAACATGCTCGATTGGCTTCGGGTCAGGAGAGCACGCTGGTCATTCCATACGCTGTATTGTTTCAGCTTCAAGGATGTTCTCCACAAGACGAGCTGTATGCGGTCTGGCATTATCATGCTGGAAAACAAAGGAATCTCCAATAGCTGCAGCGTAAGGTATGACATGAGGTCTCAGTATCTCGTCTGCATACCTTCGGGCCGTCAAAGTACCATTCCGAATGATATGCAGGTCCGTACGTCCACCTATGCTGATTTCACGCCATACCATAAAACCAGCTCGTCTGTATTGTGACCTTTCACGAACGAATGTGGGGTTATTTCGAGTGTCCCTTTCTCTCCATACCAAAACACGTTGGGTGTCACACTCCAGACTGAATCGGGACTCGTCTGTAAACGGCACTTGGCTCCCCATGTTTCTCCCAATCTCGATGTTCAGCAGCCCATCTTCTTCGGGCAGCACGGTGACGTGAGGTCAACGGAATGCAGACCATTAGCCTACGTGCATAGAGACTTCCCTGATGAAGCCTATTACGTACTGTTTGGCTGGACACCTTTCGTCCTGTTGCCAAGAGCAACTGTCTTTGCAGCTGAGTAGCACTGTCAGTTCTGTTTCGACGAGCTGTTAACCGTATATACCGGTCATCAGTTGCTGTAGTGGCGCGTGGCCGACCTTGCCCTGGTCGACGTCTAACATTCCCTGTTTCTTGGAATCGATTACACAGCCTTGCAACTACACTTCTGGTTACTCCAACAGCGTCCGCGACACTACGTTGTGTTTGCCCGGATTCAAGTCTGCCTATAATACGCCATGCCATGGATTCCGGTAAATCACGTTGTTGAGACATTTTCAAGTCACCTTTTCTCAAAAAGAATAACTAAGCAATCGAATTTCACAGTTAAGGCAGTGAAACAGACGTTTCTGCAACATCCCGATTTCCGCCCTTATGTTCTTTTTCTGGTTTTTGACGTCATGAACTTTGATTTGCATATGAAGTTTTCTTCTGTTTCCTGCTAGGCTTTAAATTATGGATGATTTATTTTATGTTACTTGCGTAATTTCGTTAAAAAACATGTGCTCCCCTAATTGTTTTGAGCAGTGTACATTCTTTTATTACATCATTGCCTATGGCAGGTGACCAATATGCACTAGTGTTTGGTACATGTACAATAGACATCATTATAGAAATACCAATGTATTGTTTAATTTCTAAATTCGTTACATTGACACACTTTTCTGGGGTTTTTTGCACACTGAATAAATTTGTTTCTTGAACTATATGCTCAGTTAAATCTTCTGCAAAAAGATAACTAAAAAAATTTAGAGGTGTGTTTAAATTCATAATTTCAGGAGCGAGATTCTCGTCACCTCGGAATAAAATTTAATCATCATTTAGTAGTAAATTAGTTTTCTTTCAGTTGATTGTAGGCTTTGTTTTCCCTGTATTATTTCTATTAGTTTTTGACATGTTCCCATCATTAGGCACATCAAGACCATCGCTATTATCAAGTATTTATACCTCATCTTCCGAATCACTACTACCATCAAAAATTTCATCACAAACTTTGTTTGGTTTATAATTAGGATCACCTGTGCTGCCATCGCTTTCTGAATCAGATCCATCTTCACTATGATCACTCCACGATCTGTTCATAAGTTCCTCAATTTCTTTCTGTGTAAAATACTTTCTTCCCGCCATTTCCTTAAAAAAATGGCGTAAGCACACCATGTATCATTTTTGATACATAAAATTTAAATCATACTTGAATTTTTTATAAAAGATTAAAGAAGTATTTTATTAATAACTAGCTGAAAACCCGTACTTCGCTACGGAGTACATTCAAATTAAATACAACGGTCAATGTATGCAATTCATGCCAAATATATATATATATATATATATATATATATATATATATATATATATATATATATATATTATATGATAAATACGACGATCAATGTATACAATTGATGTAATGTATATATATATATAAGAAAATCGTAAAGGATAATTTTATAGACAAAATAATGTAGAAGAAAATATTCAAATTAAATCTAATATAAAGAATACTAAAAGAATATAGTACAGTTAATATAGTACAGTTTGTAGAACATTTCTTTTACTGTATTTTAATATTTTTTTGGATAATGTCCAATCGTCTGCCGCATTAGCAGGGGAAAAAAAATTTTTTTGTTTATTTAGTTGTTATGCACGTGACGATAAATTTATTTAAAGTATCAGAAAAAGAAATAACGTGATCAGCATTTAATAAATTAAATTCTAAAAATGAATCTTTAAAAATTCACCAAAAATCAGAAAATGGAGGTAAAGATTCGAAAAAGATCTCATTTTAAAGGAATTTTTATGATCTTTCTCGTGATATAAATTTTATAACCCTCAAATTATTATTTTAAATACAAACTTAAAAAAAGTCACTAATACAGCTTAAAAATTTAATTTAAAAAAATCTAAGAAGAATTTTTCAAAAATCTTTCTTAGTGCACCCCTACACCATAAGAAGAATCTCCATGCAAAATTTCAGCCCTTTAAGTCCAGCGGTTTGGTCTGTGCGTTGTATGTCAGTCAGTGAGTCAGTTACGGAACTGTTTTATATATATATATATATTATAAAAGCTACGTACCTCTAAAATATATTTATAAAACTTTCAAAGATGTAAACTGACTTTAAAATAATGAAAATATAGCAAATACTAAGGCAGGTCTGGTATGTATTGAACGGCTATCTTTTACTGAGATCGCAGTTGTATTCCTGCTGCCATCTATCCTACGAAAATGTAACTAACAGTGATTAAAAGCTTTGCTATAATGCTTTAAAATTAATACAAGGTGCACAAGTGGATAAAAAATATTGCTTTTGAATATAAAGGGGAAAAATAACTTATGTATCAAATTTGATACATTGTGCAGTGAAGGGTTTTAAAATTGCCCGTAGCGTTTGTGCGGGGATTTGAACCGGGGACCTCAGATACGAACCATTCCGATGCGATAACCATTCAGCCACAGAGTCCTTGAGAGAAAGCTCTTATGAAGGGGACATAACGCTTTTTTCGTTACGTGACGATTCCTACCAGTTCACTCTACTGTAAGCCGCGTAAAAGAACTTCGTTCCAAAAAAAAAGAAGAAAAAAAATCGAGCCTTTTATAAAGGTTGCTATTTATTTAATGTTACGCCGTTATAAAAAGAAAACGATAAATAGATGGGAAATGGAGTAACATTCATCTTCGCAGTTGATAATCTGTTACATAAAAAAATTCGTTACAAACGAAATGCAAATCAATAAACTTGAAAATGACACGTGAAACTACAAACAGAAACTACGGGTTATCTAATCTACATTCAACAGCAAGTTATAGGCATAATCTTACAAACAATGAAAGCGAATTTCAGAAAATACAAGTTCCATAACTGGAAGGGTGAATGAATAAATAAGACGGAGAAAAGATTTAAAACCTATAACATGTTTTATATCATGTATAAACCTATATCATGTTGAATACCGTTGATATGGCTTTTAAAAGCAT
This sequence comes from Dolomedes plantarius, assembly GCA_907164885.2. NCBI lineage: Eukaryota > Metazoa > Arthropoda > Arachnida > Araneae > Dolomedidae > Dolomedes > Dolomedes plantarius. The sequence goes on along the minus strand of OU015496.1, from coordinate 116,163,151 downwards.
TTTTTTTTAATGTCCCATTAAATGCCTGACCGATAATTAGGCGCGTGTAAAAGTAGTCCAAATGCCGGTCAATCGAGTCAACCAATCAACGTCACAAACCACCAGTAGGTCAGGACAAGATAATAACTGATTATGGAAAGGAATAACAGCAAGCCGAAGCCGAATTAAATAATAATCCAAAAAGCAATAAATAACTCATTTTCTTAACATGGCGAAACCTAGAGAGTTCAAAACGCGAGGCAATTTTATCTTTAGCTCTCGTGCAATGAATAAATACACTTGCATGATATTCACAGATCTCATAAAACATAACTGGCAGCTGAGATTGTGTATTTGCATAAAACACAAAAGAAAATTCGTGAAAACTTAACTTATTAACAAATATTTCAATCATTCTAATTCTAGGAATTCTTTTGCTGTCAAAATTTCAGTTTCTTGGAGAGCGTAAATTTCACGAAGTAACAGAAATTTATATTTTACTCTAATAAAAATGTTAAGGAATGTTTGTATGACTTACATATTTTCGAACATTTTAAACATTTGCTATGGATCAAAATATCTTAAACATTAAGTGGAAGCTTGCAACAAAAATTTATTTTGAAGCTCTTTGTAGGCCTCAACTAGCTGACAGGAAGAAAATTAAACCATCCAACATTATGGTAATGGAGTTAATGAGGCCCTTGTCCGGATCATGAGTCCTAACAGCTTCGTAATTAGTTTCAGCTCTAAGTGATTTTGTTATTCCTTCTCTCTTATGATTTCTGTTTCATTAGATGCACATCCCATGTAACAGCTTTCGGACTAATAAATATTATTTAACAAATTTTATTCATTTCAACACTCAGATATTCATACAATATGTACAAATATTTTTGATTAATTTATACATTATAAATAAATCTGAAAAACAGAGCAATTATTTCTAATTGAAATACATTTCTGGTAGTTTCTCAAAAACAAACTCAATATCACACAAAAACATAAACCTTCTCTACCAGGACACAACTCTTTTTATACAGCTGTATCTCTCTCTCATGTAGTTCATCTGCAAATACCCTTTTCCCTTGAATTTACTCAGAACACCTACCATAAACCTTCATGAATTCCTGACAGATATCATCTTCTCAGAGTATTGATCTTCCTAGGGGCATATGAAGACATTCATATACTTGTTACTATACAGTTAACACTGAAATAAAAGCCAAGTCTCTCTCTCTCTCACTCACACACACACACATGCATGCATGCACACACCAACAACCCATTACACAGCTCAAACAGGTATTTTTTAATTAAATTAGCTTAATCAATTTATTAAATTAATACCATTTCTATTAGTTTAATTCATGCAAATTAGCTACAACACATTATAACATGTATGTGAGTTTCCCACATTCCCATGTTTTAGAAAATAAAATATTCTCATAAAAACAGCTAACATTCATTCTCTTGATGAATGCAAATAGTTATACTACAATCTTCCCAAAATTTATCATATTCCCTGTTGAACTTATATGTCAAAACAATCCATTAGTATTGCTTTTTCAGGCTTACATAGGATGCTAGAGCCTATTTTTCACTTCCCCTGTAATAGGCAAATAACATTTCTAAATATTTGGCATCATAAAGTATTTAAATGTCACATATTTTGACTTGATGGTAATGTGAATTTTTTCATGTTCTAAATTGGAAAAAGCATTATTTTCCTCATGCAGTAAAATCCTATATAGTCAATGCAGAACTAAACTCTAGTCCTTTGTTACACATACTAACAGGTAAGTAGCTCCAACTAGCTAATTTTAAACCTTTATTATCTAAAACCCTTAATTAACTTTTTATTAATTTAATCTTTTTTTAATAATTTTAAACATTTAAATCAAAATTCCTCAGTTTCTTCCTCTATGACTACTACTAGAATTTTTAGTACAATATAGATATGAAGTTTTCCACATCTGATGACTTCTAATTTCTGCTAAATTTTCCTTACTAGTTAAATTTTATATGGTCATAACTTCTTAAAAAACCCTGAGTTATTTTTAACTTAATTGTCTATTTTAGAACTCAAAATTTTCCTGAAGCTTATTTACTTTCCGAGCCTACAAAATGTCTCTTAAATTTCTCATCTTCATATAATAGCTCAATGTACCTGCAGGTTGTACGTACTGCACCAATTTATTTTGCACAAAAATTTCAGGGCCCCATTTTTTAATTTGATTCTGTTTTGCTGTCACTACAGGTCCTATCAATCTTGAATGTATTTAATTAATATAACTGTTTAGTTACTACTGTTTTTCATATCATTGTTATGCATTTATATTTGCCTTCTTATCCTCCCAAAAAATCCAGAGAAAATTCATGAAAATCTTAATTTTTAAATAAATGTGATAAATCTGAAATCTAACAAATGTGGTAAATTTCTCCTTTTATTTTCTGAATAAATTTTTCTCCAGCATGGCAGGTAGTTTGTCCTGATGACATTGACCTACCTACATTGTAAGTTTGATATGGGAGCAACAAATTGGTGAGCCAACATTGCTCCTTATGCGGGGGCAGAACAGAAATGTCAATGCTTTATTCGGGATTCGAACCTGAGCTCACTGTGGAAACTCAAGATGCTGACTACTATACCATGTGGACAGTTTTTCTGAGTATATGAAAATGTCAATTTTTTTCATGTCACAGAAATTTGCACTTTATTATAATAAGTATGTATGGCTTATTGTATAACTTGCATATTTTGGAACATATATATGTTACTTTAAGGATCAAAATATCTTAAACTATAAGTAAACGCATGAATCAAGATTTTTTTTTTTTAAACCTGTGGCTTTATTTAAGTCTCAAGTAAACATAGAGGTAACAGGGAGGGAAATAAAGAGTATGTTCAAAAAGTGATGCCTATGAAACCCTCGCCCAGGTAGGTCATGTGCCAAACATACACAGAATCTAGGCCTGTGCATATCTCTATACCTTTAAGGCACATTTGTATATAATAAATTGTCCTGTAATAAGCTACATTTGAGTAAAAAACTATCAGCAATCATAAAAACAGGCCATTTGGTTTGTTTACAATTCATTCAGAAATCTGAAGAAAAGTACAGTATACTACTTTTATTATTAAGGAAGAATATTATACTCTAATTACTATAACACACGATAAGTAACTTATCCTGTGCCAGATTTTTTATTTTTTTACCAAACCAGATGATTATTCTGTAAAGATTTTTTTTTTCTTGGTTACTTACAACTCTATATTTCTAATCTTTAAAAAACTTGTTTTGACTATTCTATTCTCATATAATAATGTCCTACAAGTCAAAGTTCATTTTCTAAGAAAGTCATTCAGATTTTTTATTATTTATTTCAACTAGTTGAATTTAAATAACGATCACAGAAATATTTTGAGCTCACGAAATCTAAAATTAACTAGAGTTAACAAACCGCTGTTTCAGCAATGAACACAATTTCTTTTTTCTCTTGTTGACAATCTTTTCATTGAGTGTGTTTAGGGGCATTGTTCTGAACTGAAGAACTTTTGGAGATGATACTATCTTATCATGATTCTAGGTCTCATGCCTTCTAAAGGTATCTTAAAGGAGAGAAACCCATATCAATCTTTGCCCTGTGTCATCAGGTCTGGATCCATTCAGTGAGTCTGTTCTCTTTGATCAATATTTCCAATACCTGATTTTTTTTAAATTGAAGTCTCATCATTTCTTATACTTAAATTAATTTTTTATAATTCCTAAAATATTTTTATGTAGCTTTGTATGAAATTTATTAATATACTGATAACATTTTGAAAATAATTTGATTTTTAGTTTTACTTTAATTTCATGTATTAAGAATCTTATTTCCTAAAATTATTTCCATTTCAAATTGTATAATTTTGCTGTAAAACACCCACATTAATTTTGTGTACTCTGAAAATGTTTTATATTTAGTTTCACAGAGGAAAATGAGATTATTTTCAGTTTGTTGATATGATTTTTTTATTATTATTATTAGTATCATAGAACAAAAAAATCTTTTCTACCACACAAGACCATATTTTTCTTATTTTTTAAAAATTTTGACTTTTTTTAAATTGATAAATTTGGGATATTTTGGAAGCATTTAAGTTAAAGCTTTATTTTCTGAAGAGTAACTTATCCAACATTTTTTTCGATTAAATATTTAGGTATTGTTTAATTTTAACATTTATTTAAAATTTTTGTTGAATATCGATGAAAAGGGTTCATTATTTGGAGAAATGTTTTGTATTCATACAATGGAATATTTTCTGAAGCTAAAACCCCAAAATACTGTTTGGTATAATCTCAAAACTTTTCACCAAATAACACCAAGTAGAACAGGATATGGATCACTTCCTACCAACAAGTAGAGATAATGCTGTATTTGACAACTTGTTAATTTTATCACAGCCTTTTAAAAATTTGCTCATGGTTTTGAAATTTCCTTCAGGTGTTCGCTGTTCAATCAAAAAAATAATATTAGAACTTAGATTTCATATCTAACTTGATGTTATATAACACTTCATTTCATAAAGCAACATGTAATATTGTATTATAGATCTAAATACAGACACACATATGTATATGCACTATTTTATAGCACATGCAATTTTTCTGTTTGAACCATAGAAAACCTCTTATTTTACTTATATTTTTATTTTTTGATTTTTTTGAATAAGAAGCTTCTGAATACCTAAAAGCTTGAATTTAACATTAATTCAATCACAAACATATGAAAATAATGTGGAATAGAACTGCTAAAACTATAAAATCGTGATCTGCGTCATAATTTTTTTAATCCATCTTAATACCTTTTCTGAGAAAAGCTGAAGAAGACTGCAACAACACAGCTTACAAATAGATAAATAAAGAGAGAAAAAAAAGGAAAGCAAAGGTACTTAATATTAGAATCAATTATATCTAACAATAACTGCTTTTCAAATTGTTTTATATTTCAATACCCCTAAACACTGCCAGTGTTCCTTAAGGTATATTTATGTTTATAAAATACTTCACTGAAGCTGATATCTAATATGTACTTCTAAAGAAAAGAAGAAAACCCCAGATTTATTAGTATGAATATCAAATGATAAACATTAACCTATTTAACGTTTTTGAATTATAAAAAATATGCAGAAAAGAAGTCATTATAGAGTGTGAATAAACATAATATAAATAACCTGCAGATTCAAGCCTACATATGTAATATGATACTCATGTTTATATTAGAGTGGAATAAAAATTCAGCATTTACGAATTAATGCAAGATAGGGATGGAAAAAATTTAAAACTACATCAGAAACATTTTTTGATAAATATCCTTTTTAACATACAGAATTGCTTTTAACTGTCAGTAAAACTGTCAGTATGTTTCTTTTAACTTAGTAACTGTACTTTTGGCATGATTATAATATCCGAGAATTATTAATAAACAAAAGCTCAAGCGATACATTTTTCCAAAGTAATGATTCCTAAATTTAAAGACTTTAAAACGGCAGAACATGAACAAGTAATGAAAATCATTTATAATATACAAATAATGAAAATACTATCTAAATTACTTAAATTATACATACCTCATATCTCTGCCAAGGGTATTGTACAATAAAATGACAAATTTCCAACCACCAATGCAAACATATACAGCAAATGCAATTAAAATAGAAGTAAGGAATGAGCAATAATTTCCAAGCCATAAAGTTGATGTAATTCCCCAAAATACAATCGCTCTCATCATATGTTCCGTCTTATATAAAGCCCCATTCTCGTAAATTAAGAAAAAAAAAGTTTTTAAAATTTGTTGTGGTGAAATGAAGCGCAATTCCATTTTCTTGAGTTTTATTTATGTTCTATTATACTGTTTATTTATAGATATACGGTTGTAAATATACTTATTAATACAAACATGAGAATGGGGTAAATCGCTTAATACAAGTATCATAAAACAGCGTCTACATTCCACAGAAAAAAAATATTTAAAGAATCTTTATATTCGCGCACATTTTCCGTCGTACAAAATTTGAGTCCTCTAGTAACATGAACTTCCTTCGATAACAGTCATTACTATCATACTAACAACGCAGGAAAGACATTCGGCAAAGGAAACAGAATGTCTAGTAAAATCGATAATTTTCGTATCGACATCATATACGAATAATTAAATTTATTTTTTTCAGTTGGAGAAAATTCAAACTGCGGATGCTTCTATGATAATAGAAAATATATTTCAAATGAAATTTCAGAATTCGTCTTGAATAGTAATCGTTAAAATGATTAGGAGTATAATTTAGTGTTTTATAGGCAGTTTCGGTTATTTAAGTATTGGACGGTAAAATCCTTGTCGATCAGGTAAACTAAAATTATAAAAATAAAATAAAGTTATCTCAAATTTAAAAAAGAAAAGCTTTCAAGTCCACTTCATCAACTGTTCAAAACACTTATTATTTGATTGAAACTTCAATTCAACTGTTTTAGAAAATCAATTAGAATTTTGAAATTAATACAGGAGAAATCACAGCAACTTATTGTTGAAACCATGAAGGTGAAAGAAGGAGCTCCAGTTACAATGCAGAAATACACTTGGAATTATGGACCACTTGGAAAAATGGACCTAAAATAGTTGCGCTGGTAGGTGGTATGACATATTAGTTTACCCTCGATTTACTGAATGAAGGCAATATAAAACAATGTTTCGAAATTATTTAACAGATTTTAATAATAATTCTGTAAACAGAGATGCACGTAAATTTTGCCCCTGAATGCAATAGTGGCTATATATATAAAGCTTATTTTCGACGCTATATTATTTTTTTTTATGATCAGTAATTTGCCAACTTGAAAGTAATACCTTCAGTCTTTAAAAATTGTAATCAGAGATACTTCAGTAACAAAATTTTCTAATGAAAATAATATATTGTGATTATGTAAAATTAAAGCAAGATAGCTCATCCAATTAATATTTTCAGTTATTCACAAAAATGAAATATTGTTTTCAGTTACTTATCTTATTAATATTTTTGTACCAAAATGATTATTCAAATGCTAATTAAAAATTTTCTTTAGTGCATACGTTCTGTCCAAACATTTCTTCATATAACTTGTGATTATCAAAAAAATTTGATTATTGAATTGACTGATATTTGTCATTGCAATTAAATTGCGATTAAATTGGTCGTGATTAGAAATTCTTCTCTGATTATTGATAGAGATTGTTGCTAGTCTTTGTGAAAGCTTTCATCTGTAATGTGTTTTTCATATGTAAATTAAAATCATTCTTACATTACTGTACGCGTGTTTTGGTTGAACGTTAGGACTGTTCACAGTTTTATTTTTATTTAGTTTTCATATCAGATTTTCTTCATAAATCTTTTCTTTAATTTCATTTCCCTATCTTAGCTCTTAAAAACTCTGTAAAGGGTTGTGTAATAAACACTATTTAATGAGTCAGATGTGTGTTATGTCAGTTTTGGATTTTATGTACTCTGTGGCTGCAGTTAGTGTGTTCTTATACATGCACATAATTAACTACCGTACTTTGTGACTGCAGGGGTAACTTTGTGACACATACTAATTTTTTCGTATTTCGGAGCTCGCGCCGCGCCCGTGATACTGGGAAGGCAAAGAACAGCGCCAACAGCTTGTTCGACATACAGAGACACCTAGTGGCCAGTGTCCGGAGCTTCTGAGTGCCATTTGTCTTCGCTAGCCAGTGTATTGTTCAAACCTGTTGTCAAGCTATTGACTTAAACTTCAGAAACTTTGTGTGCTGAAGGCTAAAAACTTATACAACAACTACCATAGGTAATTATTTTTTATTGTCAATATGTTGGTTAGATTGGAGAGCAATATAACTTTTGTGTAGAAATATTTCCGAGAGATATGAGAACATAACCTAAATATCGAAAGGTAACAGGATTACTTTGTGACACATTAGCTGCGTTTACATGGACAACAATAATACCCGGGATTTACCCGCTAACAGGGAAATCCTTTGAAGTCCGTTTACACGGGACAACATTTACATCCTGCTTTTACCCGTCTTACCGGAAGTAAAGGACATCACATGATTTGGAAGTGATCGTCATTCGTCATACATACACGATCATTCCTTGTAAATCACGTTGTGGGTTCGATACCAGCCGGTGTCGTACTTTTCAAAATTCACTTTATTGCTATTTTTAGCTTTCCCCTTTCGAACTCCGCATTTATCTCGTTACAAAGTGTATGGTCCTGGGGAAGGCCTTTTTTTTCAATTGCTGTTCTTTTGAACTTTTATTCTTAAATTTTAAAAATAGCAACAACAAAAAAATCATAAAACTTTAAAAATCCCAAAAAATTGAAAAACTTACAAAAATATTTTTTGTATTCTTATATCTGCTTTTCTGGGCCTCTTAACATTATTACTTTTTTGTTTTCCGTGGATCATTAGTCTTATCTAATTTATCTTCTAAATTTTCTTAACTTGTAACTCTATATTTTCTCTTAAAATTAACTTTTTTTTTAAATTTAACTCCACTATAAAATTTGTTTTTCTTTTACCCACGTTATTCTTACCTTAATATTTTAATTCATTACTTAAAAGTTTTAACTACTGAACCTTGATTGCATATACAGTGATTTCCGCTTATAAGAATCACGTTTGTTATTACTGTTTTTGATTCTTATAAGCGGTTGATTCTTATAGCCGAAATTTAGGTTTTTGCACAGGCACACACACACCTATATATACATATATTAGATAATTTACCATAAAATACTCTTTAATTTACGTTAATTATCTTTTATTAAAATTATTTTTTATAATTTTAAAAATACAACTTAATTTCTAGACCTATAAGTAGATACACATGATTACAGTAAGAGAAGAAAAAAATCCAATATTTGTTACCACGTACCTGCTTAACAGTTTTAACATTTCAACTACAGGAAGGGAGCAAGAAAAAGTTTTCTATGGTAGTTTTCAGGAGGCTGCTTATACCTCTTTCAATACTAATAGTCTCAGACGAAGATGCACCTTCTAGCTTACGTTTCACGGTTTGATAACGTGCTGAATCTACTAATGTCACGTTTACGTAAGTGATAGTGGACAATTCGCCGAAGATTTAGGTGTTTCAGGGTCCAGGAAGCCGCAACTAGGATGTGGGAGGTGGGAAAAAAAAGAGTCCCTATTTTTGTTTGTCAGTGGAGAAAAGTGAAATCGGACCCGGACGGGTAAAGATGCCCCTGGGTCAAGCTAATAGGACAGTGTTGTGATAAAGCGTTTAAGGGGAAACTATTGTGTTATGTCTAACATAGAAAGGGATGAATTTTACAACTATATTCCATCCCATCTTATCAATCTTTCTTTAAAAAAAAAGAAAGAACTTCGTGCATTTTGAGGGTTTAAGTGGCTTTTTTGGAAAAATGAAAGGAAAGCGAAGAGTGTAAACTGATTCTTAAAACCGGTGGATTGATTCTTTAAAGCGAAAATTTTAACATCGAAATAATACATTTGTTTTTGTTTTCGCGATATTGATTCTAATAAACGGTTCATTCTTATAACCACTAATCACTGTAAGCGGTGGTTACTGTATCTTGCTTCCAGGAGATAAAGTCGACACGACCAAGGTACTCCTCTTCTAAAACACAATTACGTCTGGGTCTATTTATTATTTAAATGCAGCACATGTCAGTCGCTGTTGATAATCATGGAACATTTACGATTTTTACTGTTGTTTTATAAAAATAAATTGAAAATAAATGTTTTTAAAAACAATCATAAATAGATATAAATTAATTTTTATCTGTGAATTCTAAAATAATAAATTTATAAATAAATTTTAATGTTACGTTTAATTATTGATTATACTTATTAAATTTTTTAATTTTTCCATAACACTTTAAATGAAAATGTTGCATTTTCATTTCAGTGCTAAAAAGCTATGAAAAAAAAGAAGCTAGGAAAAAATTAACATAATTAATGAAAATGAATCTCTTTTGCGTGATATTTCCGGGCTGGAGTGTTCAAAAGTAACACACCAAAAAGATTACAAACAATCCATTTCATTTACCCAGAAGAAATTTTATTTCTTATTTTACATACCAGATAGCAGTACCAGTCTATTAATAATGTAATTGGGGATGGGTTTTTTTAAAACTAGATGTGGCAGATCAAAAAATAAATGAAATCCTTCGGAAAAAAATAGGCACTTTTCCACTGTTTTCTTGAAAATTATGCGATCGTTAAGGGGTTCCAGATCCCTCTATCGATCATTTGGCTGCATTTTCATGGATTCGGATATGTTCAAATCCGCCATGTCTGTTTACTACTAGCTTCCTGCTTCGAAATGCATCATGGGTATTTAGCGGGTTTTATCCTAGTTCGAAGCAGGGTCGAAATTCCACCCTGCATTTTTCCCTATCGTAGGGAAGAGGAGTGGAAAAGCAAGAAACAACCCTGCTTTGACCCGGGTTTTCGGATAATGTGAACGGCACTATTGACACTGTCATAAAATAACCCACAAAGTCAACCCACTTCCTCAATGTTGCATTTTTTCGTCCTCTAAAATACCACTTGAGAGAAAGAAGTATTGACTATCTGGAAAAAAATCTACCCGAAGGAGCAGAATGTGCCGAAAGACGAATTTCCTCATCTTCTCAAAGAACTGATGGCTGCCCTGGGCACCCGAGGTGTCTTTGATGTCAAAGATATAGATCCAATATTTGTAATAGGTCTATATAATTGTGTATCAAGCTTATAAGCGTTTTATAAGCGTTTTACTGTCAACTTTGTGTCAAGTAATTTTTTCTCTTGGATTTCAAGCTGAAAACACAGATGTCCCAAAGCAGCGCCACTCGGCAGGGCAATTTTATGACACATTTTAACTTTAATTTCTCAATGGCAATTAAAGATCCGGGTTAGCGCAATACATTACTACGTAAGTAAAGGATGTACCAATGTTTTACAATTGTTCGATTTGGGCTGCTTTCAAAACTGATCGGCTGGCACGGGAAAATCTTAAATCCGTCACAAAGTAATCCCATCTTACGGTACGGTAGTTCTAAAATATAATGTTTCCCCATTTACGTTAATAGTTTTAATAAAGTTGTTCAAACTTACCAAATACAATTTGTCTATTGCACATTTCAGTTGTTTATTCAACAATTTTTAGCTGATATTTACAAACTCGAAAACTTTTACCGAATCATCTCACGAATTTTGTCTATTAATAAGGAAAATGTAATAAGGTAAATGTAATTGTTAAATTATTCAAATTGGAGATGCAAATTCAGAAATCATACGTTAATTTTAAATGCCTTCTGATAGTTTTTATAGTTCTACATTATTAATACTTGATAACTTACCAAATACAATTTGTCTATTGCATATTTCAGTTGTTTATTCAACAATTTTTAGCTGATATTTACAAACTCGAAAACTTTTACCGAATCATCTCACGAATTTTGTGTATTAACTAAATGTATATGATATGTGGAAGTTACTTTTTTTCATATAAATTAAAATCAGCGCTTAACAAAATATTTAAAGAAATATGGTTCTTTAATTATATAAAATAACAAACTAATTTATACTATATGCGCTTAAGTACGGAGAAATAGCTTATCTTATCCAGAAAAAAAAAAATTGAAACAATCCGTATAAATAGTATGGTTTCGGTTGCAAAGCTGAGTGAGCATACATCGTGTGCGCCATCTAGTAGCGGCGAGCAAAAAAGGCGCCATATCTCCATTCACCTTCATGGTTGAAACTATTAACGTTATAAATCATTAAGGAGATATCTCTAGATATGAATGCTAGCTACAAAAAGATTCAACGGAGAATTCCCTAGAAAAAAGGACAGGGTATTGGCGTTCACCGACAATGATGTGATGATATGTTGGTTTTCCTTCGGTTTATTAAATGAATGCTATGAAAAGCCCTTTTTTTAATTGACAGATTTTAATATTTCTATCTGCAACAGATATGCCTGTATATTTTTTTCGTGTATGCAATAGTGACTTTGTAACCGCAATTAGATAAAAATAAAGCATCAAGGAAGCGAAATCCAAGCCTATTATCTGCTCCTAAGGAAAAATCTTTATTATCACTCCACGTGAATATTTGGGGCATAACTGTAAGAGCAAAATACAGTTGCTGTGTTGTAAGTTAACATAAAATATGTAAATTTAAAAGAGCTAAAATTCTGCGCAAAAGAAACGTGTATCACATATTGGTCATCCCTTTTATCCCCATGAGAAAAAGATGTTCCCGAAGCTATATGCTATAAACAATTGTACAAAAATGTTGAAATTACTATTCCAAAGATAATTGCTTAATCAAAAAAATGTGTAATGCTTACATATTTAAGAAAGTATTTGTTTTTGAAGCTATCCATATTATTGATAAAAAAATTTACGATATTTGGCGATTATAACTCATTTAATATTTTTGCATGATGTTCCAAGTTGTTTTATAGTAAATTGTATACCTAGAGTATAATTTATATTTTACAATTATATATGAACTGTCTATTGTTAATTTGAATAATTTTTAATCAAGAAACATTATTTTTCAATTGAAATGTATTCAACATATTTTGCTATTATGCAAAATTAAGACACATGTTATGTTCATGCATCAATTTTTTTAATAGTTCACAGAAATAAAACGTTAGTAGTAATTTGTCTACTTGATATTAATATTTTCGGTCCTAACTATTAGTCAAAATACTTAGTTTCTTCTAATAATTTTTTTACTGCGAAAACAGTTTTTCGTTTAAGGGCTTGTTCACATAGGAGTCCGTTGCGTTGCGTTAAGGAAAATATGACGTTGAGACGAAAATAAACCAATCATAGGCGTTAAAAATTTCATTGCTAATCGTTTGGAGGCATATGATTGGTTTATTTTTGTCTGAACGTCATCTTTTCCTTACGCAACGCAACGCAACGGACTCCTATGTGAACAGGCCCTAACTGGTGAATAGGCGGAATATTGTATTTAATCACTATTAACTTAGTTTTGATACGTAATTAACATTTGATAATTGATATACAAAGTTGTCAATATCATTTGATAATTGATATATAGTTGTCAGTGGTTATGCAAAACCTGTTTTGTGTAAATTTTTCTGAAAAATAATTCATCAAAACGATCAAACCTATATTTCGTGAAAATGCAAAAATATTTGTCTTTGTCAATGCTCTTTTATTTTTATTTCCTTTTTAGTTAAGTGAAAAATTTTGTAAGCAGTAATTTACCAGCTTAAAAATAATACCATCGGGCTTAAAACCTGTAATCAAAGATACTTTAGTGATGTTTTTTTTCAGTGAAATATTTTAAGGTATTGTGTGATTATGTAAAATTAATGCAGGATAGTTGATCTCATTGATTTTTTTAAATTATCAATAGAAATTAAATATTGTTATCAGTTACTAATCTAATTGAAAGTAGTATTTTTATCACAAAATTATTATTCAAACGTTTCGTAAAAAAGTCAATACTACATTCCACGAAAACAGTTCTTTATATAATTTGGGATTATGCAACAACATTAATCTCCTAACAGACATTCTATTAAATAAGTCATTGTAAGAAATTATTCTGTGATCATTGATATAGAATGTTACTAGTCTTTTCAAAAGCTCTCGTGTACAATGTTTTCTTCATATTTATCTGTAAATAAAAATATCATTCTTTTATTACTGTGCGTGTGTTTTGATTAAACAGGTGGATTCCTCACAACTTTATTTTGATTTTGTTTCTATATCGGATTTCCCCTCACGATTCTTTCCATTAATTTCATTTTTCTACCTTAGTCCTTAAAATATCCGAAAAGATATAATGAAGCCATCGTGTGGATGTATGCTATCTCCTGTTTGGATACTATGTACTCAATGGATGTAGCTAGTGTGTTTTCTTATATGTGCACATAACTAACGTATTCTAGAAAGTAATGTGTCAATTTTTACTCTTTTTTTTTTTTAAACCTATGGCTTTATTTGGAAAATTAATCCATATTTACAGGCAACACAAACAGCAAAGAACTAAGCAACCCATTTACTGCAATAGTTTTAGTGAAGGTGTTCAAAAAAGACAGTTCAAATAAACATTTTAAATAAAAAATGATCATTTTTTTCTTTTTTGGTCAAGTACAAAAATTTATGTTTAGAATTTTTGAAATTAAATTCGCAAATCCAATAATGATTAATATTAAATATCTCAGTTCTTTTAGTTTTTTTTATTACTGATATTTGATTACATATCAAACTTGTACCTGACTATTATCGCAATTGGTTTTTCAGCGATTTTTAGCTAGTATATACAGGGTAGAAAATTTTGGTTGAAAATAATCCAGTAAATTTACACTGATCCAGCTCAAGAATTTTGTCCCCGGACTAAATATATATTGTGTGTGGAAGTTTCTTATTTTTGTGTTTTGTTTTTCTTCGTATAAATGAAAATTAGTCTTAAAAAGAATTTTTAAAGAAATGATTCAATAATTATATAAAGTAATAGACTAACTAATATTAAAATATACATTCGGAAAAATAAGTTATTTTAACTTGAAAAATAAAATGAAACAATCCATATAAATAGTTTAGTTTCATTTTCAAAGCCAGTGGAATATACGTCGCGCGCGCCATGTAGTAGCAGCGACCAAATATGAAACACTTTTTAAACACGGCGTCGTATTATGTCTTTTTCTTCATGTCTATGTCATATGCAGGGATTCGGAATGAATCGAAATTAAAATATTCGACTATTCAAATGGGACTAACCGAATATGAAGGATTTCAGTGAAACAATCAACCAGATGCTAGACACGTGTGGACGATTTAAAGGCCTATTATTTATTGGAGGCTCTAGAGAGAATAACCTTCAAACATTTACGTTTGTTTTGATGTTTTCGTCGTTCGATACAAATCATTATTCTGATCGAAGGTGAAGTATTAATTAGAATGCCAGGGCTTTTATCTGTATTTATTACATAGAGTGAGCGACTGAGCGACTGATGTGAAGTAGCTTCTTTGCAATAGTTTTTAATTTTGATTTATTTTGCTGCTCATTGTCCATTTTAAACTTTATCTGACAATTAATTTAATGAAATTTAAATGTTTTTTCGATTCGACCTTTGGTAATTTTAAAATATGATCTCTAGGCTGGGCTGTTTTAACCCGACCGTTCGCCTAGTTGGTTAAAACAGCCCAGCCTAGCACCCTCACTTTTTATTTTTTGAATACTCTATATCTTCTCCTTTCGATGCCCGGACGGGATGTAGGTTAGCTGAACATCTCTCTATATAAAACTTAATTTCGGCTTCTTACTTGATGATTAATGTGACGATTTAAAACAAAAATTTTAAGTGTAGTGCCTATGCGTCAGATATTTTTCGTCTCTCCCAAGCGTTTAGAGAATTTTAAGTATGTTTTTTGGGGAAAAATATCTATTTATACATATATATAGTTTAGTACATCTCTCTGGCATATTTTTAATGTTCTTTTTAAAAATATGTCATAAGTCTCCGTAAAGCTTAGAGTTTAATATTTATTTTTATAAAAATTTATTGTCAGTATCTTATAGCTAAGATTTTATTTAAAATTACAATTTAAAAAGGATTTCAGGCTCTGTTTATTAAAAATATGCCTTAAATCCTCGTAAAATAACACAAAACATTAACTTTAATCATATTTTAAGCCACATCAAAACTTCTTATATTTTAGATAAGTCCTTAATAAAGATTTTAGGTAAGTCCTTAATAAAGACACTCTTTGTCAAAGATTATCGAAATATAATTTTTAAAATAGAGCAAAATAGATTTAATAGTGGCTTAACCAGTAGCTCAAACAAATTAGTAAAATACAAAATTAGTACTTTAAGCAATATCATTTTAAAATCAACTGTATTGAATACTAATATGCCCTCTGAAAACATCACCTGAGCTTTATGTGCATTGTTTAATACATAAATAAGTAACAAAACCTAAAAAATATATTGTATTTTAAATTTCTATTAAAGTTTATGAGTAATGATGTTAAATTATATATGTACAACATTACTGTAAAGAGCTATTTTCTTTTTTGCTATAATTATTATCCAAAGATTTTCATTAAACATTGTCATAGTTTTAAAAATATTCAGCCCAAATGTTTTAGCATGCAGTTTTTCTGTTTTATTTATGGTATGAATGCTTTTTTATTTTTAAAGTTTCACTGGTAAAAGTGAGGTCATATATTTACAATAGCAAGTTTCAAATATTGCAACTGGATAATAAAAAAATATGCATTATAATAAATATTTTTTGCCTTAATTAGTATTTATTTCGATATTTGGATTAAGAAATTTAATATGCATATAGAGATATTCTATTATGCCAAAACTGTTCAAAAGTCTAAATATTCCTTATATTTTACAATAGCATGCAGATTTGTAAGATTTCTTTACCATGTTATTTATTTTTTCTTGCTGTTATAGATTGGTTTTGATCAGAAATCCAGCACACTATTGAGAAGTTATAGTAAAAAGCCAAGTAGTTAGGTGTACAAACAACAATCAACATGCAACAAATTTAAAATGCTCAGTAGTTCTTTATTGCGCTCATTACTCTTTTGAGCACAGGCTTGTAAAATCAGCTTTCAAGTAACAAATTAATTTGATCTCATTTGTAAAAATTATAATATTTAATTTGTAATATTTTAGTATATATATAAATGTTTTATATATATATATATATATATATATATACACTTTTTACTATTTGTACCAAATGCATTCATATATTTTTAAATGTTAACTAGAGTATGTTAAGTAGACTTCGCTACTTTGTTATTGTGATCAATATCCTTAAATTAAATGCATGAAATGTATGCTAAAACTAAACAAAATGTATTGCATTTTAATATGACACAATGCTTATTACTTTGCTGAGTAATAAAATTTGTATGTTGATAATACATTTCTTCACAGAATAATAAAATTTATATGTTAATGATAGAGAATGCAGATATTACTACAAAACAATACATCTATTTATAAAGAGAATATGCCTATAAGGCTTTGGAAATACATATTTTTAATGAAAAACTATATATTTAAGGAATTAATAAACCAAACTAAATTTTGAACTGATGTTTAGAGAAGCTAAATTTTTACATGCATCAGAAGCAGGATAGGATATATTTGTGATATTCAATCAGGTGATTTCAAATTTGATTTAATACTATTAATAAATTATATAATTAATTAAATTGTTTCCCTGAATCTTGTTTGCTTGCTGGCCTTTTGTCTTTAAAACAGAATTATTAAATTTCTGTTTTGAGGCATCAGGCTTGCTGGATCTTTATTGCATTTCACAGTGCTGAGATGCAAATTTGAAAGCTGATTCAATTAAAAATATATTTTAATTTTATATTGTATTAAAATATTTTCATATATTGCTTGGCATCAGGGTTGGATTAAAGATGGGCTTTAGGGTGTTGGCCTATTGGGGTAATTGAGAAGGAAGAATTCAGGCAAAAATGTAAATCTCTAAAGGCTTCTGATATCTATATGCCTGTAACAAACAATAGATTAACTTCTTCATTCTGTAGTGCTGAAATAGCTCTGCAGACTTACATATGCTTGATGATAACTAATGCTACTGGAGAAAGGAGTATTTCCAAGATGAAACATTTGAAAGCTACATACAGATTAACGGTGGCACAAGAGAGACTTAACAGCCTTACTCTTATGGCAATTGAGAATAATATTCTAGGGCAAGGGTGCGCAAACTGTGGGACAAAACCTACAGCTTGGCCATGAAAAAAATGGGAGGGGTTGCTGATAATTTGAAGTAAATTTATCTAGATTAAATACTTATTAATATTTAAATAAGAAGTTTTAGTCACATAAGACTTGCCAAAAATCAAGTACAGAAGATAAGCAAGACATTTTTTATTGCTATTATGCAAAATAAATATATACCCTAAAACTTAATTTCATTGATTTTTTAAAATGTTTTTTCAAAATTTGCTTTTTATTTGTTCTTTTGTTAACATTTTCATATTTAAAAAAAAATTGCTATTACCAAAAACTGATTGGGGAGTTGGTGGGAGGGGGGTGAGTGATTCTTTATTTAAAGAAAGTGGGTCAGTCAAAAAAAGTTTGCACATCACTATTCTAGAGGACTGACAGTGTACTGATGTTTTAGAAAATTTTGTTTCCAAGAAATTATACAAAGAAAATGTTTAAGTTTTAATTATTGTTAACTCTAAGAATATATTTAATTTTTATTTTAACTTCTTTTTTCGTTATTGAAAATATAGAATGATGCAAAAGTCGCTTGACACTAACAGTTATTGAGGACTAGAGAAGTAGCAATGGGTGGAGTGGGACAAATAACAAAAACAACATCAATAAATGACATAGTTGCATTGCACATGACTTTATAGGCATAAAAAGGAAAAAATATCAAGATATAGTAGGTATATGAAAATGAACATTTGTCAAGCAACTTATGCCCAAATTGATATTACTGAAGGCCTCACAGTACCCTAGCCCAGGGGCCTACAATGTCTTAATCTGGCCCTGCTTGTTCTTTCATATTTCGTCTGCTAGCCTTTTGTATTTTCATTAACAGTTGACCCCAAAGACTTAGATAAATAGTCTTTGGGGTCTTTGGGTGAACTAGATACTTCTAGATACTCTAGAGTCAAAGATACATTTTTGAAGGTCATAGGTTTACATATTTCTTTCTGTCAGAGTAAAGTAAACTTTTATAATTTTTCTATGTTTACATATATTTTTATATTTAACATTTAGTATATGTTTCAATACTGTTATTGTGTTTACATATTTCTATGTACCTGGATATTTTATCCATAATCTAAATATAGAAATATATAGTTCTTATTTCTAAACAAGCTTCAGAAAATTGAATTTTGTGATAGACAAACAAACTTTGCCGTTTTATATCACCTGATATTGGTATCAGTTGAAATGCTTGTAATTCAAATTTGAACTATTGGAAGATATTTAATTTCTCTACTCAATTAAGCTTGCTTTTCAATAATATAATTTGTATACCACAACCTCGGATAAGAATGTATTTAAAAATTAGTTCCATGTGAAAACCTCTTTAAAATGGGTAAATACAAAATCAAGAGGTGTAGAAGAAAAATTAATGTTGAATGGGAAATACTACAGTAGAAAGAAATAATATATAAACAAGCTGTTTATTTATTCATTTTTTTTTTTTTTGGGGGGGGGGAGAGATAAGTGGTTATACAAGACTATATATTGGAAGGATATATTTCAGTATCTTGCAAAATCCATAGTAACCTCTAATGGAATATAACTGCTAAAAATAGAACGATTTAGAGATTTTTGACAGATGCTGCAACATAGGGCTGTGTTTTCATGAAAGAATTACCTCAGATATGCATTTGAAACATTACCAGTTCTCATATTCAGGGTGGTTATAATTAAAACTTCCCCTATAAACAGCTTCCTACAGCTCAACTGGATGAACGGAATGTAGCCACATTGGGTATATTGACTATACCATGAGATGCGCTCACGGAATTTCGGAAAAGGGGGGGGGGGGTTAAAAATGACCACCAGGTGGCGCTTTTCATGGAAAAACATTAAATTTAACATAATATTGGCCAAAATGGAATACATAAACAATGTTAACAATTCAGAGCAAGATTTATAAGTAATAAAATGTAAATACGGGAAAGCTGTCGGTTCCAGGGAAAAAAAATCTCGAGATTTGCAAGACACTGAGTCATATCTTAGTTGAAATTTCTAATATTTTCAAATACAGACAAATTTTCTTGTATAACCACTTACCTCTCCCCCCCCCCTCCCTAAAAATGTATTTTGTTTTTGTTACAGGTACTAAAGTATGTACAGAATAAATATTCGACAAAGAAATTTTTGTGGAAGAAAGTCCATTAAAAAATTTATTTTTTCTGAGCTTTCAAGGAAATTAGGGACAGATCTCATTCAGAAGCATAAATTTATAAGCTACTTTGGATACAGATGATGCCAATTCCCATTTATCAAAATTTTAAGAAAACAAACTAACATGCAGTATTTAATAATGATGGACTAAAAATAGTATTTTTTTTGTTTTCCTTCCATAAACTGTGCTAAAATTAAATTTTACAATAGTTGCAGAATTGGTTTTGGATACAGAAAGATAAGGTTTAATACAAAGGTAAAATTATAATTCTTATAACAACCACTTATTAATACCCATTGACGTAGCGAGCACAACTGGCGCCTGGGGCACGATACCTTTTTGTACCCCCCCCCCCCCCCCCCGAAAAAACATAGTACAGTCGAACCCCGTTATAACAAACTTCAAAGGACCAAAGGTTTTGTTCGCTATATTCGAACTGTTAAGAAAAATGTTAAAGTTCACAAAATGTGTAACTCATTAGTTGTTATGTATATTAAAAATGATCATTAATGAATTAAATTCACTAAAATCGATTACATTAAACTGATGCAATACTAATTAAATTAACTAAAAATGAAGACGAATGGAAATAAACTGATTTTATCTTTAATTGTTGCTCACTGTTTTGATACAGAAATAATCGGTAATCTTCTGCTGACGTAATGTCTATTTCAAAAACATTTTATGAATTTTTTTGTCCAATACATCAAATGACTACAACACTCTTTCTTCCACTGTTTGTATAGACAAAAACTTCTTAATTACACTCATCGCTGCTGTAGCATCTGAGATGGTGGAGATTTCGTCATTTATGTGATCCTCTTCATCAGCATCAGAAGCAGAATCTTCAATTTCAGAATGATTCATTTTAATTTCTTCCACAATATCTTCATCAGTCGGATTTTCACATGTAATGACTTCATCATCACATGTTTCGAACAACTGCACGCCACAATCTGAGAATGATGAAATTTTGTACTTTTCTATCCACATCGCGATAGGTAAATCTTCATCATCATCTTCAACATTCTTTGCTTCTTCAACATTCGTTGTATCTTCAACATTCTTAAAAAGTTAAAAAATTTAAAAAAATTCAGTTGTCGACTGAAAAAAATGTTCATTATAGCCGATTCTTAAGATTTCGGAAGTTTGCTATAAAAGAATAAATTAGCATTAAATACAATAGGAAAACGGCGGGACCAAAATTTTCGTTCGTTATATACTGGGTTCACTATAACGAGGTTCGACTGTAATATGATTTATAGAATTAGTTAAAAGGACCATTTGGCGCCCCTTTGCGGGTGGCGCCCGGGGCTTAATAGACGCCTTGCCCCCCCCTCCCCCTCGCTACGCCACTAATTAAACCATATTTAGACTGATTTTAAAAATAACTTAGAATTTAAAAAAAAGCATATAAAAAGCCTATTAACTATTAGGAAATGAAGTTTAATGCTTGAAAATCTGTCAAATGAATTTTAAGTAATCTTTGGAAGTCATTTGACAGATTTGACAAACAAGAAAACAACCTCTCTGATGATATATAATTTTCATACATCATTTTTTAAACATATAATATGAATGTGTAATATAAACTTAATCAAAACTTATTTGATGTATAGTATTTTGAGTATATCTGAGTATTAATCTTACTATGTCAAATTCTAGGATATGTCATGCTGCCTGTGTGACTAATTTAAACAAAAACCTTATCAGCACAACCCACAAATACGTGTGTTGCACCAAACTGTGATTGTGCTTCCTCACCACGTACTGATCAGCTGTGCCTGGGATACCTCAAAGTGGGTGATACCACCCCACGGGGTGCCTAATATGTTTGGGACAATGACGTAGCGAGCATAACTGGCGCCTGGGACACGATACCTTTTTGGCGCCTTTTAAACGAGGGCAAAACCTAGATACAAGGATGCTGGGTACGCTGGAGTGTATTTTTTCTTTCATTTACAACTATGTATATATTTATTTACAACTGCGTGTACTCTCAAAGCTTCTAAGGTCGTGTCAACTGAAAATCCATATTCGTACCCATACTGAAGAGAAACCTTTCGTTTGTGAGACATGTAAGAAAGGATTATCGCGACAGTTTTTTCTCGCCGATATCCTGTATACACATGTAAAAGTAAATCTTTTGCTTGAAGCCTAGAATGAACATCTTCATACTTAGCCGGTGAAAATCCTTTCGTTTGTCATACATGTAACAGAAGTTTTTTTATATCGTATATGGTCTTTATATTCACCTAATAACGTGACCTCCTCCTCGTAGCGCCAGGAGGGCACGGGGGAGACGTGCCCCCCCCCCCAACTTAACTTGAAATAAATTAAAACGTTAATAGAAGTTCAATTAAAACCGGAAAATTGTAGAAAACTTTTAAGAAAGTTGGGCATTTCCCACTTTTTCAAACTGTGAAATTGAAGATTTCGACTGTCTTTAGCCTTGTTTGGACCCAACCATATAGAGGACGCTTTGGGCGCGAGAGAAGGAACTTTGTAACGTCCTAGAGTTTGTCACTCGGACTTTCGACTCTCACCTGATAATGAGCAGAAGATATTGATAAAACTGATATCGAAACCTTGTATGATGAATTAGACGAAAAATCAAAGAAGAGTATTGATAGAGAAATTGAACAATATTTGACTGTTAAAGAAATCGAAACAGAAATACTTTCTTGTGACAAATATAACATTAAAATTATTGCTTTTAAAAGGAAGCTAAAAAACAAATTAAGTGAAATATCGAATAAAGAAATTGCTTCGAATGAAGTTAATACGTCTGGTATAAACAATAATAGCGATGTATTGGTAAATTCTCAGAGTTTTGATTTAAATGTCGTTAAGTTGCCTAAGCTTACTATAGACAAATTTTTCGGTGACTCAAGCCATTGGCTAGAATTTTGGCAACAATTCGAAAGTGCAATCCACAATAACACGAAATTATCGAAAATAGATAAGTTTATCTAAAAACGTTTCTCGGTGGAACTGCCTTAAAAAGCGTTAGCGGATTTTCTTTAACAAATGAAAATTATGATTCTGCAGTAAAATTACTAGAATCTAGATTTGGAAGAAGAGATATAGTCATTAATTCATTAATGATTAAATTGTTAAATTTAGAGCCCTTGCGAAATTCCTCCAACATAAAAGAAATTCCGAAAATTCTTCGATGAGCTTGAAATCCAAATAAGAAGTTCGGAGTCGTTAGGAGTTTCATCTGGCTCCTACGGTCATTTATTGTATCCAATTTTATTAAAACTTCTCCCTAATGATATAGCGCTAGAGTTTAGCAGACAACGCAAAAAGCGGGAAGAAATTGATATATCTGAGCTTATCCAGTTTTTGAAAACAGAAGGGCAATACAGGGAAACCGTGATGCTAATGAACTTGAACTGTAATATGAATCCTTAAACGCTTTGCAATATTTTAATGATAACTTAAAATTTGTTGATGGAAGATATCAAACTAAACTTTTGTTTGAAGACGATAAATCACAACTAGACAGTAATTTCGCAACAGCTAAAAGACGTTTTGATATTTTAAAGGATAAATTATGTAAGGATAAGGAGATTTGTCAGGAATACCAGAGTATTATTAAACAACAAGAAGAAATAGGATAGTTGAGGAAGATAAAAACGAAAATTTCGATTCCGGATATTTCATGCCTCATAGAGCCGTTATCCGACCAGATAAAATTACTACGCGCGTAAGAATTGTCTTTAATGCTTCGTCCAAAGGAAAAAAATTCAAAATCACTAAATGAATTGTTATTGCCTGGCCCCAATTTAAATCCAAAGTTATTAGACGTAATTTTGAAATTTCGAAAATATGAAATCGCAATTTTGGCTGATATTGAAAAGGCCTTCTTATTGATCAGCATTGCCGAGGAAGATCGTAAATTCTTAAAATTTCTTTGGTTTCGAAATAATGATCCTGATTCATTCAAAATTATGCACATGAACCGCTTACCATTCGGGGTCAATTCTTCTCCCTTCATATTAGCTGCTACTATAAAATTTCACATTAAAAAATATTCAGAAAGTAACCCTGCATGCTACGAGATGTTAAACTCATCTTTATACGTTGACGACTTGCATCATGGAGCGAGTTCGGATACTGAAGAGTGTAATTTGTCCTCTGAAGCTTCAGAAAATTTAAAAGATGCAGGTATGAATTTAAGAAAATTCAAAACTAATTCCCCTGGCTTAAGAATATTATGGAAGGAGAAGGGGATAATTACTGAAGAGAATTCGGAAAACTCATCTAAAATCTTAGACATCATTTGGAACAATAATCACGATACACTATCCTTAGACTTGAAACCAGCTTCAGAAATGTCAAATTCCTGCATTACAAAACGTCACGTTTTGCAAACTGTTGCAAAGATTTACGATCCTGTTGGTTACATCTTGCCCTTCGTAATGCGAGTTAAATGCTTTTTACAAGAAATGTGGCAACAAGTCATTGACTGGGACGAACAGTTACCACAAAATTTATCAGAAAGATTTCTAAAATGGTTCGAAGAGATTAATGAATTAGAAAATTCAAATATTTCTAGAAGATATTTTGAACATAAAGTAAATTTTGATAAAATTGAGCTCTTAGTTATTTTCCGACGCTAGCCTAAACGGATATGGCGCTGTAGCCTATTTTAGAGACCCTGCGACCCGCTCCACTTCATTCGTCATGGCCAAGAGTAGAGTGGCACCCCTCAAGAAAATCACGTTGCCACGGTTGGAACTATTAGTTGCAGTTATTGCCGCGAAAATAGCCCGTTACCTGAAAGCTTTATTTCAAATCCCTAATAATAACATCAAGTGTTTTAGCGATTCGCAAATAGTCCTACATTGGATAAAGGGATCTGCCGATGATTGGAAGCCTTTCGTTGCGAATCGAGTGCTGGAAATTCAAGACATTATCGAACCTTTTGCTTGGAAACATTGTAAAGGATCCGAGAATTCTGCAGATGTTCTGTCTCGAGGATGTTCTGCTCATGAACTAAAAGGGAATATGTTATGGTGGAATGGCCCTAACTTGGCAACCGAAGAAATGCCATCCGAACAAGAAACTCCTCTTTTGGAGGAGGAAATTATTCCAGAAAAAAGAAAGGCTGTGATATACACTGTCACAGATGACCATCATGAACCAGAAATATTATCTAAATTTTCATCATGGATTAAACTAAATCGTGTTGTAGCTTGGATTCTTCGATTTGTGCAAAACTGTAAATTCCCATCAGTAAAAACAACAGGTTTCTTGACAAGTAAGGAGCTAAATGATGCAGCCGTTGTCATAGTGAAAATTGTGCAAAAGTTAGAGATTAAGGATGAACTTCGGAATTTGAAGAAAGACAAGATATTAAGTCCCAACAACAAAATAGCTAACTTGAATCCATTTCTTAATGATAAAGATTTATTGCGACTTGGGGGAAGACTCTGGAATGCTAATTTTTCAGACGATAAAAAACATCAAATTATACTTCCCAAAAAACATCACGTGACAGAATTAATGATTAAACATTACAACGAAAAATATTTGCACAGTGGAATCCAGCTGACTATTTCTTCGATATAACAAAAATTTTGGATTGTTAACATCCGCGAAGTTGTTAGAAGAATTGTTTGGAAATGCATGAAGTGTTTCAGAAACAGGGCAAATTTAGCGACGCAAATTATGGGAGATTTACCTCCTGCTCGAGTGAAGCCCAACAAGATTTTTTCACACGTCGGACTGGACTTCGCCGGTCCATTGATGATCAAGACTCGTAAGGCACGAGGTATTAGACCTTATAAAATTTATGTTTGCCTTTACATATGTATGTCCACAAAGGCTATTCACTTGGAAGTAGTTAGCGATTTATCTTCAGAAGCCTTCTTAGCCTCGCTGAAAAGATTTATAGCTCATCGTGGCAAACCTCTGGAACTATTTTCTGACAGAGGAACAAATTTTGTACGAGCTGATAAGGAATTAAAAAGAATGCTATCACAAGTTTTGGTTGATGAAAGGTTTCATGCCTACATTGCAGAAGAGAATATTAAATGGAACTTTAATCCACCCTCTGCACCTCACTTCGGAGGTCTGTGGGAGGCCGGAATTAAACAAATGAAAAATCATCTGAAAAGAACTGTTGGATCACAAATTCTTACCTTTGAAGAATTCTTCACTTTGATAACGCAAATTGAAGCGTGCATAAATTCAAGACCTTTAGTTCCTGTATCAAATGACCCTCCTGATTTAATGGCATTAACTCCTGGACATTTCATCATCGGAACCTCGATGAACTCAATTCCTGAACCAGACTTGACTTCCACAAAATTAACTCTACCCGAACGATGGAAGCTCACTCAACAAATTTTCCAAAGTTTTTGGAAAAGGTGGTCATCGGACTATCTCACTCAGTTACAGCAGCGCACAAAGTGGTCCACTAAGAAAGCAAATTTAGCTGTTGGAGATCTTGTGCTGATCAAAGACGATAATCTACCACCATTGAAATGGTCTCTTGCAAGGACTCTCGAACTGTATCCTGGTAAAGACGGTAATGTACGAGTAGTAATGTACGATTGAAAACTGCTAATGGAGAACTAAAGAGACCTAATCATAAACTCTCCATATTACCTTTTTTTTGTCAATAACGTGATTATTCATTTCATATTTAACCTTTATTTGAAATTTAAGTTTGTTTAATATGCATATACATCAGTTTTATTTCATTTATTTACTCAGTAATTAGTGATAATGTGTTGTTTAATATTTAGTATATTGTTCCAGTTCTTATTTTATATATTTTAAATTTTCATGCATACTAATGTCATATTTCATTGTAGTGATTCCATTGTAGTACTAGATTTATGAACCACTGTTCATCGCGGGGGTGGAATGTTTGGACCCACCCATATAGAGGGCGCTTTGCGCGCGAGAGAAGGAACTTTGTAACGTCCTAGAGTTTGTCACTCGGACTCTCACCTGATAATGAGCAACACGCTGCTCTTGGAATTAAGTTTATATTTGTAAATAGTTGTATATAATAAACCTAAAATTTGTAAGCTCTCCCACCTCGGATTCTTCATTTAAGTTTGAACTGTTTTACTTGAAATTTACTCGACCACTCTCGAATTTTGGTGGATTAATTTGGAACTGGACCCGCCTTCAAGCCTTAACATAGTTTTTAACAATGATATGATCCATAACAAAAGTTTGATGCTATATTTTTTTTCTCGTTTTATTTATATTATATTTATTTTTCTCATTGTATAACTTTTGAATACTACACAAACATCAATTCTATTGTTATTCAATTTAAAAATAATCATAATATTTCATATTTTAAGGACCGCCAGGTAGTCAGTGCACGGAGGAGGGCCCTAACTGAATACAGTTCGTTCCCTCCCTCCTCCCCTCCCAAAAAAAGTTAGAATCACGCTACGCCTATGCCTAATTAGGTCCGCCTACATCTGTATTGTTCTTATTCTATGTTTGGCGAATTAAAATATTTGCCGATTTCTGAGACTGAATTATCTTCACGGGATTATCTTCTGGCGGAACTTGTATAGCATGATTTGTTTACCAGTTTTGACAAAATCAAAGCATTTCATTTATTTATTTTTTTGACCCAGTGGGTCAGCCAGTTTATTAACGCTATTCAAAAACTTGGATTTCTAGTCTAGTGACGATCATTCGCTTTCGCGACGGTCCCCCACGAGAAAGAAAAGAGAAAAAATATAATCAAAACTTCGGGATTTTTTCACCAGTACTGATCTTTAGTTTTCAACTGTTGAAGAATCAGTAGTATGTTCAAGCCAATTTATTGAGCCAATTAGTAATTTGTTGATTTCTACGAGACAGGGAAATAGTGAAAACTAATAGTTTGGGCCCTTCCTGTTCCTTATAGTAGCATTTCTGTAATGGTATAGTCTCACTAAGCGCTTCTAAATCGTCATGGTAAAAAATACCCTAGAAATGGTATGGTTTGGCTCACACAGGAAAAACCTTGCGTTTGTGACTAAAAAAAACATTTTCGTACTCATATAGGAGGAAATACTGTTGAATTCTGATTAATGTAATTAAAAAATTTCTTTAGTCTGAACTCTGAGAAGTCATTTCCATACTCAGATTGGAGAGAAGTCTTTTCTTTGTGATGTATGTACGGCGATTTTCTGATGGGTTTAAACGCAAAATCCAATTTTGTACCTTTACTTGGAAAAATCGTAATCTTACCTTTCCATGTTTATCAACTGAAACACGCAAGACCCTGGGAAAAGATTATTATCCAACTTTTAGGTGTCATGACGGCCCACTGTACTGGAACCCAGAAAGGAATATGGAATATTACCCCCAGCGTTTCACTCCCTGCTTCGTCGGAAGCATTCGTGCTGTGCCGATCAATGATACAGTACGATTGTTCTACAGTCAGAATATCAGTCGACAATGCCGAACTGAGTTAGGTTTCAGCAGAGACTAGGGTGCCTTTAGTTAGAAAAAATTATGAGTGAATGCCGTGTATAAATTCACATCAGTATGGGGGTTTATACCTTGATTTTCTCTACTCTTCCTTTTATGTACTTGTTACATTTATTCGGCTCCATCTATCTGTACAAAATCCTAAAACAATCACAAAATGAAAAAAATATACTGTTTTCGTATAAGCATTGTGATGACTTAAGTAAATATTGTAGTAAATTTTCATATTAAACCACTCATTAAAAAACATGAATAGACGTGGTTTCCCATGCGAAACACGGGCAGTTTATATCCGAAGTGAGACATTGTGGATGACGTATCTTTTGGGTTTGACAGTAGAGAAAAGCCGGGTTTCCGATGGGTCAGTTTCACGGTCTGAATAACTTAGATTAAAGATGAAATGCTAATCACGAATAAGACTTTTAACGCCAAATAGCCCACAAATCATTGAAGAGTCACTCATGACTTTAAGCGCATTTAACGATGGAGGAAGTGAAAAAAATGTAAATATGCTGAGATACTGGTAGTAAGAGAATTTTCTAGCACAGGATCCATACTATAAATTATATTTTTTTAATATGCATATTAATTTAAATGGGAATATTAGTATTTTCAACTAAAATTTAATCCATCAGAACCAGGATCTACATAGATATCCAAACTACTAAGTTAACAAACGC
Organism: Dolomedes plantarius; assembly: GCA_907164885.2. Lineage (NCBI taxonomy): Eukaryota > Metazoa > Arthropoda > Arachnida > Araneae > Dolomedidae > Dolomedes > Dolomedes plantarius. The sequence continues at coordinate 116,134,072 of OU015496.1, read as the reverse complement.
TTTCATCGCGATAGGACGCAAACAAATTGTTCTACATGATTTTGTTCTACTCACTCATGTAGATAATATACAGGGTGATTCAAAATGAATATAGCGATTACAAACGGCTATAACTATTTAATCGAAAAGAATTTATTGATAAGAATTACACAGAATGTAAAAGGAAGTTCAAAATTTTGTTTACATACTTTATAAATATTCTATGTGACTCCCCTTGGTCACACGGACAACATCTAAGCGCTAGTCCATTTCACGCCATACATTCTGAAGAATATGTGGAGTCACCAACGCAAGCGCATTAGAAGTGCACATTTTGAGTTCTGGAATTGTTTTCGGCAAAGGAAGCACACACACAAGGTCTTTCACATAACCCCATAGAAAGAAATCGCAGGGTGTCAAGTCCAGAGATCTAGGTGGCCAAGAGCAGAACACATCGTCGGTATCTCCAGTTCGCCCAAGCCAACGCTTTGGAAGATGTTGGTTTAAAAATGTGTGAAACTCCATACCCCAATGTGGGGGGTGTTCTATCTTGCTGAAAGATGTTTGTTTGTTTGTTTATGTGTTTGTCCAGTACAAATCTTGCAATCAATTTTTAACTAACTTCCCGACTAGCTAGACTTTTGAAACTTTTAGAATAGCTCAGAACACGATGACAATGCATTCTTTTAATACTTTCAGCCGAAAAAATCTGCAAGGTGGCACTTCGATCGAATTCAATGCTTGCACTTTTGCGTAACGGCGTTTGACGATTTTGAAAACAGAATACATGTGAATTTAGTTTGTTTACAAAAATATTGTGCGAAAATTTTTTAAAAAATTATAAAAATTAAAGTTTATAAAGTCTGTGGATAGTCGAAACGACTAAAAAGTGATTAAAATTAAATAAAAGAAAGTGAAAAAGAATAATTAAGTGAAGGTTTGTGCAATTAAGAAATAATTGTCAAGTTTATTTGATTCAACAAAAAATTTAAAAACGTGGTATATAAAAAGTTCTTTTTATCTTGTAGTTATTGTATCATTATTATTATTATTTATCCGATTAGAAAATAATTTTTTTAATTAAATTTGAACGAATCCATTTTAAAAGTCTTAAAAAGACGACATTTTGCCTTTCCTCGTGGGAATGGTTCGGCATCAAACGAAGTTCTTGGACGAGACTGTACAACAGAATTTTTACTTGTCATTCACAAATTCTAGTCGGTCCTTTCTACAGTGGAACGAACCAAGAGACTTCTCCATTTGCGGTTCAGAACTTGGATAGCTGTAGAAGAAAGGGGAAAAAAAAAAAGACCTGGAAAGCGCCCAAGTTGGAGGGTTACTTTTTCAAAGATTGACATCTCCAACATACCCAACAACCCGAGTTTCCCTCAAGCCTTTGGAAACCGATATAGCTATTTTATCTCAATCCTGCCTAAGATACCGAAAAAACTTCAGTTTCAGTCGGAAATTAAGAAGAAAACTTTTAAGTCCTGACATCGAGAGTAAAATGACAGTTTAATAAACGCTTTCTTGTCTCTTTACGAGTATGTCATGGGCGTTGCTGTTTTACTGAATGTTTCTCGGGAGTGCTTAAGAAATATGGATATATTTAAAAAAAAAAAAAAAAAAAAAAAAAAAAAAAACCTCGGATCAACGGAGAAACATCGAGAATGTTTAATGGGAATCTATTAGTCTGTTACATTAGTAATTTTTTTTTCTTTCTTTGTAGAAGTGATAACTCTATCAAGATTGATGTGTAGTGTCACACACACATATATATACAGTGAAACTTTTATAAGGCGACCAGTCATGGTTCCGAAAATAAGTAGCTGTTTCGAGGGAAGGCCGTCGAACAGGGGTGGATTTCTCTATAGAGGTCAATAATGATTCTGAAAAGAAATAGCCGTTTTGAGGAGTGTCCGACTAGAGAAATTTCACTGTATATGTATCTCTCTCTATATATATACAATGATTTCCGCTTATAAGAATCACGTTTGTTATTACTGTTTTTAATTCTTATAAGCGGTTGATTCCTATAGCAGAAATTTAGGTTTTTGGACAGGCACACACACACCTATATATACATATATTAGATAATTTACCATAAAATCCTCTTTAATTTACGTTATCTTTTATTAAAATTATTTTTTATAATTTTAAAAATACAACTTAATTTCTAGACCTATAAGAAGATACACATGATTATAGTAAGAGAAGAAAAAATCCAATATTTGTTACAACATACCTGCTTAACAGTTTTAACATTTCAACTACAGGAAGGGAGCAAGAAAAAGTTTTCTATGGTAGTTTGACGTAATGAAGTTTTCAGGAGGCTGTTTATACCTCTTTCAATACTAATAGTCTCAGACAAAGATTTACCTTCTAGCTTAAGTTTCACGATTTGATAACGTGCTGAATCTACTAATGTCACGTTTGCCTAAGTGATAGTGGACAATTCGCCGAAGATTTAGGTGTTTCAGGGTCCAGGAAGCCGCGACCAGGATGTGGAAGGTGGGAAAAAAGAGTCCCTATTTTTGTTTCTCAGTGGAGAAAAGTGAAATCGGACCCGGACGGGTAAAGGTGCCCCCGGGTCAAGCTAATAGGACAGTGTTGTGCTAAAGCGTTTAAGGGGAAACTATTATGTTATGTCTAACAAAGAAAGGGATGGATTTTACGACTATATTCCATCCCATCTTATCAATCTTTCTTTAAAAAAAAGAAAGAAAGAAAGAACTTCGTGCCTTTTGAGGGTTTAAGTGGCTTTTTTGAAAAAATGAAAGGAAAGCGAAGAATGTAAACTGATTCTTAAAACCGGTGGATTGATTCTTTAAAGCAAAAATTTTAACATGGAAATAATACATTTGTTTTTGTTTTCGGGATATTGATTCTTATAAACGGTTGATTCTTATAACCACTGATCACTATAAGCGGTGGCTACTGCATATATAATGCTTTTTTATCTAAAAAAATAGGTGGGTATACTATATTTTCTCAAATAAAAGTGCGCATTTTTAGTACCGTGTTGTCACACGTCACGTCACAGGGAAACAAAAAAATCACAATTAAAAAAAAACTTTTTGTTATATATAAAAAATTGATTCGTAAGTGTCTTAAAATTTTGGTTACGTTAAGCCCAAACAATACCAAAAGAGAAAAGAAGAAAAAAAAGTCTTGTATGTATGTGTATATATATATATATAAATTATTTGCCTTAGTGTTAAGTAAATAAGGTAAAACTTTACACATTATTATTACGAATTTTAAGCAAGAAAGGTAATGCCTCCAACTTTGAAAGGGACAATTGAATAAAATATGATCTTTATGCTATATAAATTTATTCTTTATAAAAGTATTTGTTTGTATAAGTCTACTATTCCCTGAAATACATATCAAAGGTTTATCTATCTCTTTTAAACAAGTCTGCAGAATCAGATATATTTTTTCTTTTAAGAAATATATAAAGATCTACCAAACTCAGATATATCTTTCACTATACAAATCTGCAAAAATTATCACGTGCCCCGTATGGACATGATCTAGGAACGACTAAGGGTGGCTCTACGACTGTCATTGCCATCCAATTGTGAGGAGTAAAAAATGTGAGGAGTATAATGTGGGTTGCTGCAGTTGGATGATAGTACTTTAGCAAATCCTTGTGACAGAAAACAAAACAAAACAAAATCAATGAAAAATAAGCAAATAAATAAATTCAAATGATCATCTTTTGCACGTTGTGCTCGCGTAAAATCATGTTGGGGGGACATCAAAATATCCTTAGAAGAAAAAAAAGTAGTAAAAGTTAGTTTGACGTAATATGGCAATAGTGACAGGGTATTTTCCAAAATTAGGAATTTTTCCAGAATACAAAAACCTTTATAAGGTGAAAGATGTCCAAGGGTACATTTAAATTTTATTAGTATACTAAAAATATATAATTATTCTTTTGCATTTGTGCTGATCACAGAAATAATTTCTTTCCTTTCTATGCGCAGCTGATGCTTTACATATGTCTTACTTTGATGATGAAGAGGAGAGCTCAAGAAGAAGCAAGAGGAGATGAATAACAGTAGGTATATGGAAAGAAATATCTCTTTGATTGTATCGCCCCTAGTGGCAACTATCTGTAATATGTGAGTGGAGCAGCGGCACGCGCCGTAGAAACATGTGCTCACTCATTCTAAAAATAAAATTAAAATAACAGTCCACTGCCTACGATTGATCCTTTCAATCAAACTTCTAACGTAATTAAGACCAGTATACTAGAAGCAAAGCTTGAAGGCTAGGATAAAAAAAATATAAATAAATAAATTAAATTAAATTAAAAAATAAAAAATAATTCTAAGGCTAGGATAAAAAGAAATAAAAATTAAAAAAAATAAATAAAATAAAATATAATTCTCAGATTACTTGACCGAGGAAGCGATTGAAGTACTGCGTTTACACTGAAAAAGGGAAATGACATTTCAGCGAAGATTCAAATTAGTTTAGAGAAGAAGAGGAAGAAATGAGTGAATGAATATGGAAAAGAAATGTTTTTATAACATTTTACATAAAAGATGGAAATTGTATATACCTGATGCACTAATTAAAAAATTATTTTCTATGCTAATGTATATTGTTTATTTGTGTGTATATATATATATATATATATATATATATATATATATATATATATATATATATATGCATATATATATATATACAGGTGGTTATCAAAATAATGGAAACACATGTCAATATTAGTGGTGTTTATGAAAGTGCTTCATATTCCTTAAAAAACAAGTCTAGGGACCAGTATTTTTTATAGAATATAGTGTATACATTATTCCACTCTAAGGCAGCAGTAATGAAACTATGGAGATCAGGTTCTTTGGGGGATAGCGTAAGATGTCAAACCTTGTAGACCATGCAGAGAGGGTAAATTGTTGAAACGCGTCTAATTGGAGTATCTGTTACATCCCCCATTGTTTAGGGTGTTTACCGAGCTATGATATCAGAAGTGATGACCGCATACAGAGTGCACGGAGAGCCATCTTCTGCGAAACAGAATAGTGGACTAAAGGGAACAGTAAGTGGAAGAGACTGACGGACGTTGAAGCGGATTGTGACATCAAAAAAGAAGATAACTTCAGTCATAGTGACTGCAGATCTCCATCTGAATCGGCAGGCTCCAGTATCAGTCATTACAGGTAAGAGAAAACTTAACAAACAAAATATTTACGGCAGAGTAGTAATTCCCAAGCCACTTGTAACAGATGTGAATACAAAATGTCCTCTACAGTGGTGCCACGAACACAAATCCTGGTCGAGTGATACGTCGAAATATGACATTTGGTTAATCGAATCATTGTTCACTTTGTCCTCCGCAGCAGTACGTGCGTATGTCTGAAGAAAACCTATACAAGCGTATGATCATGCTTGTCTCATGCCAGCTGTCAAACATGGAGGGAAATTTCTCAGGGTTTCGGTGGCCATCTCATGGTTTTCAAAAGTGATCTATTGTAACCCTGAAAGGGAGATTGACTGGGAAGGACTATGTCGAACTTTTAGCCATCCAGATCTATCCTATGGTGCAAAAATTGTTTCCTGCAGAAGATGGCGTTCTCCATGATGATAATGCTCCGATCCATACAGCTACACGTGTCAGGTCGTGGTTTGAGGAACATAAAGACCAAGTCAAAAAGCTTATCTTGCCAGCACAGTCCCTAAACCTCAATATCATCGAACTGCTGTTATCTGTTTTAAAGAATAGAGTCAGGAATCGATATCCACCCACAGCATCTCTACAGAAACATTGACGATTTTATCCATAAAGAATGGTATAATATTCCCTTAACCACTATTCATGACTTGCATAATTCAATTTCTTAGTGAATTCAGGTGGTATTAAATGCATAGATGGTCCTATGCCATATTAATAAAGAATTTAAAGGGCTTAAGTCAAAAACAGTGATTTAAATATACCAAGTTATTGGCTTTTATACTAATCGCAGAAATATAATTTCGACTTCAGTCTTTTGTACAAAGAAATGTACTTTTGTATACAAAATTGACAGACTTAAGCCTTTTATACAAGTCAAAAGATTTTTGTTTTTTTCTATCAATACTAACAAATACCTAAAAATCCCTTTTTTTGACTTAAGGACTTTATACTGGGCACCATAGATATACAGAAGGTCGTTCGCACTTTATGGAAACGATTTTGTAATTTATTTTTGTCGTTTGCATTTTGAGATAAAAATTTGGCAACTGCAGAATAATCGTCTGCTACTGTTTTGTTTTGATTGGAATGCAAAATAAAAGATTTATTTTGAAAATGGTCCTAAAATTGATAGATGGCTTGAAGGTTACGTAATTGCGCTTTCCGAGGAGAAATATTCGAATCAACAAATTATATAGCGGTGTAAAAATCGCTGTTATGGCATTTCAGGAAAAGGTATTTATAATATATTAAATTTGAAAGTAAAAAAAGTCAAACTGAAAGTAAAATTGAAAACATGACCGCGAAACCTCATCCTAAGACTGTTCGAACGTAGGTAAATATCAAGAAAGTGAAGTCTCTGATCTTAAAAGAAACTTCGCCGACTCAAAGATCCATTGCATCGAAACTAGGAATGTCTTCTGGCACTGTAAGTAAAATCATTCATAAAGATTTGAAGTTAAAAAAAAATGTTTAAAGTTCATCTGCGGTTGCCAAAGTATATTGCTGAGAGAAAAACAAATTGTAGAAAATTATCTGAAAAACACATAGCTGCTGAAAAATGGAAATTTGTGGTAACACTCGATGAGGCATGGGTGTATTTAAGTGACTGTAATAAAAAAAAAGATCAATTTTCTATTATTCAACTTACGGGAATGACCGTCGAAATGGCTTCGTCAGTGTACAGAAAAGTTTCCAAAGGGATTCATGATAGTTGCAGGATTTTGTTACAACGGCAAATTAAAAATAAAAAAAAAGTCTCAAGTAAAGCCAAAATCAATTCACTCTACTATCAGCAGAATATTTTAGAATCAAGTTTTGAAGAAGAAATTCCAGCCTTATATGGAAAGGATAAAGTTAGGCTTCATATGGACAAAGCCTCTAGTCACACGTCTAAATCAACTGCCGCTTATTTAGCAAAGAAAGAATCAGAAACAAGAATAAAACGTATCCCATTTAATGAAATATCTGTAAAATCCTCTGACGCTTCCCCAGTGGACTTTTGAGCTTTCGGTTTATTAAAACGAGCCTTAGGAAAACGGCCTCCAAGAATACCGAACGGACTTTGGAAACGGTCCAAGAGGAATTGAAGAGGTAAAATTGACATGACAGTACTAAGAAAGAGTTTACTTTCATGGAAAATTCGAGCTAGAGCCATTGTCAAGAACCATGGCTATCAGATAAAAGCAAATCGCTGCAAAAAATACGGCATTTATACATAAAACTTAACTATCAAAATCGTTTCCACAAAGTGCGAACAACCTTCTATATAAAGAAAAATAATATATAAACTCAAGAATTTTCGTCGAAAGATTTAAACATTTTTTTAATGTGTAACTACTGTCTCAGTTCAGTTTTATTTAGATGCGTGTCCATTTACCATAACAAGATATAACCATAATAAGGTATTACCTTAAAAGATATAAGATATAACCATAATATACCCTTTTAGCAATCGACCATTATTTTTATTTTCGCAAACTGATGTCATCATGCATTATATATTTCTAAGGTTTATATTTTTCAAGGTTATAAACACCGTTTACCATTTATGTAAAGCATCTTTTCATACAAAAAAAATTACCTAATCTTATTGCAAACTATGAATGGATGTCATTCTAGAAGTAACACTGTACTGGCACAAGGTCTGTCTGGTGCTTATTGTTCCGCTTCTTTATTCCTCTACGGTATGAAATGGTTCAAGCTAATGAAATTTTATTTTCACCTTGACAACTGGAAAATGAATGGAACATTTTGACAGATTTTGCTGGCACGATCTTAAAACCAATAATTAGCAGATGTCTTTGCTTTGGCGAATCATTTTCTGTTGCGTTTGTAACATATCCATTGTTCGGTCCTTTTTAAACAGAAGTCGCTGAATTCATTAGTAAAATGCATATTAAACGAGGTGCTCTAATAGAATGAGCTAAATGCCATCGTATTCTGAACACGTGCTTTCGAGAGGCAGAATATCGTTCATGAGAATTAAGGGACCTTTTCCTTGTATGGCATATCTTTTTCCAGTCGTTTCCCGTGAAACGTATTCAGTAATATCTCAGTTTATTTAAAAAGTTTAAAAAAAAAAAAGGATTTATTTGATATATTTGGCGCAATTTAGCATAGGTTGTTCAAATGCAGTCCTGTTAGGATTCTCTGTCTGAGAATATGAAGGGCAAGCCCCTGAATGAGGCGGGTATGGTAGGGTTAACTTGTTAGGGCTGCGATGATCAGTGAAGTGGCACTTGTTTTCGCGTACTGCGTTCGGGAAAGGTTCGAAGGCAGCAGCGTGGGCACCGCTCGTTTTACTTTTTTTTTTTTAAACGTAGGATTACGTTCCTCCAAAAATCAAAATTTCAGACGCTAAAACCGTCCGTTCGTACCTCGCAAGTTATAATTTTGGCAGCGCGCAAAACCCAGTCTGCATCGCTTGGAAAAACAGTAAACTGCTAAACAGAAAAGTACCAAAATGCGTCAAAATTTTGACATACATATATGTATATATATACATACGTACATATATATAGATACATATATACATAAAGTTTTTTCCGGGGGACAAGGCGATGGGCACGTCACTTCACAGGGGAACAACGCAGGGACGGGCACGGCGAACTTATTGTAAGTATTAAGCGAGAGACGGGCCCGGGGTTTACGCTGTTGCCTCCTAAATTGACCAGTTACCTTTTTCGGCTGAGTTGGTTCCTAGATAGTCGTAGCTATGATACCGAAAAATTATTTTTGTTTGTTTGTTGTGTTTTTCTGGTCTCGTGTTTTCGCGCCACCCTCACTTATTGCGTGTCATTGAGTTTTTATTTTTGCTGGCCTCTAGAGCATCCATTTTCGACCCCTTTATTATAAATTTGTGTTATTCTAAATTCTCTTGTTGCCATCTTTAATGGCCTTTAAGCCAGGGGATTTGAGCGGTACAAGCTTCTTGTCCTGCTGTCTCTGCGGCCCTGACGTGGGGGCGCCAGGGGCTTGTTTCGGTGCGTCCGTGGTCTAACCCTACGGATGGGAGGCACCCATGCCCGGAAGGTCACTACGTAGCCATGGCGGATCTCATTTCGTGCCTTGGTAAGCATATTTTTAATTTTTATAGATGCAAATATAAGGATCAGATGCTGGTAGTTTGACATTTTCTTGAAATTTTGAATTAAATTCGAAGAATTTCTCAGAAAATTAGCACACAAAAATTTCTTAACTTTAAAATTACATGAACAGTGATATCATCTAAAATCTTTTGGGTAGAGTGTATCTGACGAGCGTGGTTTTATTTTTATGTTCGTATTTTGAGCTTAACTTGTAGAGTGTATGCATGTGTTTCTTAACTTGACCAGTTACTGGCACTAGTTAAAATGATGAATATGAACAGGTGTCTTCTACAGCGTGCGGCAGACTGGACTCCCACATTTCTGAAGGTCACTGGTAAGGGAGTGGAGGGGGTAGGGCGGAGCGATAGGTGGCAACAGTTCGGGTGGATTTTCTAATTGTCAGTAGATACCACGAGTTGGTCCGGTGAACATCGCGGTTTTGTTATCGAGACTTTTTTTTTTTTTAAAGATTCTGTAACCGCGACACGGAGAATATCTCAGACGCGCTTCGGGTTCTATGCAACTGTTGCCATTCCTGATCGAAAAACAGTCATGCGATGGGTTTAAAACATGGGTGTCTAAACTATGACCGTTTGAGGGCCACATTGAAAAAAAAAAAAAAAAAAATTGCTGGGCCACACATACAATATTTTTTCAACAAATTGAAATAAAAATTAACTGTATGTAGTTTTATTAAAATAAATTAACTTATTTTTATTATAATTTTTTAAAATTTGAATTTGATATGTATAGGTACATATTTATTTTAAATTTGTAAAAGTTTTGTTTCATTTAGTTTGGATTTCATAAAGATGGAAAAAATTCAAATTAATGAGATGGATGAATTTGCTTTTGTTGAACAAGCAAATCGATATCGGGTTCAATAGACGAGGTTACAATTCTTAATGCATTTTCAAGGTGTTTGTCAGTGATCTTTGTCCTATTTTTGTTTTTTGTATACTTCATTCTTGAAAATAATTGTTCACAAATATAGGTACTGCCAAAAGCTGAAGACATTAATAAAGCATGATTTTGAAAATTAGGATATTTATCGCGGGGTAGTTAATCTTTATAAAACTCCAGTAAAGAAACATTCCCAAATTTTTCTTTCAGTTGAATGTCACTTTGCAGCTCAATGCATTCCATTTGAAGATTTGAAGGTAATTTATTTATTTATAGAGAAAATGGGGTAGAAAATATGTTGAAATACTCTTCATTTTTTTCGAAAATCTTAAAATCTACTTTCAAACTCTTGAATTAAATCAAAAATTAATGCAGCATATTTTGTGCAACTCACAGGTTTATGTGCAGCCAAAGTAATGAAATGTGTCAAATCATTTACTTTTATTTGATTGTGCCAAAATATCAACTTTCTTTCAAACGCTGTTATTGTTTGGAACATATTATTAATAAACTGATTTTTTCCTTGAAGTCTCAAATTTAAATCATTCAAATGTTCTGTTAAGTCTACTAAAAATGCTAAATCTAAAACCCAATCCTCGTCTTCAAATTCAGTCACAGGTTTCCCGTTTGTTTCCATAAATATTTTTATTTCAGTTCTTAAATCGTAAAATCTTTTGAGCATTTTCCCCTTACTGAGCCATCTTACTTCTGTATAATAAATGACATCTGCAAATTCAGTGCACATTACCTTAAGAAACTCTTGACATTGTCTATTATTAAGTCCTTTTGCTCTTATAAAGTTAATGGTTTTTATAACAACGCTTAATACACTTTCCATTTTTAAAATTTTTCCACATAAATTGCCCTGATGTACAATACAATGATATGCCATCAAGATCGTATTGCCGGCAGCGACGGCTTCATTATTAACCATTTTAACGAGTCCCCCATTTTTACCAACCATGGTAGGGGCTCCATCGGTTATGATAGCTGATAAATTTTTCATACGAAAACCTTTTCATCGTCGTTTTTAATGCATCGAATAAATCTACAGACTTGGTTGTGTCTTTTAACGATACTAAAGCAACCATTTCTTCCGTGATATTATAATGTTCATCGATTCCTCTTATAAAAATTGCCAATTGTACCGTATCAGAAGCGTCAGTGCTTTCGTCCATGGCTAACGAATAAAATTTAAAATTAGTACAATTGCTACATTGTACTACAATTCGTTGACATTTATTTCAAAATAAATGTCAACGAATCGATTATATATGAAAAATATTGCAAACATTTATTTGTTTAATAAAAATGTGTAAATTTAAATATTTTCATAATTTGCGTTTGGGCCGCATTTTAAAGGCTTTTGAGCCGCATGCGGCCCGTGGGCCGCACTTTAGACAAGCATGGTTTAAAACGTCAGAGCAAGGGCCTGTTCACACAGCAGTCTGTTAGCGCAAGCGTTAAATTTTAACCAATCATATAGCTGAGCGCTATGACATCATCCGTTGACTCACGTATCATCATCCGTGAACACTCCGTTGACCTTTTATGCTTACCAAGGGCGGCTCCAAGGGGGGGGGGGGAATTCCCCCCCCCAAAAAAAAATGCCTGGCGTAACTTTTTTTTCATGGCCTAAAATTATATAATCGTAGACCTAATACTAAATGAGGTTAAATTTAAAATGAGAGGATGTTTATTTCTTTTATATATGTATACATATAACAGAAATTCGATGGTATATTTTTTCTCATTTTTTTCTGTTATATTTATTTTTCTCATTGTTTAACTTTTGAATGCTACTCAAACATCAATTCTATTGTTATTCAGTTTTTTAAAAAATCATAATATTTCATATTTTAAAGACTGTCCGGCAGTCAATGCGCTGAGGAGGGCCCTAACTGAATTCAATTCGTGCCTCCCCCCCCCCCCCCCCCCAAAAAAAAAAAAAAAAAAAAAAAAAAAAAAAAAAAAAAAAAAAAAAGAAAGTTAGAAGCACGTTAATCCTATGCCCAGAGATGACCAACAGTGATGGAAAACTTTAGAGAAACCTTCGGTAGTGCATTGTAAATAACGAACGCCACTTGAGTGATATTATTTTCAAAACCGGGTGACGAAAAAAAAAAACTAGATTGTTAATAGTTCTCGAAAATATAAACCTTTTTTCTGTAAATTGTTCCGTTCTTTGTTTATTACCCTTTGAAATGTGAGTGAAAGCTCTGCCGCGACCTGTATTTCGAAAACTGGTGTTAATGCGATATACTTATAATTTCAGTCGCCCAGTGGCTAAGTGGTTAAAGGCATCATCCTGCCACGCCGGGGGTGCGGGTTCGATGCCCGCATAAGACTTGGCTGTATTCTGGGGAACCGGTCAGTCTTCCGCCTGCAAATGGAGCCCCGTCTAGAAAGGGAAGCTGCAACCCATCGTCCATTGCCGGTGTCATCGTTTGTCAATAAAAATTCTTCTGTGATTGTGTCATTTGTCTGTTTCTATGTCTTGTATTCATATGTACACCGGACTGGGGTGTAATGTCGTCATCCCCCAGGGACATTAGCCACACACTTATAATTTCAGGTCATCATAACTTAGAAGCCTTGACTATATGTACGAGGCTTGGGCAGAACTGTAAACAAATAACATGTGCAGATCGCCTGCGTACACTTGAAAGTGGCAAATGACATGAGAGAGGTTAGAATTAGACTTTGAGCGAAGAACATCGACCCCTTACTCGGCTTTCAAGATGTCGTCAAAGCAGACAAGCAAAATGGCCTTTTTCCAGAAAGTGTCCAATTCTTCTAAAAATTATCTCCAACTCTAAAGTCTCATTTGTACAGTTCCACCATCTGATATAATAAAAGCAATCAGCTGAAAGAAACACGTGGATTTCTTGTTAAGCCTTTATATATTTTTTACGAAACCTATCATGTAATCACACGCAGAAAATGCTTGCATTTGAAAAGACCTGACGTGATTTTTTTTATTCAATAAAATAATAATCAAAATATATTCCTCAATGGAGGAAAAGTCAATCTTCTTAGATACTGAATGGGAAATTCCGATCGTGCTAAATAAAGATTCGAAAGGATCTCGTAAGTTCGGTATGAGACGTCCTGTGACGCACATTTGGGATTATCCTTTACTATGTAATTATTGCAAGGAAGTATTTTCTCAA
>OU015496.1:116115005-116120626 GCA_907164885.2 Dolomedes plantarius | reverse complement strand
CCAGAGATGACCAACAGTGATGGAAAACTTTAGAGAAACCTTCGGTAGTGCATTGTAAATAACGAACGCCACTTGAGTGATATTATTTTCAAAACCGGGTGACGAAAAAAAAAAACTAGATTGTTAATAGTTCTCGAAAATATAAACCTTTTTTCTGTAAATTGTTCCGTTCTTTGTTTATTACCCTTTGAAATGTGAGTGAAAGCTCTGCCGCGACCTGTATTTCGAAAACTGGTGTTAATGCGATATACTTATAATTTCAGTCGCCCAGTGGCTAAGTGGTTAAAGGCATCATCCTGCCACGCCGGGGGTGCGGGTTCGATGCCCGCATAAGACTTGGCTGTATTCTGGGGAACCGGTCAGTCTTCCGCCTGCAAATGGAGCCCCGTCTAGAAAGGGAAGCTGCAACCCATCGTCCATTGCCGGTGTCATCGTTTGTCAATAAAAATTCTTCTGTGATTGTGTCATTTGTCTGTTTCTATGTCTTGTATTCATATGTACACCGGACTGGGGTGTAATGTCGTCATCCCCCAGGGACATTAGCCACACACTTATAATTTCAGGTCATCATAACTTAGAAGCCTTGACTATATGTACGAGGCTTGGGCAGAACTGTAAACAAATAACATGTGCAGATCGCCTGCGTACACTTGAAAGTGGCAAATGACATGAGAGAGGTTAGAATTAGACTTTGAGCGAAGAACATCGACCCCTTACTCGGCTTTCAAGATGTCGTCAAAGCAGACAAGCAAAATGGCCTTTTTCCAGAAAGTGTCCAATTCTTCTAAAAATTATCTCCAACTCTAAAGTCTCATTTGTACAGTTCCACCATCTGATATAATAAAAGCAATCAGCTGAAAGAAACACGTGGATTTCTTGTTAAGCCTTTATATATTTTTTACGAAACCTATCATGTAATCACACGCAGAAAATGCTTGCATTTGAAAAGACCTGACGTGATTTTTTTTATTCAATAAAATAATAATCAAAATATATTCCTCAATGGAGGAAAAGTCAATCTTCTTAGATACTGAATGGGAAATTCCGATCGTGCTAAATAAAGATTCGAAAGGATCTCGTAAGTTCGGTATGAGACGTCCTGTGACGCACATTTGGGATTATCCTTTACTATGTAATTATTGCAAGGAAGTATTTTCTCAAAGGCAACACTTGTTCATTCATCTCCACATCAATTCATCAGACAGACCAGTAGTTTGGGATGTACGTAAGAAAGTTTTTCCTCGTGTGTCTAGACTTAGAATTCATCTTTTGACACACACAGAAGATAAACCTTTCAGCAGTGATATTTGCAACAAAGGATCTCCTAAGGAGTCTAAAATAAAAATTAATTTTCAACTATACTATATGAGCCATTCATAAGCCTAATCGGTTAAGTCCACATTTTCAAATTTTAGTGTCGAAGCACTTGATTGACTCCTAACTTTTTACATTCATAATAAATTTTCCAAATGACAAGGATCAACACCAATCAATGACAAAAAATTTTTTTTTCGCTATCGAATAAAAAATAACATTTTTTTCAGAAGCCAATCAAGTTAACCTTTTCCATATGGGGCGTCATAGCATGTATCCCAAGAATACGGGCTCAAGAATGAATATATATATAGTGAAACCCCGATTTAACATTATTCAAGGGACCTGTGGTACAGCGCGCTGGGTTTCGGTGCTTAGGATGCTCGGATCAAATCCGGCATTGCGCCACTAAAAACCTCCGTTTGTGTCGTCCCTTCATAGGAGGTAATGCTAGTCTGCCATATGGTGCCCCCCCCCCCCCATACTAAAACGGCTAGCAAAACTGCGGTGTACTATGGCGGTTAGGATATTGTCCAAGAAACCGTCTGCCGCATTGGGGAAAAAATTATATATCTAAACGAAAAATTCACATTCATGCTTATAAAAGAGAGAAGCCTTTCACCTTTATGTATGCATCAATGAACTTAAATGTATGTATCAAACCGAAAATTCTTGAAAAAAAATCTCCCATGCAGTTCTTTTGTCTGAAATTTTCGGTTTACTTATATATATATATATATAGTTCTTTTGTCTGAAATTTTCGGTTTACTTATATATATATATATATATATATATATATATATAAGTAAACCGAAAATTTCAGACAAAAGAACTGCATGGGAGATTTTTTTTCAAGAATTTTCGGTTTGATACATACTTTCAAGGGACCGTGAAAAATCGTCCTTAAGTGGAGATCGCCTTTAAACAGAATTTGTGAAAATATAACATTGTTATATTTTTACAAATTCTGTTTAAAGGCGATCTCCACTTAAGGACGATTTTTCACGGTCCCTTGAAAGTCGTTAAACAGAGAGCCAACTGTATGTATGTATGTGTATATATATATATATATATATATATATATATATATATATAAGAGCTTGTCTGTTTGTTTGTCCGCTATAGAATCATAGACTGTTTCACCCACCGGGACCAAATTCGGCACAGTTAATGTTTAGGACCCGAGAAACTTAAATCAGGAAAAACGAAATCTGGGGCTCAATTAGTTTTTTTTAATTAATTTTTTAATGATTTTTGTGCCCTAAGCGCACCTCTTAAATGTGGATACAGCCTCTCACCACAACCAGTCTAATTCGATACGCGGGGGAAAAGAAGTTTGTTCTGAGGGGTGGTTTGAGAGTTGGTCTGGGGGTGACGGGAGGGGGGGGAGTGTTTATTTTGCGGGGGGGGGGGTGCAGCCCAGTATTTTTTTGATGGAATGCATGAAAAATTTTACATCTATATATCTACCCGGGCAACGCCGGGCAATAATGCTAGTATATATGTATAAGATTTCAGCATTATTATTTGGGAGTGTCTCCACCGGCGGGGTTCACCCCAGTGGGGCCTCTTTGCTATGTTGTGCCCGCCGTGTGCGTTTGGGAGTGATCCTCACATTTGCAAATTGCTCATAGTGGAACGGATAGTAGATCACAGATACTCCTCGGCCTGATGATGACCTATAGATTGGATCGAAACATATGTAAATATCCATTTTTGGTTGTTTGTGGATTATTAAGAAGCCGTCTTTATTACTGTAAATGAGCTCTTTTTTGGCATATCTCACCGAAACGAAAACGATCAGAAGTGATTATATTTGAGTTGTTATTAGCATAACTGTCGTACTTAATTCTATTTGAATCTTGTAGACAGCACCGAAATAAGTATCGTGTTCACACGAATGTAACGCGCACCCCCTTTTTCCGGTTCAATGTGTTACCGTTGTGGTTAATCTAATCACAAATCCGCTGACTGCAAATTAATAAAAGCTTCCTGCCACACCTGTGGGAAAATTGGATACATTGCATGGTTTTGCCAGTCTAATCAAATCGCCAGTGAAGCACGCCTCTAGAGATGTAAACAGTGTACAAGCATATCAACAATGCACGGGACTTTTGTATACTCACTTTAATCTTAGAAAAATTGCTGAAGCACCTCCTGCAGTCAAAGTTACGTGTGTGGTTCAAGGTGTGAGCATTTGTTTCGGTGTCAATTCAGGTGCCCCATTTACACTTATACCTCTGGACACTTAGGAAGCGTTTTAAGAAGTTTTACTTCTCTTGCGAGAAACTTGTTTCAAGTTACAGTCCTACACCAGTCATGCTATTGCAATAGTGGGAGTAACTGATTGTAGAGACAGGCGAGTCACCATAACAAGCAATAACGCTCCCTATCGCAAGGTAAGAGGTACTACGCAGAACGCTGGGTGATTGTAAACTCAAGACGTGTCTGATACGCTGTTACTGAAAACGACGGAGGTGATTATAGACTCCGGTCGTGTTTGATATATTCTTAGAGAAAAAGTTCGGAGGTGATTGCAGACTCTGAACGTGCCTGGTGTGTTCTTCGGAACTTTAAGATAATTGCATTCTATTTGTTCCTGTAAATAGTATTCGTCTACCTGTAATATATATCGTCTCCTGTACTTGCCCGTGCCGTGCTCTATAATAAACTATATTTAAAAAAAAAAAGAACTGGTTCTGAATTGATAAAAAAAAAGACTTTCAACTCGCCATCCATCACAACACGCTCCCATTACGAGAACTAGAGCTTAATCAGAGTGAACCAGAGCAAATGAAAACGTCATTCAGATGTCATGGAAAACAGGTAGGAGCTATTTTGATCTGATTTTACGTGAAGCATAATTTTATCGGATATATAAATATATAGAAGAAAGAAAGCCAAAATATATAAGAATTCGAGAAAAGAAGATTTGATAGAACTTCTTGGTGAAATAGATGATGCACCAACTGTTGGTTTAACAGAAATGCAATTAAAAAATAAAATTGAGAAAAGTCAATCTTTTAAAGATAATCCAGAATTCGTAGCAGAGTTATTAATCTCAATAGTTGAGGAGAGAAGAATAAAGGCAGAGAATGAAATTAAAGCTAGTGATACGTACTTAGCACTTGAAGCTCACAAAGTTGAATTTGAGAAAATTAAATTAGCGCAGCTTGAAAAGGAAATCGAATTGCAAAAAATTAGAAGTCTGGACGCATCTAGAGATGAATCTCGCCCAAGTTTTTTTTTGTAGAGATGTCGATGCAGGTCCAGGGAATTTAGAAAGTTTAATAAGAAAAGTAAAAACTTGAACCATACCAGTCACTGGAAAATCGGAAAACTTCAGTTTGTTCTTTCAAACAATGGAGAGAGCATTCGTTACCAAACAACCTACATTAATGTCAAGACGGGGAGAGTTGGATGAAACCGAAAGATTTAGCTAAAGAAATTGACATATATTTTGTCAATATAGGAAAGTCGTTGAACGAAACATCTAATACTAACGAAGATATAGCTAATAAGTTGCAGCATGTTTCTAAGAATCTAAGTATGTCCCACCTCAGATGAGAAACAACACGAATAAAATTAGATATCTGCCCAAAGACTGTTATATATGTGGAGAAAATACCTACCTTGCCAGAATTTGTTCGCAACAGAGTAAACAGGAAAAACACTTCGATAGCTCAAAGAATGAGACGACAGAGAAAAATGGTAGCGACAACATGATAGCAAAGATCGGATTTGCACTTTTAGAATCCGGCGTAATAGTAACGCAACCATTGCAAAGAGTCAATATTTGCATTGCAGGTAAAGAGATACAAGTTATAATTATTGACTCCGGAGCTCAAATTTCCGTGTTGAACCCGAAGTTTCTGCCTGATATTCCCATAAAAAATAGTAGCAATAGATCCGATTTCTGCTTTTGGAGAAACAATTACATCCCAATTTCTCTCAGCAACCCAGATAATCCGCTCTTCTTGGAACCTGCCGAAATATCCGGATTGTTGAACCCAAAAGCGCACAGTTTATTGCTGTTGGGGGAGGCACACCCCACGCTGAGTCAAGACGGTGAAATTTTAACGAAAGTGTCTGAGGGGAGTGAAACTTTTTTTGCTCTCTTGTTAATGATGATGTATCTGGTGGTGTAAGGCCCCGGCTACGATAAAAGCGGTGCGGCAGAGCAATGCCGCGTGACAGAGCGGCACAGCGACGATGGCTACGATAAAAGCGGCAGTGCGGTAGAGCGGCGGCGGCTACGAGCAAAAATAAAAGGCTGGGTGGAATTTTCCGTCAGTTTCTAACATGTC
>OU015496.1:115975005-116110005 GCA_907164885.2 Dolomedes plantarius | reverse complement strand
TCATCAAATCTCGCAGTGCATCATCTTCCACAATATCCATATTGCCTGTTATTACATGACCATGTGTCGTATCTATATAACTATTGTAAATGGGCAGATGACAAACACAAGTTAAATTTAATGACTCAGAAAAATTTTTTTAAACCTGATTATAGTTAAATATACGTCTACCCATAGGCAGAGTATATTTAAAGGCACGTTTTATTTTTATTTCTTTTATAGGAAACATATCATGAAGTTTATCAAATATACTATTGAAGTTAATATAATTAAGTTTTAGGTTAGTAAAATTTAGTACACAAAATGTGTTATTATCTGAATTTTGTTTTTTATATAAGTTTATTTTTAAATGTTTTGCCCGTGTTAGTATTAAATCATATACCAGATGCTGATAATGATAATTCTTTAGTTTCGTATTTAAAAATAGTTGATAAAGCTTAATGATATGTTTTTTAACGATAGAAAAAATCCAAGCTTTTAATATTTTATATTTATAATCATTTATAAACCTTTCCTGAAAACTTAATAAGGCAGTTTTATATATGTTACTATCAAAAGTCTTACTTTTATTATAACTTTTACCTCTTTTAGTTCTTTTTGAGGACTGTGTATCTTCAATTAGATTAGGGTAAATAGGTTGAGCTGACACATCAGTAAAATTAAATTTAACTATATTTTTTTGTTTAAACATTTGATTAAGGCCATATGGAAAGAGAGTTTTATGTTTTTGCATATAAATATTTTCATAATATAACCTTTCAGAGGGTGATTTAATTATATCTAGTATGGTGATTATACAAGATGACTTTATAGTCACTTATGTAGATAAAGCAGCCAACAACTATGCAATAATTTGTAAAAAATATTTTGCCTTATGTTTAAAAAAACAGCTAGAAAATAGTGATCTTTTTCAGCCATTAAAAGAAACTACTAGTATTATTATTAAGAAAATAATAGCTAAATATAAACTACTAGGTATTTCATCTAACAATTATCTTTTTCCTTATATTACTTTAGTTCCAAAATTTCAAAAAACACCTATTGCTTTTAGAGCAGTAACCTGTGGTCACAACACTTATGCTACTAAAGCAAGTAAATTATTATTAAAGTACCTTAAATTAATCTATAAAAATATAACATCTGGAGTTTGTGGTATAATTGATAAGAGCTATAGTCTAATTAGAAAACTACAAACATTAGATAACTGTAAATATGTAGTAACTTATGATTTTAAAGATCTATTTAATAATATCGATATAATTGATTTAAATAGAATAATCATAATGTTAGTACAAAATAATATTCAATACTTAAGCAACGAAATTAAACTAACTCGTTTCAATAGGCTCCTAGAATTAGTAACTAAACATAATTACATAGTTCATAATAATAGTATATACTATATACTTTCAGTCCAAAGGTGTACCACAAGGTGGTAATGCTTTAAGTATGCTAGCTAATTTATACTTATATTATTTTGAAATTAATAATATAGAAAATAGCAATTACAATATATTTAGATATATAGATGATATAATAGTAATTAATAAAAATAATAACCCTATAGACTTAAATTTTTACCCTCCTAATCTGGAACTAATTAAAAGTAGCCATGATAATATTAATGTAAACTTTTTAGATATTAATATTAAATTAAATACTCACAGTAAATTTACTTTTGAGTTATACGACAAAAGATCTGACTATAATTTTAATATTGTTAAATTTCAAAATTATCTAACCTGTTTACATAAATCTGTTTTTAATAACATTATTGTAAATCAGTTAGTTCGTATAAATAGGCTATGTTCTAAAGACAATAGGATTAAGCATATTATAGAATTGAAAGCTGTGCTAACTCGGAATAATTACCCAGTAAGTCTATCCAAACATAATTGGTTGTTTTTGTTTTAATGAATAGTTAGTTCTGTTGCTTTAATATGATAATCATAACAATGGGTTAAAATAGAAAAAATAAGTACTATAAATAAAAATAAAAATCATAAGTAAAAATAAAAATAATAATAAAATTAACTCTTAGTAGTAAAAATAATAAAAAACTAAATAATTAAGGGAATAATAGTCCTAAAATAAGGTAACCTAAGTAAGTTTGTAACTGAGAATCCACTACCTCAATGGTTGCAAGTTTTGTGACGTCAGTCATCTTGCGGTTACAAGTTCTTAACTTCCACTCTGACTAGCGCCAGGCTTGGTGTTCTTTGGTTAAGTACTTTTATTCAAACTTAATTCAATTATTAATCAATTCTTCTGTTAATAATGGATTGTACGGTGTCTGAGTGTGTTTATTTTATAGATCATACTCATCGGAAACAATCCATTGGTTTTTAGACAGTATTGACACCGCTGATGAAGAAATGCTGTCAAAAACCTTATTCATACTTTTCTTTTCATGTTGTTTGTTCCTGGCTGCAAGTAGCTTTAGAGCTATTACTGGTTTTCTCTTTCATCTTATTCTTATATATATATATATATATATATATATATATATATATATATATATATATAGGACAAGCAGAATTTTAAGAAAATCGAACTTAATAAAATAAAACTTAACTGAACAGAATCAATCAGTGGCTAGGACTTATAAAAGCAATTTCTTTTATGGAAGATGGGAAATTGGATTATGAAAGATACATAAAATTTTCATTTGGTTGAGGTGTTCGAGGCGGTTGTTTCACAAAACAGCTGTTTTCTGAGTGTTCGAGCTCAAAACAGCTGCTAGAAGTTGACGATGACTCAAAGTTGGATGTACACTGCTGTCGAACCCTCCTCGTTTTATGCTGTCCGACAGCCTCCAAAACGCATTTCTGAATGTTAGAGCGGAGCTGTAGTTTTTCAAGATGATCTAAAGGAGTTACGTATGGAATCAAACATAAGAAAAAATGTTGATCATCTCCCATTCCATCTGTTCTTTCCCCATATTTAGAATTGCACTTATTTTTTTTTCCCTCGAGTTCCATCATTCGCTGTTCTAGATCTTCTTTTTTCCCTGTGCTTCTCTTAGAACGGTGGGTTCTGGAAAATCTATCGTCGTCTTCTAGACAGGATTGCGCTGTGCCCTGTTGCTTGCTAGGTTCTACATTGGTGTCTACGATTGCGTCATCTATGCCAGTGGCGTCGTCTTCTCCCACTGAAAAAGACGTAAGGTTTCCTACCATAGGGCTTGGAAGAACAACGTCCCGGTTGAATTCCATCAGATTTTCAAATTTCCACTTTTTGTGCAGAGGACTGACGGCAGAACCAGATTTAGAATGAGAAGTCTGCACTTTCTTCCTGAACGTATCTTTCAAGTTTTTCCATTTTTTTCTACATTCGTCCCCTAGAACAAAGAGTATTTATCTTGTCAGAACAAAAACTTTTTATTGAAGATGACTATACCCAAGTATACAACGAAAGTAATATATTTCTGATATTTTTCAAAAAAGTTTTTCCCTAATGCGGAGACACTTGTAATCAAACATTCGCCCTTACTACGCCGCAGTTTTACTGCCATTTTATCATGGGGGCACCCTATATACGGACAGCATTACCCTCTATGAAGGGACGACACGAACGGAGGTATTTTTCGTGGCGCAACGCCGGGATTCGATCCCAGCACCCTCAGCACCGAAAACCGGCACACTGTACCACTGGACTTATTTTATACTAAAACACTGTTTTCTTTTCTGTTTTTGGCAACAGGGGCCACTTTTAGTCATCTAGCATTTGAATTTAGACTTGGAAGACATACTGTTAGCTTGATAGTTTATGATACATGTTCAGCGATTGTGCTAGAGTTTGGACCTGAAGTAATGCCGATACCCACCGAAGAGCACCTCAAGAATGTAGCAGAACAATATTTTCTGTTATGGAAATTCCCAAACTGCATTGGTGCAATAGATGGACGCCATTGCGAACTTAAATGTCCTCAGCATAGTGGGACGAGTTATTTCAACTATCTGAAATACTTTTCTGTAGTTCTAATGGGTGTTGCTGATGCCAATAAAAAGTTTTTGGTTATTGATGTAGGTGCTAGAGGAAAACAAAGTGATGGAAGGATTTTTACGGCCACCGAATTATTTAGATGGCTGGTGAACAACGAATTTAATGTACCTCCTCAAAAAGTCTTACCAAATAGCAATATTTCAACACCACACGTTCTCATTGGAGATGAAGCATTCCCATTAAAACCGTATATTCTACGCCCATTTCCGGCAAAACGTATAACTTTATCTCAAAAAACTTCAATACTAATCTATCAAAAGCTAGAAAAATAATCGAAGGTGCTTTTGGGATTTTACTGGCAAAATGGCGATTTTTAGGAACATGTTTAGAAGTACCAAACGTGTCAAAAATAAATAAGCTTGTACAAGCTGCTTGCGTATTGCACAATATTATCAGAGATAGGGATGGCATTAACATTGCGGACTACATATTATTTCTCCGTGAAGAGACCGCGAATGAATTGAGAAGGCCAACGGATCCTGTTCCAGATCAATATCGAAGGCCAACCGCAGAAGAAATAGAAATAAGGAATACATTTGTGACCTATTTTAATCAATAGCCATTTTCCTTTGGAAATTATTGGTGACATATTTAAATATTTTAACATATTATGAAAATGATTAAAATAATAAATTATTCTTACCTGACAAGTTTATTGTTTTTCCTACTTCTTCCCCCAGTTTCTTTGTGACAACACTATTTTTGTAATCACCATGTCTGTCATTCCACAAACATGGCCTGGATTCAACCTCAGAGATGAAAGCCTCATACTCTAGTTGGTTCAATTTTCTTTTTTCTGCCATCTTTTAGGACAGGAGCTTTCAGACAACTGATAAGACGCTTAATGTCTTGGGGGAGCGTCCGCGGTGGAATCAAATTTCGCGCAGCCGCAGTTGGTTATCGTAGCCAGTTCCCCCAAATTCCATTGCAATCAATGTAAACATATATGTGAGCGGCATCGCTCTTTCGCGCCGCTTGTATAGTAGCCGGAGCCTAAACAGCATTGCTTTTGTGAATTCGCTGTCGCGGGGAGAGACGGAAAAGAGTAACCAGATGCTGATAATTTAAGAGGAGAACAGAGGAGTTGTGAATCGTTAAAGGCGGTTCTCGATCAAGTTAAACGGAAAATAGAGAGAAATAAAAGAGATGAATAAAAATAAAACTGTGGTAGAGATTTTGGAAAAAGAGCTGTCTGATATTTCTAATTCAAAGTCGGATGTGGCACCTGAAATGCTGAATAGTCCTTGCGAATATTCCAAGCAGCGAAACCGTGAACAAATAAGTGATTCGCACGCCTTCAATACGTTTGAAAATAAGAAAGATGTGCATGAAATAGAAAGAGAAAGTAGTGTTTTGAAACGTCATGTTATCGAAGAGGAGAAATCGAAAAGTGATTCGGGCTTTTTCAATGGCGGTGAAATTAGGAATGACGTACATGATGTTAAAATTGTAATAGGTGCTTCAGAACGGCATGTTAGGGACACGGAGAAGTCAAAACCGCCAAAGGTCAACTCAGCTGCTTGTAGCAACATGCTAGGAAAGTCCGAGCTCAAAACGGTGCATATACCCAACGTTACGTACGATAAATGTATGACTTCAGTCCGTGAGTGTGTGCAAACCACTGCAGAAACTATGGAAGAATCACAAAATTTAAAGACTCTGTGTGGTAGGTTACGTGCTGAGATAGAGGAGAAAAATGCTACGATTTTGTTGCTGAAGGAAAAAGTGGCAAAATCGAGTGCAGTTGTGAATTATGTCTAAGGGAAGTGATTCAGTCCTACAAAATGATCGCAATGAATATGCAGTATTTGAGAAGAGTTACAATAAGAGAAAAACAATTGTGTAACTGATAGACTTAACATTGATTAAACTCTGTGTTTCAGGTTACTCCAGGGTCAAAGTTGTCGAACGCCGACGCTTTGTCCAGACTGAAGCCGGACTAAAATATTGCACCAGAGACTGTTCCTGATTAAAAACTGTGCCATTATAAATTGTTCCTGAACATTGATTTTTCATTGAACCTTTTTTTTATATTATTCATCGTTTTATTTTTCTTGCTAAGCATTTTAGATATGAAAGTTAAAATTTTGGTATACTAAGTTAATTCTCTTAACTGATTTATCTATCTATAATTATTTCTTTGTATATGTTTTGAGTTTTGATTTTGATTGTAGTAAGATTAGATGAATATCTATCTATACATTTTTTAAGTCAAAATCATATAATCGAGTATGTAAAAGTAATTTGTTGTATGTTATCTGATAATAGTAGTTAAAATGTGTCTCACCTGTTACTTAAGTTTCAGATTCGTATAATTGAGGTATAATCCCAATCTTAAAGGGAGGGAGTTGATCAAGAGATAGAAAGGCTCTAACAAGGCATCCTAGAGCCTGTAAAAACATCTGAATGGGCAGCACCTATTGTGCCAGACTTGAAACAAGAAGGTAGAATCCGAATTTTCGGAGACTTTAAATTGACTGTCAAGCTAAAGAGCTGGAACAATATCCATTACCAAAATTAAGGGATTTGTTTGCACAGTCGTCAAATGGGGACTCGATCTCCAAGTAGGATATCCGGGACGCATATTGCCAACTGGAGTTGGATGAAGAATCCAAGAAGCTCCTGGGGATCAATACCCACCGTGGATTACTTCAATACACGTGTTTACCATTTGGGGTGGCTGCAACTGCGATTTTTCAGTGAAAGATTGAAAAAGGTCTTGCAAGGCCAGACCAGCAGTTCCAGCTATTTGGATGACTTACTAGTCACAGGTGAAGATAAGGTACTCACCGAAAGAACTTAGGCCAGGTGTTGACTCGCTTAGAGTATGTTGGTATAAAGTTACATCCAGATAAGTGTGAATTTTTTAAAGAACCCGTGTGTCACGGATAAAAGTGACATTGCAGAGAGTAGATAAAGGATAATGAATGAGCCCATGAATAGGTCAGAAGGTGAAGAAAGCTGGGAAAATAATAATCCATATAAGACGATAGAAAGGAGAATATTGAGGGATCCTATAGAAGTAAAAAAAGGATCGTTACGGTATGAAAAGAAATATCACGAAGAAACGCCAGATGATTAAGGCGAAACGAAGCAAGTATGGCATGAAAAGAGATGACAGATGGGAAACGGTTAAGGAGAAGAACAGGTCTGTAAGAAGGGAGCAGATGTATAGAGAGGAGTGAGAGGCGTGAAAAAAAGAAGTGACTTAGCCGAAATAATAGGAGATCGAAAGCGAGAGAGAGCGGTAGAGATCAAATACGACCCCCCGGAAGAGGTGCGGTAATGAGATGGGAAGGAACGCTCCAGCAGGGCGGGATGGAAACCCTCCCCCCTCAAAAAAATAGGGGCCCAATCAAGAAATATAGGAGGAGTTAGAGGCACAGGAGACAGATATAAAAGAAGCGGGATAAAGATTACATGCAGAGAGAGATAGATTTTGGTTTGCCTAGAAAAGATGACAGAAGGTGCGTAGAGACAGCCATTCCCCGACGAACGAAAGAGAGAGGCCCGACGGAGTGACCCAGCGACCGTGTACGTGAACCTGAATTGGGAGCCCTGCTATGCGAAGAGTGACTTGACCCGACGGATGACAAAGAGAGTCCCAAGACCTGGCCGCCAGCCGAACGAGTGAATACCCGCTCCCAGGGGACTTAACGAAGGACGTCCGCCAGCAGCTACTGATATAACCCCCACATATGCTGTTACTGTGCGAAGTTCATCAGGATTACTGACGCGTGCCCAGGTCTACGAATGCAGCGTCAATAAAGGTACGTGTGACAGTTGTTCATTGATCCTGTAAATCTGTGTATGCCTAGTTTGAACTCATCCAGTATATGGATAATTAATACCTCAGAGAAGTCCACTTGTAGTTATTATAAAACTTAGAAGACTTAAAATAAGGTTGTTAGGACAATAATTGTATCTTGTATTATAATGTATTTATGTGTGTTAGTAATTTCAATAAATCTATCCATTTGCAATTTCAATCAGGTACTTAGATTATTTTATTCATAAAAACACAACGCAATTAAAGAAGACGGCATTAATTAGGTAGTATGGTAAATGATTTATATATATATATATATATTGGCTATACACCCCAAATTTAGCTACCTCGATAGTAATCAGTTAATGAATAAGATAAACAATTTAGTTATTGCGGAACATTCTCCAAAACAATAACCACCCATTATACCATGCTGTACCTGGAACATCGCATCGATAAACAGGGACTTCATCCAATAGAATCAAAAGTGGAGGCTATCCAGAAAGCGACAACGCCTAGAAATGTGGATGAACTCCATTCTTTTATTGGAACTGTTTCTATTTTTTATAACTTATCATGTCAAATTCTTCCCAAATATGTTAACTGTTTTGGCTCCGTTGTACAAGCTATTTGGAAGAGGGGGGGGGGGGAGAATAAAAAAAAAAACGAGACCTGGAAGTGGTCACAGCGAGAAAAGCAAGTCTTCAACAATGCCAAACAGGCTTTAAAAAATTCTTTCTTGCTTGTGCATTTCAATAACAAGAAGTGATTCTGACATGTAACGCTAGTCCATATGGTGTTGGAGCTGTTTTGTTCCACAGTACAGCCAATGAGATCGTCCAATTGTATTAACTTCTCGTTCACTCTTTAACGCAGAGCACTACAGCCAAATCGAGAAAGAGACATTGGTTTTAGCTTAGGTGTGACCAGATTTCGCAATTATCTCTTGGGATGCAACTTCACATTGGCAACAGATCATCTTCCCCTCATAAATCTTCTTTCCGAAATTAAGAGAGTACCTACTATGAAAGCTGCACGAATTCAGCGATGGGCATTAACCCTATCAGCATGTTACAGTTCCTCGTTGGTGGCGCTAAGAGCGCCGTACCGTCAAGCACCCCCCGTTTCAATGTTTGAACCAGAATGCTTCTCGCATAAGAACCGGGCTGTTTGATAATAATAGAACTCTCGTTGGAGAGTAATTTCATGTTAACCTTTAATGTATATACTGTAAACTAGACCTAATTATATAAATAAAGTCTATTATTTTAATTTGATCGTCGTAATTGAAGAAAAGTATGCAGAAAAATCACTGAAGACAATTTTCCCTTGAACATCTCCCAGCGCAGATTTAACACAGCATATGCTTTCAAAATCAAATAAAGGAAGGGTGCACTGAATGCTAATGCAGATGCATGTAGTTATTTGCCATTAACAATTCCTATAGCAGATCCACCTGCTCCAGCCGATTCAGTACTATCACTACAAGAGTTAAACGACAGTCCTGTTACTCCACATTTTATTGAGGCAAAGATAAAATAAGTGTTCTTTGTTGTCTAGTCTCCGTGCATTGCTAAGGGTTGGCCAAGAGAAGTAAAGCAAGGTCTAGACCAGTTTTGGTCTGCAAGGTATGAACTGTCTGTAGAGAATAGGATCATATTCATAGGTTCCCGTGTCTTTATTCCTCAGTTTAGAAGATTCATCCTTAACGAGCTGCACAAGGGTCGTCAAGGAATTCCTGCCATCAAAGCAGTGGCTCGATAATATGTACGGTGGCCTGGTACAGACCGAGAGCTGGAGTTAAAAGTTCGGAATTGTGTTGCCTACCAAGAAAAGGCCTAACTCCTGGAGAGTGTTAGCAGTGACCCCTTTCCTGTTCTCATTGAATGTGGTATTAAGTTCAGCTTTTATAACAACAATCGTAATTTTTGGAATTTCAAAAAGGCGCTTTGGGATAATTTTAGAGCGGGTTTGGACGAGGAGTTTGCTGCTACCCCTCAATCAGTTAATTTAGAAAAAGACTGGATTCACTTTGTCTTCCCTCCTTCAAGCGGCTACAGTTAATATCCCGCGGAGTAACTTTAGGACTTTTAAGAGATTTTATAATCATAATTCTGACATTATTCAGCCTCTGTTAGCAGAGAGAAAAGCTGTTCATGGGTAATTAAAACTTTCTAATTTCTAAGAAACCAAGATAAAACTAAATAAACTTAATGCAAAAATTGAACAAAATTATGCCAAAATCGAAAGATCTACTTGGCTACAATTTTACGCAAAACTGGACTACAGAACTTTAAATTCGAAACTTTGGAGACTCGTCAAGAAAATGGGCAATGGAAAACCTCAAGAGGAAAGGTTATCCTCATTCAAGCGAGGGGATGGTTCTCATACATGTAATCAGATGGAAATTGCAGAGGTTTTTGGACTGTATTATTCTGATGAAAGTAAGCTGGCCTTTACAAGACAGGATAAATATATCTCTAAGCAGGTCAGAGGATGTTTACAGACTTGTCATTCTTGCGAACATGGAAATAGCCTTGTCCCTGGTCCTGATGGCTTGTATGGACAAATGTTGAAAAATCTACCGATTACGATAAATGAGTAAATGAAACATCAGTATTCTCCATTCCTCATCCGTGGTGTTAAGCCTAATGACCATTATTTTTTCCCATTTATCTATTGTACTTCAGCTCTAGATTCCTTTGCGTGAATCTGAGACCAATGGTTTGGATTTTCATTTAACGTTTCTTTCCATACAGTTTAAAAGGACTCTTATTGTCGGCCACATTAGGTATGTGATGGAGAAATTTCTCTAACGTTTCCGGTTACATTCTTATTTTGAGCGGATGTATAGTAAGTAAATATGCAATTTATTTTCCGATACAAAAATCTCTAAACACGACATCCAAAATATCGTCCACTCGCACTTTTCCGGTAATTTTTCCGAGTTCATTCATGGCAACACGCAGATTCTCCGCTGCGATAGCAATGTCTATATCTACAAAATTTTCATAGCTTTGAAGGTTCTGCAAGCACTTCTGGACAAACACTCGATGGCGCTCTTGTGTTATAATAGGCTCTTCACCTCTGTGCGTCAAACACCTGAAACGACAAAATAAAAGCATTTCAATTCGTAAAAGAAACTATCAGCTCGATTCTCAGTCCCTCATTTAACATCTAATCTTAAAAGATATGCAGCGTTCTTCATTCACTCGATACAAAACTGTTCATAGAGCTATGAACAGTATCCCAGCTCAAATTTGAAAAAAATTAACTCTTTCCGTAGGACTTTTATTACGATTTTAGCGTATTGTATTAATTTTGCTCTAAAATTATATATTTTGGAACCCTGTGTTCGGCGGACCACAAGTCTCCTATGTAACATGATTTGAATACTCACGCTGTAACTATTTTAGCCAAAGCATTATAATATGACTGGAGTGGGATCAAAACTAGCAATCTCCATTTGTTTTCAAAATTGAGTTAAGGATACTTTTTTATAATATTTCAATCTGCTGAAAACGAAACTTTTGGGAAAATGGCGTACTAATAAAAAATAATGTGGAAATTTTTCGAAAGGTAATTTAAAATTCATATCTCCAAAAATGCATAAGATATAGTTCTTTGCCCTTAACAGAAGAAGAAGAAAAAATATTTCTGATAGTCTCTTCTAACGAAACTACCGCGGGCTATTAACGTAGAATTACTTATCGTTGCTTAGCTCTTTTTTTTTCTTTTTTGTTTAACTGTTTATTATTACTGGGTTTGGTGCGCTGCAAAAATTATAATTCGCGACGGACTCTGAATTTTTTCTTTCCGGAGGACTGTCATTGAGGAACATAATCCTACGTTAAAAGGGGGGGGGGCTGATGGAGATTACCAGTTTTGTTCCTACACTACTCATATTTGAAATTCCACGCCAAGTGCTTAAGTTGCGCTTAAGTAGCAATGAGCCGAAACGCGCTGGGTTGAAAGAGTACTCTATTTTCAAACACGTAAACTTGCAAAAATGCTTTACAAGCGTGACTGACATAGTTATCATACGGAAAAAAACAAAATTATTCGGAAGTACACCGTCTGAGTAGATATTGCTGATATTCGTCAGACAAGCTTAAAAAATAAGAAAATGACAGACGAATATCAACAGAAGTGTTACGGCGGCGGAATCGCTTTCAAACAAACAAGGAAATATTTTGTGTGATGTAACATACCCGAAACTCGCTTTTTAAACTTTTTTTTGCTGTCACAGTGATCCGTCACTAAGAACATTACGACAAGTACAGTTTTGAAAACTAAAAATGCATTAAAAGATTGAAGTCAAGCTGTGTACAGACAAGAAACAACTTCCTATACAGATTTTCAAATTCTCTGAAACCCCAAATTTCTTCGGTTTGTAGCTGTGTGCATTCAGTTCCGGATCGAAACAGTTTGGCTCCTGGCCAAAAAAAATGTTGATATTTTGGAGTCCTAAGGACTTGTTCACATAGGAGTCCGGTAGCAGAAGCGTAAAAGGAAAGATGGCGCTGAGACGGTAATAAAGCAATCACAGGCGTTAAAAATTTCGTTGCTAATCGTTTGGAGGTTTATCATTGGTTAAATATATTTCAATACTTTAACGCTTCAGCTACCGGACTCCTATGTGAACAGGCCCTAATACACCCGCCATTAAATATAGCCTAATTCTGCAGATAATTTAACACATTTAATTACTAAAACACATCTTTTAACAGCGTCTCACCATGAGCAATAACAGATTAATTCACGAGCACTGAAAAAACGAAAAAGAAAGAAAAAATTTTAAAAATATCCGGCAAATTTCTCAGTTTAAATACGGCAGTTCACCGTCAAAGTCTCTTAAACATGTTTCTCTAAAACTGCTGAATTAAAAGTATCCCTTTTCTCTACATGCAGCTTTTAAAGGGTGATCACAAGTAGACGACATTTTTTACCATGTTTTTATAATCTCGCTTTCTTGTTTGTGTGTGTGTTTGTCCAGTACAAATCTTGCAATCGATTTTTAACTAACTTCCCGACTAGCTAGACATTTGAAACTTTTAGAATAGCTCAGAACACGATGACAATGCATTATTTTAGTACTTTTGGCCATCTTTAAGCAGATTTGAATTCATTTTCAGTTAATTTTGTTATGTAGACTGCTGCAGCCATCTATCGGCCGGGACGAGAACGAAATGTTAAACGCAAGTTAACTTCCAATTAACTTCATTTTCTTTCAAGTTGATGGGATAATTCATCAAAAAAAATTTTTTTAAGTATTTATTAATACATAGAACTGTCAAGTTTATATGATTCGACACAAAATTTAAAAACATGGTATATAAAAAGTTATTTTTATCTTGTAATTATTATTATTATTATTATTATTATTTTTTTTTTTGCTACTTTCGTTGCTCTGATTCCCGTGGCGATCGGGATTTCAGTAGCTAACTTACCCGTATAAGCTTATAGCTGTGGACGGGTTATTTTTGAACTTATCTTGTAAAGTTTGCTGGCTGAGGTTTTTTTCTTTTTTTAAATCAAGATTAGGATACTTATTGTTTATGGATTTTTCATTTGAATATAAAACAAGAACTCATTTTATTCAATGGCAAATTTCCTACCCAATACAATTAG
Source organism: Dolomedes plantarius (assembly GCA_907164885.2). Classification (NCBI taxonomy): domain Eukaryota; kingdom Metazoa; phylum Arthropoda; class Arachnida; order Araneae; family Dolomedidae; genus Dolomedes; species Dolomedes plantarius. The sequence goes on along the minus strand of OU015496.1, from coordinate 116,096,600 downwards.
ACACAGAAACAGATTAATACAGAAAACATTACTTTGAAAAAAGGATGGAAAACATTTTAAAGTGAAAAGCATCACACTTTAAGCACAATCATTAATGGACTTACTGCATATTCGTCTCCGGGTGCGGGAAGTTTTTTAGCTTATGCAATATGTCGTTCACCTCTCTAAAGTTTTTCATAACCTCCCCAAAAGACACTATATCTTTGTGTCACAATAGGCCCATTTCCTACATTCCTGTCACAAAGTTTTTGTCTCCCTCTATTGTGAAAGCAAAGGTCCTGGTCTAATTATCTATTGTGGAGCAAACAATCACTGTAGTCTTCTGAACCAGACCAGCCTGTATAAAAGTGCTTTTCTTTAATGTAAAGAACATACCCAATCACAGGGATCTTTATTCATTAAATGCAATTAGATAAAGGGAAAGTGATCAGAAAAGCATGTTCACATAAACATACATTTCTTTCTTTCTCCTAAGAATATTATTTAAATATATTAGAAATAATCAATGGGAAATAGTAGTTTTTAAGGAGGGTCAAACGAGTAGAATTTTTTTAAGCCACGGTTTGTAACTATGAACCTATTATCACAACATTTATCAGATAGGTTTAAATCGTAATCATTATGTAAAAAGTTATAATAAAATCAGTCAGTGTTTAACTTAACACTCATTTGAGAAATTTTGTGGTTTCTTTTCAAATTTTCCGGAATTACTCCATAATTTCACCCTCCCAAACAGAAAACAAATTTTAAAATAAAAGATTCAGCTTCTAAGTATACTCACATTTTTTTGACAATATTTTTGAACAAGCTCAGAAATTTGTTCATTCCAGTTCCTTCTGTGCAAGAGATTGCACAAATAGTTGAATCTTCAAGCTGCATCAATCTTTTCTTTTCTTCTTCATCCAGCAAATCTACTTTATTGAGTAGCAAAATAACTTTATCACTTCCACCATCATAATCTTCTGAAGAAATATTTAATTCCACAAAGTTCTTTAAATTCTTAACAAAGTGCTCCCCTAACTCTGATACAAGCAGATGATTAACTAATTCTTTCATTTGTACCTTAGATGATTCAATAATTTCTAACACCCTTCTAGCTTCAAGAATAAATATCAGAAGATCAGCTGTTGATGACCTGTGAAAAGAGGGACAAATGTTACTGCTATAGATAAATGGAGAGGGAAAAGACTGCAACAATAATGAGATCGATTCATAAACAATCACCTTAAGGCAGGGGTCCCCAACCTTTTTGTACCTAAGAGCACATTCTAGAATACCAGTCGGACGGCGGGCACCATTTATTTTTTCAAGGGGAATTTATAGTTGGACATAGTTAATAATACATACACATAATATACAAAAAGACATTATAATTCCAAAAATATAATTAAACATAAAAAAAATTATTGTTAATATTCTTGTGTAAAATAAATGATTACTAATTAATGCATACAAAATCTACAAAGTATAAAAATTCTTTATAAAAAACGCCATTTCTACTTTTGTGTGGTTAATCATTAAAAATAAGAAAACTTTTACATAGCATTTTATTGAAAACTGAAATATTTTTATCGTGATCGCACAGCGGTGGGCACACGTAAAACAATCAGCGGGCGTCATGGTGCCTGCGGGCATAGGGTTGGGGACCCTTGCCTTAAGGTATTAAAGGAAATTATAAGTTTTCCCAGCATATGAAAGTGATAGTTCTTAGTATATAAAACTATGCTTAATTTTGTCATGTTAAATTATGCAGAAATTTAATGAGTCTGCTTAAGAGCCTTTGAAATATGAGAAATATATCCACAGAAAAAAAAGGAACAAATTTCCATGGAGGAGATCATCTACACTCTCCCATAACAAGAAAGAAGAAGAAAAGGAAAAAACAAACCTAGTATGAAAATAATATAGTATCCCAAAGCCTATTACACCTACACTAACAAAAGTCATACCTTTTATTTCAGTGGAAAAAGAATGACCTATATGATATCATGACATGAAAGTTAAAAACAATATTGGATGTTCTAGGAATTTTTTAACTGTTTAAATACCTTTCAATCCTCCTATATCTGGATCATTTTTTTAAAAATAAAATTTACTACGGGATCATATTTTCTTTTTAACATACAATTTTCAAAAAATAGTAAATCACAGGCTGAATTGTCGACAGACAAATGACAGTACTACATTCAGGTTGAAAGATTCACTGGAACACAAAACATATAATAACTAATAAAACTGAATATTATGAAATCCAAAAAACTAAAAATGCTCCTTTTTAAACCTTTTTAAGTATTTCTTTTAAAAGCTAAATTTAAAAGAGAAAAGTAGCACTTATTCCTGAAATAAGATAGATCTCCAGAGTAAAGGTGGGAGTGGTATATTACAGAAGGTCGTTCGCACTTTATGGAAACGATTTTGATAGTTAAGTTTTATGTATAAATGCCGTATTTTTTGCGGCGATTTGTATCTGTCTGATAGCCATGGTTCTTGACAATAGCTCTAGCTCCAAATTTCCATGAAAGTAAACTTTGCCTTAGTACTGTTGTGTCAATTTTACCCCATTCATCTTGGACCGTTTTCCAAAGTCCGTTCAGTGTTCTTGGATGCCGATTTCCTAAGGCACGTTTTAATAAATCGAAAGTGCAAAAGTCCATTGGAGAAGCGTTAGGTGATTTTACAGGTATTTCATTAAATGGGATACACTTTATTCCTGTTTCTGATTTTTTTCTTCGTTGAATAAGCGGCAGTTGATTTAGACGTGTGACTAGAAGCTTTCCATATGAAGCTCAATTTTATCTATGTCCTTTCCATATAAGGCTGGAATTTCTTCTTCAAAAACTTGATTCTAAAATATTCTGCTGATAGTAGAGTGAATTAATTTTGGCTTTACTTGAGACTTTTTTTATTTTTAATTCGCCGTTGTAAGAAATTCCTGCAACTATCCTGAATCCCTCTGGGAACTTTTCTGTACACTGACAAAGCCATTTCGTACAGTCATTCCCGTCAGTTGAGCAATAGAAAATTGATCTCTTTTTATTACAGTCACTTAAATACACCCATACCTCATAGAGTGTTACCACAAATTTCCATTTTTCAGCAGCTAGGTGGTTTTCATATAATTTTCTACAATTTGTTTTTCTTTCAGCAATATGCTTTGTCAGAAGCAGATGAACTTTAGATTTAAACATCTTTTTTAGCTTCAAATCTTTATGATTGATTTTACTTACAGTGCCAGAAGACATTCCTAGTTTCAATGCAATGGATCTTTGAGTTGCCGGATATTCTTTTAGGATCAGAGACTTCACTTTCTTGATAGTTACGTGCGTTCGAACAGTCTTAGGATGAGATTTTGCAGTCAAGTTTTCATTTTTTACGTTCAGTTAGACTTTTTCCCTTTCAAATTTAATATATTATAAATACATTCATTTGAAATGTCCTAACCGTGATTTTTACACCACATTATAATTTGTTGATATGAATATTTCTCCTTGGAAAGTGCAGTTATGTAACCTTTGAGCCATCTATCAATTTTAGGAGCCATTTTCAAAATAAATCTTTTATTTTACATTCCAATCAAAACAAAACAATAGCAAACGATTATCCTGAAGTTGCCAAATTTTTATCTCAAAATGCAAACAACAAAAACAAATTACAAAATTGTTTCCATAAAGTGCGAACGACCTTCTGTATTTGGCAAATTTTCTAACAGATCTCCAATTACTCTCTAAATGTTTCTCTGACTCCAATTTTAAATTTTATTGGGAAAAATGACTGATCTTTAATTCCCCCACCTTTCTAAAACCTTCATGATTTTATGTAGGTCTCACTAATAAGATTTATAATAAAAAAACCAAATTATTTATAATACATAAACGAAACTATAAATACATTTTCATATTTTAGATAGAAAAAAAAATTCCCCTTTTTTAAACAAAATATTTTGCAAATAAAAACCATTCTTTATTACTTATCTGTGGCTCTTTTGACACCTTCTTTCTCTATAGAATCATTAGTCATCCTAATACCAGCAGTGTCTGAAATGTTTACTAGATATCCATCCAGATTGAAGGATGTTTCAATTATGTCTCTAGTGGTTCCTGCTATAGGAGATACTATAGCTATATCTCGTTGACCTAAATGAATAAAGACATTTTATTTTCCTGTGTTTAAGTACTGAAAGCTGACTTTAATTTGCACATATTTATTCATACAGAAAAATATAAAAGGTTTTATACATAATTACATGACAAAAGATTATAAATGAATCCTTAGTACACTAAATTAAAATGTTACTATTTAAACCTTTTACCATTAAAAAAAAAAGTAATTTGCTATATAATTTTTTCTAAAGGATAGTACAGTGAATTTTGTATATTTGGTCCACTAGGTATCAAAAAGAAAATTTCAAAGCCTAACTGGGCACTATACTATGTATGCATTGAAACATCTATAGATTTTTAAACTGCATTTAAACGTTCCAGTAAAGAAACAAATATACTAACTACCCTGACAAAACTGAGGATATAACAGCCTTTCAGAAACTAATGCTAGTATAGGCAAGGCTGCATTGATTTTGAACTCCCATAATGGTATCTACAGACAACAGGTTACATCTTGCCTAGTAAGAAAAAGTAATGGGATGTTGTTTACAATTAACATTTTCTACTGAAAAAGCTATTAAAATAATCATTTTTTGGATTATACCTTCGACTTGGGGCCAAAGGTATTAGCCATAATAATTCCTCGGATTTATCACTCCACTTTGTCACAGCTTCTTTATTTAAGGTTAAGGCATAAAGAATCATGAAACTAAATAAATGTCAATTAACAGATAGTAACCTTGATTAACAATTCATTCCCCCCCCCCCCCTCAAATGCACAGAACTTCTTGTAAAGCAATCCTAGATTTTATGAATGCTTCCTTCATTTAAAAAATATCAATATTCCACATAAACTTAGTTTGTATCTATGTTAGTTATAATAACTGAATACTTGTAAAATACATAGCATCTATTTCATTTTTGATGATCAGAATCAGAAAAATTCTTGAGATTCAGAAATTAACTAAGAATCAATCATTTTAAAATGCCACCATCAAACAGGCTTTTAACATAATCTATATAGCAAAACAATTATAAAGTATAGTAAAAAGTAAAATATAAATTATCAATAATAATCTGCTTCAAAAACTTTATTTAAAAAATTATCTAATATTCAAAATAAAAGCATTATTTTTTAAATAACTCCAGACTTTAAATTTGTAATGTATACACATTACATTTTATCATAAAATTTGTATTGTTTGAGGAGGTTAGTATGTGCATTAAACCTCAAAGTTCTTATAAAGTTGTGTTTTTTTAAGCCAATTGGTCATAATTATCAGTTTATATGAAGATTTAGTTAGTACAAGAAATAATTTTATTTTTAGACATATAAAGTAACTACTCACTCACACAAACTGTTAAGAAGACTGCTTTTACCAACATTAGGTTTGCCAATCAAAACTGTAAACACTCCATTCCTTTGTCTCTCACCTCGCCTATAATCTGATATATGGCTGCTTAATTCTTCTTTCAGTTTATCCAAATCACTTTGGACTGTAAAACAAAAATTTAGATTAAAGTTTTTAAATAATACTGTTTCAGACACATTGTCTGAAGTTTGCTAGGTGGCTATATCAGTATTCAACATGAAATTTTTTTCAATCCCAGATAGTTTTAAAAAGTGTGCTTGTGACTAGAGATGACTTGTCATTAAGGAAATCAAGGGCTTGGCCCCAACCAGTATTTTCGGATTCTTATCTCTTAGAACAAAATCATACTCTATGACACAGAAATAATTTTGTAGTATTTTTTCAATTATTTTCCAGGTTAAAAGAAAATTAACAAGAAATAATTTGATCGCCAGTGATCTGAACATCCCTGATTCAATGCTCGTCGCTGCAAATCCACCGCTGTGTTCAGTAATGGTGGCCGGGGCACATAAAATAGGTTGTGGCTACAATGTCCTCCAAGTTCTCAAATTTACTCCTGGAGGTGCAGGGTCAAGTGCTCCAATCTCATCACTTGAATCTGTTCAAAATTACGGGACCAATGTTCTTCGAGGTCAAGTCAGACTTCACCTCTAGTGGTACCTCGCCTTAAAGTGAAGCTGCTTACTGCCCTTCGCCAAGGACCTAGGTCCTTTGGACTTGATGCAGGCTTTCTCACACTAAGGGGATTGGGAACAACAGAAATGAATGCAAAGTATTCATCTCTGAGAACCAGTTCTTATAACAGTGTACTAATAAGTGATCTGCTATGAGTCAGTTGAACTTGGGGTCACCTTGGCCCATAACATTGTAAACTATTTGATTCTTCTGTTTACTTTCCTGGCAATCATATGTGGAATATCATATGTGGACATTTAACACTATTTTGAAAGGTGATGGCATTCGGTACCATGTCTGTGTAAGTCTGTGGGTTTGAGTCCCACTACTGGCCCTGATGTTTGTAGCCCTTCGGAATCTCCATTAGATCTGCAGTATGTTCCAGTCTAATATGTCCTTGTGTAGTAAAAGAAATGGCCATAGCACTTTCAAGCAACCATCAGCACTATTTTAATGTTAAGAATTTATTCATAATGTTAGGGATCCCAGAGGCCTGCTTTATCAGATCCATGGTAGAAATTAATACAACTTACATTAAATAAGCTAACCCAAATACACTTTTCAAGAGATATTGGTGATTTCTGTGCAGGACATTGGATACACAAGTCCCATTAATTTTATTTGAATTTGCAGTACTGTTGCATAATAATGTGCTAGAGTTACTTTTTTGTTGTCTTGCCTCAGACATCTATTTGGTATTAATAGTTGATGAGACTTAAAAAAAATATGATTTAAAATAAATTCAGTGGACAATTTATCAGGGACACAATTTCGGAGATTAGGTGCAGACAAAAAGCTTAAAATAAAATGCCTGGGCACCTTAGCATCAAATATTTTTTATCAATCAAATGGACTGAAAAAAAAAATGTGATCTTTTTACATGATGTACATCTTTTATGTGAACTTTTACAATAATTCTGTTAAAATTAGTACAGTTTATTCTTGTTACCTAATGCAGACAAAACAAAAGATACATACTTAAAATAAAAATATGATGGAAAACACTTAGAAATCCAATGAAATATTTTTTCAATATATACACAAGAAATATGAAAAATAAAAAGTTGTTTTACAGGGAGAATATCAATAGCTCTTACCCTCTCATACACATACAATGAAGAATAAAAAAACATTCAAATGTTTTTTAGCTAGTTTTAATCACAAGATAAAATGAAATACTAAATTAATATATGTAGAATACTATCTTCATAGTTTTGGTCACTTTTATACAAAAATGTTATAATTTGGACAGCCTATTTACTACTTAAGAGAGAAATAAATTTTTCATGGTAATGTTGCATATAGTCAATGTATCTACTACAATCTGCTTATAAAGGGATTTATCATAAGCACACCTTACTTTAAACTAATCACACCTTTTAAATAATTTTAAAGTGAAAAGTAGAAAAATAGTCATATAAGAATTTGTTAATATATCAGATATTTTGCACTGATACAGGTTTTATCATACTAATATGGCTTCCATATATTTATAGCTTAATTCCATGAAATAAGTTCAATCTCAAAAATGAAAAACTTGTATACATACATAGTTAAACTCTTTGACGAGGCACTAACAAAACTTCATGCACTAAAAATTAAAGAAATTTTTTTTCTGCCCCTCAATGCTTTTCTACTTCAAAAGTCTTTCAAATAATTTACCTTAAGAAAGGTTGAAAAAATGACCATGACCAAATTTATACATTTTTTGAACATAACACTAAGTATTTTTCCTGATAACCTGTTGTTAAATAAATTAACTTCACATGAAAAGTTTGATTAACAAATGGTATAAAGATGACATATTGCTAATTAGGTCTTTCTCAAAGGGTATCCATAGCCAAGATACCTGGTGAGTGAATTTTTCATATCACTCCAAAGCCTGGTTCATGAATGAAAAAATCATGGCCTAATTGAATCTTTTTAGTAAATTTTTATTAATTATCTTTAAAATATTGTTTTCTGTGACACGTATGTAATTTGTTTTTCTTGAAAAAACAAACAAACAAAAAAAAACAACCTGTAAACTTCATTTAATAACAGTGTTAGTTCATTTGGGTTTATGACTGTGACTAGCTCATAAACCCAAATGAAAGTGAAAAAAAAAATCAAGAACAGATTTATGAAGACAATATTAATTAATACTTTTTGTATTTCCATATACCATTAGCTTTCACAAGAAATGTTTATAACTGATGTGAACATACGCTACAATCACTTTAATTGAACTTGTAAAACTTCATAATTTAATTAATTTTAAAAGAGTTGATAAATCAAGAAAAAAATTGTAACATTTTCTTACTTTAAATAATGCAGAAAAGTATTTGTTCTTTTGAAAAGTAAAGTACAATAACAATAGTGTGTTGTTGTGTTGTGTTCTGACTGATGCCCCTTGACCGACAGTATATTGCTAGTTCAAGTCCATAACGGCAACAGGGCGAAATGGTGTGGCTCAGGTTTTTAATAGCACCACAAGGGTCGAAGTCCAACTTGGCTAAAGGACTGGTCCCATAATTTTGAACCGAGTCAAGTGACAAAACCAGAACACTTGACCCTGCACTTCCAGAGGTAAATTTGAGAATGTGGAAGACATTGTAACCACGGAAGAGTTTTCGTGCACCAGCCACCATTAGTGAACATGGTGGTGGATTTTGTCAGCAACCAGCATCGAACCAGAGATGTTCAAATTACTGGCTTGTTGCCTTTGCCAACCAGGCCACCATGCCCATACAATAACAATAGTTGTAACTAAAACAAAAGTGAATTTTTAAACAAATATTTAATAGTATTAGCTGGAATTATATAAAATAATGAATTCCATTTTTAAAAATTAATGTTTAAAAACATCAGATTTATTGCAATTATATTTTTTCCTATTAACCCAAGATATATATATGAGTATCAGAAATTCTTCAGATTTACCTGATTTCAAAACACTGTCATCTAAATGTTGATCTTCACTAAAGTCTATATATGCTTCAACATTTGCTAAGCACTGAAAATTGTGATTTATATTAGTAACTGATGTATAAATAAAAATATGTTAAAATCCTGCTTAATCACACACAGAACTAAACAAAAAATATAATTAATCTAGATTAACAAAAATAATTGTCACATGAAATTTTAATACATGAATTCCAACTACAGATTAAGATGAAATTTTCTTTTAGTCTTTCACGTGATTCCATACAATGTGAGACAAAATATGTTTAATTTCTGTGATAACTAATAATTTAAATCACAATGAAAAAATCCATAAATAGAAAACTTTACAAAGCTGCAGTTGCTAATGAGACTTTAGATAGTTTTCATAAACATATAGTTTAGAATGATGAAATAATAAATCAGTCTTCACAACATCATTCCAAAAATTTTTCAAGTAAACTTAAATAAATGCTGATATATCTAGTATTAAAAATCAGATTATTTTTAATAAACAAACAAAAAGCACATAGCTTGAGGAGAGCTTGATTAATCACTAATCGCATACTAATCAATAACTAATTAGTTTACAGTAAAATATAAATTGGATTAATATATATTTTATCTTACATTAAAAATTAATAAACAAACAGAGTACTGTAAAATAAATGTATGATTCAAATAATAATAAAATACATAGACAATGAAAATTATAAAAATATTTTTTTATACATGCTCATTTTGACAAATTAAATATATGTTCTCCCTCATACAACAAATAATCATACAATATGTACATTTCATTTTATTGGAAAGAGATAGTTTGACACTCCTTTTGTTTGTTGATTACATAAAAAATTATAAGAGATTCATTTAAAGAGAAAAAAAGTAATTTTAGCTGTTAAAAGTTTGCCATAATTATACAGTAAATGCATAAAAAATATGTAAACTTAGAAAATGAAAAAAAAAAAAGAGTAAAATTTTTAAGTGAAAATTCTTTTGATTAAAATGGAATATAGAATTATTGGGATAAAGAAAATTATTCTCTTTCAAGTACAATTATTTATCTAGGAAATTTGTGTTTAATTACAGTAAATGAATACAAGGCCTATAAATAAAGGGTCAGAAATAATGTACAATTTAATTTATGCCTCATGCATCTAGTAAATTAATAATTATAAACATGTACATGTAAATGCTATTCTCTAGGATATAAACATAGGAAATTCTCAAATAACAATGTGACATTCTTTTGATATATCTACTTATTAAATAAAAAATTAAATTTCCAGAATATAATAAGAGCTTTGAAACTTCAAATAGCATAAAATTTAAGAACTTTTTCAGTAAATATTTTTTTATCTGAGTTTTTATTTTTTTTCTTCCTGCATTTTTAATGAACTATGAATTTTAAATAATGGTAAGATTTTGCAAGATGACTGATATCTTTTAAATGGGATTTAAATTTTAGACTGAATACAAACCTTTTTAATTCTATGACTCCAATCAGTATAAAGTTTATTTAGCATGCCATCCATCTGTCTGAGTGCCTGTTTTTGTTGAATTTCTGTTTCAGCATGCAGCAAATCACACAGTCCTTCAACCTCAGTTAAATCCAGTTTATTTGCCAAAAATGCTCTGTAATGGTGAAATCAGAGTCAACATGAGAAAAACTAAAATTTTTATTTTGTACCAAACTCAGATCAAAACTATAATTTTTTGATAATTAGATGGACATATTTAACATTTCAAATGAGAAAGAACAGGACCAGGACAAGTCAAACAGGACCTATTTGCAACAGATATATTTATTAATTCAATAAACATAACACATAATTCTAACACATATTACACACATTCACATATAATAAACACATTTAATATTATAAACATACATTTTCAATTTCTGAATGCTTAAGTTCTAAAATGTACAAGTATTGTTAATAGGATAGCTATATTAAGAAAGTAAAATAACTTTACATTTTGATAGATCATAGATAACAGATTACTATAAGCTTTGGAGGGATGGATGGATATATATATATATATATATATATACAGTAGTACCTCCCTTAACGGACATCTCTAATTAATGGACATTTTTATGATCCCAGTCCTTTTATATAGGAAAATCCATGTTATTCCCTCTGGATAGCGGACACTCCGAATAGCGGACAGGTATTTTTGAAAAACTTTCAATTATTTTGGCAAACATTTCAAAATTATTTTAACAAGCAAGCTAAAAATATATGCTTATGCGTCTTTACAAAGCCTAGATGTTTCCTTAGAAGCCTGGATGTTTCAAGAACACTGATGTACGAAAACTTCGTGTTTCGTGGAAGTCAAATAAGAAAGCGTATATGACCGCTGAGATAATGAGCGATTGGCTGGTGGAGTTAAAAAAAAAAAAAAAAAAAAAAAAAAACATTCTGTTCATGGACAATGCTACTTCCCATCCTGATGATTTAGAGCTCAAAAGTATTAATTTAATTTTCTTGCCTCCTAACACCACTTCGATGCTACAGCCACTTGATCAGGGAATTATCCGCAGCTTTAAAGTACGATACAGAAAGTTGCTTCTGAAACATGTGCTTTCACAGATTATCTCCTGTAAATCCAGCGGATAGTTGGCAAAATCGTTATCTGTTTTGGATGCAATTTCCTGGACTATGCCAGTCCTTAAAAAGGTGCAACCTGGGTGCGTTCTAAAATGTTTTAAGAGGGCGGGATTTTTGAGTACAAGCGAAGTGACAACTGACAGTACTATTGAAAAAAACGAAAAGAACTTGCTGATCTAGTAGCCAATTTGGATTCAAATGTCAGCGTAGAAGAGTATGTCAAGATCGACGGCGATTTATCCATTGAAGAAAAAAATCTGCATGTTTCCAATTTCATTCATCAGGACACCATTGAAGCACTGGCCCTTTCTGAGGATGATGATGAGGAACTGCCAATGGAAGACTGCAAAATCAAAGATTATTCGGAAGTACTGAAATACAGCGAACAATTAAAACAGTTCTTTCTGAACAATGAAGATTCGGAGGGACGAGCAAAGCTAAAACTTATGAAGATTCACCTTGAAAAACCGGTTTGCAGTGTAAAAAAAGAGAAATCAAACTTCATTAACAAATTTTTTCAGTAGTAATTAAAATAATTTAGCTCCAATACATTGTATTTTGGGATTATTTAATGCAAGATAAAAGGATTAGCCACAGTTAAAAGGTAAAGTAGTAAATAGTTATTCTTTTCTTACTTAATTAATTTTTCCTTTTTAATTAAAACTGCAGCCGTAATTTTCAATCAAATGTCAAACAGAAGTGCAAAAAATGTATTTATAAAAAGGTTGTCCTCCCCAATAGCGGACACCTCCTAATAACGGACAAAATTTTTGGTCCTGTGACTGTCCACTTTTCGGAGGTACCACTGTACATATATATACATACATACACACACACATGCACAGAGAGACGGAGTAAAGAGATAGATAGATATATATTAGAAAAGTTGAAACAATCTGTTTATGAAATTTGAAATGCTGTCATTATCTATCTATGAAAGCAAAATATTGACAAAAATATTTTTCTTTCATAAAAAAGAGCTGAGATTGCACATTTTTTTCATAAGAGAGCAAGAGTGTGTAACTGAACTGAATATAATGGTTTATAACTGAATTTTAACGTTTGTCATTCTTTACATGGTTATCTCCTTTTCTGTTAAACTTTGTGCACATTCTTTGATGAATAAATGCATTTTTATGAGTATATAATACAAACAAGTAAAAAATCCTATACAAAGATTATTTTCATTGTTCTTTTAAAAACTCTAAAGTACTCAGAAAAAGCTATTTAAATTCATTCAAATTAAATTTTTGAATTTTATCATATTTATTCCAGATAATCCTAAAATAGTAAAGTAAAAATTGTTACAACTACAAAATTTGTGAAAAAAAATCAATTTTACAAATGATAAGATATAATGTAAACCAAAAAATCCAAGAATTTCTGAGGACAAAATATTAGATACTGGTACACAAGCAAACAAACAAAAAAAGCAATGTACAGTTTTACTTGACAAAATCTAACTCCAAGACTTATTCACTTAGACTTTGTTACTCTGCTCATTCCAATTAAAGTTCATAACTTATTAATTTTAGGGTTTTCAAAGATAATTTGACTGAGATTGTCAGAAAGGGGGGAAAAAAAGAGTAGTTTTCCTCTTTCCACTACATTTACCAGTTTACAAAGCAAAAAGGCAGCCAGTTCTGTATAAAGATTTGATTGTTTTATCTAATCTCATCAATTAAATAACAAGACCTGGCAATATTTCTTTAAGTTTTGGGGGTATGCACACTTAGAGTAATAATTTTACACCTTTTATTGGTAGAAATATCCAATGGTAAAACACTGAACACAACAAATAAAGTACAGCTCAAAGCAAATACAGCATGAAAGTTGATGAAATCTGAATTTGAATAATGAAAATAAAAAAGGAATGTGATTATAAAGTAATGCTGAATTCATAAGATTTCTAATGCTTTTTTTTTAAAGAAAAGAAAATAGAAGAAGATTCAGTTTTCATAAATTTTTTAAAAGCACTTAGATAACTGAGTATGAAAAAAAATCTTAGTTAAAGTACAATAGTTGTTTGTCTTAATTTAAGCACTACTTCACTTGTTTAACAGCCTTAAAATAAATGTTCAGATATTTTAATATTTTTAAAGACATTTAAGATAAGATATTTAATGGAAACATAACATACCTTTTTGTAAATTCTCCTGGTTCAGCCATTTTAAAATGATGCATTTTCATAAGAGCATTTAAGATACTTTTCACTACAGCTATTCCACCATGAACATGTAATTCACACATATCTTCTCCAGTAAAACTGTTTGGTGCTGAGAAATGTTAAGCAATTAGAACACTACTTTCATCACACAATTAAGATTTCTTACACTTATAATACTGATTCACTTATATTGATTTTCTATCTCATAATATATTTGAACCTCTAAGACAATTTTCATGTCTAACTGAGAGGCATTGCCCTCAAGCTTCTCTAACTCACATCCCTAAGCAAATATTGCTTTACAGAGGTGGAATTAATAAAATAACAGATGGAAATAAGTAAATTTCTTATGAAAATGAAACACATAAAAGAGAAATACAAATTTTAATATGACTATAAATTGTTTGAGTTTATAAGGAATCTTTATGGCATGAAGAATGTTAAAGTGTGAAGATTGTATTTACATACATGCATCTAGATAAATTTTGATCCTGTCGATACTACAACTGACAAAGAAGAAAACTATGAACTAAAATTTTCAAAATATCAAGCATTTACATGAAAAGGAAATTAAAAAAATTTTTTTTTTAACCTTAGTAATTTGAAAATTTATAACCTTCAGTAACTAGATTCAGGAATCTTTAACTAAAGTACAGGATAAAAACTGATGATGAATGAGACCATGATTAGAATGAAAAATGTTGATGGAATTTAATATTTATACTTTCATTAAAACTTCTGAAATCATTACATACTTTTACAGCTTTTGATGATGCAGTATTTTACATTTAACTTTTTATACTTTAGTTTACAGCCTGATATTATTCCAGTTCTTGTAGTGAATAAAACTTAATGCTATACAGAGAGAGCCAGAGACATATAAGGTTCATAACGTAAGATCATAAACTTTAATCGACTGATTTCCTCATATTAAAGAAAAGAAAGTTTTCTTAGATAAGGATATTTTCTTGGTTATAAGACATATTTGTAACTTAATATCATAAACAGTTTCAGTTTTAGAACTTGTAATGCTGTACTCATTTGCATAGAATATACAGATGTCAGACTGTTGTAAGATTTGCAGTTTATCTTTTTAACAGCAGCAAGACGACTTTTCATTAAGATTCCCTAATTTGCACTGTGCATATTTATAAATAAATATATATATATATATATATATTAACAATTCTCCATTTTTTAAAAAACAATCTCTGCATGACTAGGAAAATAACAAATTTAGACTTGTTATTTTCCTAGTCTAAAACTGTTTATAAAAAAACAAAACTGAAATTATCCTAACAATTCATGTACCATATGTATGTGCATGTAAGTGAGTGACATAATTACTTAATAAATGGTAAGTTATTAAGCATGTATATCATCTTGTTTTTATAAATACATTCAAATAATAGTCTGTAAGTTTTTATTGTAAATATTTCCCACTATGAATTTCAATGTAAGATACATTTAACACTGCATATCATTTAAAAATATTCCCGACATCAAATCTTAAACCACAGTGAATAGATTTTGACAGAAGGGTTTAAACTGAAGAAAAATTCAGTTAAAGGGCAAATCTTAATATACATAATTACCAAAAGAAAATTGATTAAATAAACTGATTAAGAAGTATATAAAGAGATGTAGTTACTCAATAAAAGAACATTATATGAAATTCTAGTATAGTAAATATATATGTGAAGAATAACTTAATTTTCTAAGAGAAGTAATTATGATCTTACACTTATTGGCAAAAAGCCAGTTATTTTCAATAAGAACATTTTTATAAGAAAGTATTTGCAATGAAGACTATTCATATGAATGATTAAAATAATATGCATTATATATTAGTTTAACTGATAATTTGAGAAAGATTATAATCATAAGATGCATAGTAGAGTGTTTTAACTACACTACATACATGGAAACCAAAGCACCAAAGCTTTATCTAATAGTTCTCCTGATGTTGGGTCTCTAATTTTACACAGCACAGCTTTTCTGGGCATTGGGAGTTTCTGAAATTTGACCATTTTGTAAAGAACATCAGAAGCATTTGGTCCAGATATTCTGATGACAGCTATAGCAGACAATCCAGATGGACTAGAGAGGGCAAATATAGTATTTCTTTTAACACACTTGATTGTTGAGTAACCAGTTGCATGATTGAGGTGTGTAAAATTAAATCTAGATGACTTAAAAAGATGTACTTTTTGAAGTTGTGGAATCCAAGTTATAGCACCTAGAATTCAAAACAGATAATGTATATATTAAATACTATGCAATTGATAAATTTTATGATAATGATTGATATTGCATAAATTGAAAAATTCCTTAAAACACAAAATGAGATGAAATAAGTTTAGTAACTTTTTATTATGTTTTTCAGCTAAATGGAATGTTATGAAACAGATTAGAAAAAAATTACTCACTGCGAAATACTTTTATATACAGTGGCTCCCAAAAGTGTTTGTACAATTACGATTTTCAATGAAATAGGGGTCTATCCATTAATTAAAATGAATATTTCAGAATGGGTATTTAATAATAAGATCTATAATCTATTCTTAACAAAACTACATGAAATATTTTGAAAACATAGTAAAACTTTATTTTTAAGAAACCAGTAATCAAAAAGTAACAAAAACTTTATCTCACAAAAGTCATCGCACACTGAAATATTTTCAGATAAATTCATAATTAAAATTATCGTCTGGCTTTAATTTTTAAAAACTACTCCGTAATATTCTATTAATTATTTAAAAATGGCTTGTAGTCGTAAAGAAACAACAAACAGCATTCGAAAATTGATTATTTTTTATCATAGTAGTGGTAAATCAGTTCGGAATATTGCTAAATTATTTAATTTATCCCATTCTACTGTGCAGTATGTGATAAAACTCTTTAAAGAATAATCGAAAACAAGGTAAGAAAAGGTCGTCTGGCAAAGTTAAGAAAACGTGATCAGAGATTTATAATTAGAAAATTTTGTAAAAAATCCACGTTTGAGTGCTGTAAAAGTTTCTGCAGAATTTAATGAAACATTTTCTACTTCAATTTCACCTGAAACTGTTCGATGAGTTCTCAGAGCAGCTGGATTACATGGACATTCTGCCCGTAGAAAATTTTTTGTGAGTGAGAAAAACAGAAAACTTAGGCTTTCCTTCACACTATCAATGATAAATAAGCCCCAAACGTATTGGAATAATGTCTTATTTACTGATGAAAGCAAGTTTAACATTTTAGGTTCTGATGGGCGTATAATTGTACGGAGAAGGAAAAACGAGGAACTTAATCCCTAGAACTTAGTAGGAACAGTTAAGCATGGCGGTGGAGGTGTCCTTGTGTGGGGGGAGCATGTCAGCATCAGGACTAGGAAATTTGGTATTTATTGATGGCATAATGAATCATGCTGTTTTTAAAAATATTTTAAAAGACAATTTAAAATTATCAGCCCAAAATTTGGGTATTGGAAACAACTTTGTTTTTTTAATCAAGATAACGATTCTGAGCACACGGCACTCAACGTTCACCTCGAGTGTCTCTATAATTGTCCACAAGTTTTGAAAACACCACCTCAATCGCCAGATTTAAACCCAATAGAACATATTTGGAGAGAAATGGAGGTTTGAGTATGAAAACACGACATTCACACGAAAAGTTAACTAAAAACAATTATAATGGATGACATTGATGCTGAAATTACAAAAGAATTAGTGCAATCTATTCCCAGACATTTAAAAGCTGTTGTGGATGCTAAAGAATATCCTACTAAATATTAATTTAACGAAAAATTAGAATATTTACTAATATGTAGAGATTTTTTACAAGTGTACAATGACTTTTGTGAGATAAAGTTTTTGTTACTTTTTGATTACTGGTTTCTTAAAAATAAAGTTTTACTATGCTTTCAAAATATTTCATGTAGTTTTGTTAAGAATAGATTATAGATCTTATTATTAAACACCCATTCTGAAATATTCATTTTAATTAATGGATAGACCCCTTGTTCATTGAAAAACGTAAGTGTACGGACACTTTTGGGAGCCACTGTAGTTAAATAATTTGTAATTTTTTGATACTTTATAGTTAATGTATAATATTTATTATTAAAATGTATAAAGCATTTTATAATGAATATATATATATATATATATAAAGTGTTTAATTTAAAAAGTATGAAAAATAAAAAGTAAATAAAAATAATAATCACAAATAAAGTTAGAAACTTACCAATGAATTTTCGAAAAGCACCCATTTCATACTGTAATTTAATCTATAATAATTGATATATTAATTAACATTCTACTTAACATACATTCTATAAAAAGTTTAAAAAAATAGTATCATCAATTAACTATATATAACATAGCAAACACACACTTATACATATATAGGGTGAAGTGGGATGAGTAAGAACGTAAAATCATATGCATAGTTCCACTTTTAATTTAAATAAGTTTTTAACAAGTTGTTGTATTAGTATGAAAATTTGCATACATACTTTTGATTATGTTCTACATTTATAGTTTTATTTTTTGAAAATCTATTCACAATTTTTTTTGTCAGAAATATTTAAAGTTTTTATGTTTTACATTCTCACTTGCTCCCGTACTTGGGACAAGTGAGAATGCGGGTCCCAATAAATCATAGTTGCTCATAGCAAAATAAATAGGGCAAGGGAAAGAATAGATATTTCATGCTGAACAAAAGGCTATTTATTTATATTTTTTTTACATTCTTTCATTGTGGAGGTTTTTTTTTTTCTAATGTCCCTGGGGCTGACGACTTATATCCCAGTCCAGTGTACATATGAATACAAGGAAATAGAAGCACAAATCACAGAAGAATTTTTATTCACCGGGGATGGATGATGGATTGCAGCTACCCTTTCTAGATGGGGCTCCTTTTGCAGGCGGAAGACTGACCGGTTCTTCAGAATACAACCAAGTCTTATGTGGGAATTGAACTCACACCCCTAGCGTAGCAGGCTGATGCCTTAACCACTTAGCCACTGGGCGACAAAGTTATTTGTTGTTCAAGTTAGCAGTGTCAGCAGGTCCAAATATTTACAAAGTAATTATATTTGTATTATTTGTTTTAGAGTAACAAATGTATGTTAAAAGTTTAAATTTTTTTTTTTCCCTTTGCCTAGACCCTACTGAATATTGTAAGACCAAAAAGACACAGAAAAAATTAGTTCACCATGTCTTCCAGGCCTTGGTTCTTCCAGGAACACTAATAAGTCATCATCTGGTACAGAAAACAACTCAGAAATAGTGACAACAGAATTAGAAATTCAATATATTCACACATAGTTTGCAATGTCCACTTCACTCACATTCACTAACAGTTCATCTAAACAAGTTAGTTTACTACAATTCACTTCTTCAAACATACATATAAAAAACTAGTTTCAGTTGCATAATTTAGTATTTTTGAATGTTAAAGAATTAAAACAATCATCAGCTGTTAAAGAAACATAGCAAAAGGTGGTTAGTCATGAAGTTTCTCCAGCTAGAAAACATTTGTTGGGAAGAAAAGACTATTTATATGGCTGCTATAACACATAGGTAGGTTTTTTTCAGTATATGGGGCAAGTAAGAACTGCTGATCTTACTTGCCTTAACTTTCGTGTTCTCACTTGCCACAACACAAAATGTTTATGGGGCAAATGGAAACTCTGCAGTACTGAAATAACATTGCAAAAATATGGTTTTTATATATTTTATCTGTATTCTTCATTTCTTAATAAATAATTGGGTATTTTCAAAATAACTCTATGTGTTGTGGTTAATTAAATATTTTTTTTTTTTTTTAGGCTAGTACTCGAACTTGGGTACCTTAGTTAAAATGCAAAGGTTTGGTAGGTATAAAAATTTTCCATTTTTTTTCTGTAAATAAAAACTAAACATAACAGTAGAACAAGATTTTTACTACAAAGTACACTTGAAATTTTTTTTAAAAAGTTACATTTTTTTTAGAGTTTTAAGCCCACATTCTCACTTGCCCCACTTCACCCTATATATAATAAGTACATACACCGTCATTCATACTTATATATATAATAAAAAAATTTTACATTCACGAGAGTTTTATGGAATTTTTATCAAAAGCAAACAATTTTTAGAATATTTTTTGTATATTTTACAGATATGTTAATATCATCATCACTCTCATTAATACTTATATTATCTCTGTTATCAATATGTAAATAAGATTTGCCAAAAATTTAATCTTGTTTTATTTTTAAAAGGGAAATGAATTTTTCCTTATTTCATATATGTAAGAGTAGTTGTGCTTCAGCTGATATTTAAGATACTTACACACAATAAATTCTTAACGTTATGCACTTCCTATGCGCAGAATAAGATTTTTTTAAACAAAAATAAAAGCAAAACTGAAAGAAGAATGGAATGAGAAATCTAGTCTAATTTATTATTATTTTATCCATTTTTACTTTTGTTTGAAAAGAAGTACAAAATTTCATATAAACTCCTATGATAAAGCAAACAAACCTTTATGAACAGCTCAAGTCAAACTAATTGTTTTGAACCAAAACTGTCAAAATGGTTTTCCTTCATTTTGCTAAAAAAATTCCTTAACTTTTTCTCATTCTTATGTCTTTAAATTCTTTTATCATACGATCTTTCAAAATTAATACATACATTATGCTAAATCATTTGCTGACAAGTTTAATATCTGCATTAATAAAAATACTTTATACTGAAATGATTTCAGCAAAATTTTCTTAGAAACTGATTATCATAGCTCAAAGCAAAATATTTAAGTAAAAAGTTTTAATGTTTGTTATTAAATTTATTTTTCTATGGAAACTATTACATTTTAGTATTCAGCTCCCTCTCATTATCAAGCATTGTAAATTCCTTTGCAGATTTTGAGCTTGACACAACAATAAACAGAGGAATTCTGTTCTAGTCAATGATATATGTGTACATTATCTTTATCTCCTGCCTAGAAATATATTTGCATTTAATGAATTTTTTTTACTCTATTCATTTGATTCTTAATAACTTTAACCTATTTCCTTTTATTCCTTTATTTCTAGATATCTTTCATTACCCTGTCTACACAGTTCTATTTTCCAGTCTATTCTCATTTTCCCTGCTTCATCTGTTAGCTTCTTTAACATATGTATCCCTTGTGTAGTCTGGTGATCATAAAACTTCTCCCTTCCATGCATTTTGCCACCTCCCACACAATTTATACTACAATTTTTGGTCTCCGTATTTATATCAAAGATGTAAATTGATTAGTGAATTGTTCATAATGATAATTCAATGCTCCTCTGCCTGATGATGATCTATTGACTAGATCGAAACATATATTGGCATCCATTTTATTTGATTGTGGTTATCAAGAATTCTTTTTACTGTTTGTGTTTCCGCAAGTTTCCTACAAATGAGAATTCTCCCTCATTTGTAATTCAATTTGCAGCAAATGATAACAGTGTATTGAACTTATAAAATAAAAAAGCAATGAAAAACAGTGTTTTGATTTATTTTGATGCTTTTTTCACATTCCAGAGAAAGTCTGTTGTTAAACAATATAATTTTGTAGGAAAATACTCTTTTCATACTATTAAATTGCATGATTATACGTACACCAAGGTAAATAATAGGAGAATAAAAAAATGCACTTAGGCACTCTAAAATGTGTTTTAGAGTATTCAAACAAAGAAAATAAATTATTGAAATGTCTCCGTTCAATCTAAGAGACTGTCTAGACAAAATTATGCTGCAATTTTCTAAAAAGGAAATAAATCAACACTTAACAGCAAAGATAAAAACGCTCACCATTCAAAATCGGCACACAAACCATAAATATTTGAGGCATCTGGCAAATAATTTTACCAAATATATTCGTTCATAATCTAATATAAGTTCTGTCTTAATAATACACAGGAACGGAAATTTCCTAATAGTAGCATGATTTAAATGGAGGCACTCATCGGACTTTATATGAAATAAATTATACAATAAAATAAAACAGTAAAAACATGAAAATTTATCCGAATAACTACACAATATCTACTTATAATTCTTAATTATTCTTTGATAAAGAAATAAACCAAACATTTCTGTTTTGCAAAAGAGGTACATCATCGAAGTTATAAAATAATCCAAGTCAGAAACTCAATTTTGCATTGCACTTGAAGCATGAACTGGTTAGTCTGAATTTCTCAAATAACGCGCCTGTTACAAATTAGAAAAGGCGTGCAAATGTTTGTTTACAATAGATGGCCTTCTAGAGTTGCCATATCGGATAGTAAAATTAACAGTCATCTAAATAACTTCTAAAGTATTCAGCAGTAACAACTGCTATTCCGCTTTTGCTAAATTCCCGATTTTTAAAAATACACCTTGAAATGTCGTGAGCGAACCTATGACCCACGGGTCAGACACTAACCCATGCAGGATTTTTAAATGACCCAAGAATTTGATATTGCATTTAAAGAAATGGATGCTGACCTACAGAAAATTGTTTCTGTAACATCAGACGGTGCACCCAATATGGTGCGGGAAAATATTGGTTTTATCCAGTATCTTAAGCAAAATATTACACATTCTCCGATTGAATTTCATTGTATAATATACCAGCCAGTTCTGTGTGCAAAGCAAGGTTTAAAAACATTTTTCAATGTAAGACCAGTTGTAATAAAAGTCAGCAACTTTATAAACGCAAGAGGTGATAATAAACGACAATCTGCACAATTATTAGAGGAAATTGAGAGTCAGGCCCGTTGCACACACGGCGTTTTTATCAATGGCGGAAATTTTCCATCGGACGTCGTTTTAAAAGTAGAGCTTACACACACGGCGGAAAACTCCGTCGCCGGGGAAAAGGCCCACCCCTCCTTTTCGAATCCTGCACGTGTCCAAGAAAACCAGAGGGGTCGCACCTACGCCCCCCTCCTCCCCCTAGCCGGGATAAGAGGAGCCCTCCTTTTCGAGTCCCCTTTACGATTCCAAGAAAACCAGCGCGCCCCCCCCCAGCAAACCCCAAACACCCCTCTCACAAATGACCCTACGACGGTAGAATCCGCTGTGTGTCTAAGCGTGCATAGGGTCACATGGATAACTAGTTCAATCTGGCGTCAAAAAATCCGCCAGCGCACAGTTGCACTCGACAGCTGCACAAGCTACCGTCGACGAAAAAATTAATATTCCGCCCAGTGTGCAAGCTCCAATTGACTTCTGTGGTCTACTGTTGGAACGACGTCCGATGGAAAATTTCCGCCATTGATAAAAACGCCGTGTGTGCAACGGGCCCCAGTATTCAGGGATTTTAACATACAACAATGTTCGATGACTCAGTTGCGGTCAAGTTCTGAATCGGTTTGCCATTTTATTAAAAGAAATTAAGCTCTTTTTGAATGAAAAAAAACAATAGTTTTGACGAATTTTCAAAAATAGATTGGTTAAATGATTTAATGTTTTTATACGACATCACTCAGCATTTTAAAGAACTAAATAGAAAATTTCAAGGATATGGACAAATTGTTTTAATAATGTTTGAAATTATTAAAATATTTATGATGAAACTTGAGATCTTTACTAAGGATTTAGAAATGCAAATCATGAAATATTTTCCTCAATTACAAAAACATTTTCAAACACAATAATTTCTGAAAATACGCTTGACGTTCAAGAGAATGTAATTAAAAAATATTTATAGTCCAGTCAATGAATGATTCTAGGTGGAAAGTCATAGGGAGGAAGAACTGACTTCAGAACTTTGTTTGGACTAGTTAGGAGGTAAACACACTAAAAGTCCCTGGTCCAAGGGGGGGAGGGAGCCTAAGAAGGTCCCGTTTTTTGGTTTTTCACTTATAATTCGAAAATGATTGATCCTACAAAAAAAAGTCTTATACAAGAAATAAAACTGACAAAATTTCCTACAAAAACATATTAAAGTTTATTCGTATCTTCAATAGCTTCTGAGAAATGAGCTGGAGAAAATCACTAATTTATGAAGAAATGTATTTTGCCCCTCTTTTTTCGATAAACTTCGTCTCTGGAATTCTTTACCGTCGATCTCAGAGACAAACCTTGGGATGAACTTGTACAGCATTAAATTTCCTTCAAAACGAATATATTATTTAATGTTTTACCTTCATCTGTTTAAATTACTTCTGTTACTTCATCTGTAATTAAATTACTTTGCATCGCCTTGGACAAGAGGATCTAGGGATTTCCTCAGGTGGCGGGTCGTCTTTTACTGCGAATGGCTACTCCGCAACTTCCTCCATTTCTGTAGTGAAGAGAAGGGTTTCAGTTTCTTCTTCGTCCCCAAATTCGCAATCCAAAACGGGAATACCGTTAGTACAATGCCCATGACAGTTATGGCAAACAGTAGAGCAGTTCATCGATGCTCTCTTGCACCCACATTTGCTACTAGTACAACCTTTAGTGCACCGGCAAAATATCATATTCAGTATATCATCTGGTACGGGTGGGTCCTTCGTTGGTATTCGATAGAGATGATTCCCTTTCCGTTCCCACCCCCACTCTTCAGGAGGAAGCTCTTTTCCTAACCACAGTTGGACCTAGTAGTAACATCGATACAAATGTTTCCACCAGGTAACATTTGTATGGTAACATGGTATACATGGTTTTTTGATTTCTCAATCGCGGTTCTCACAATCAAGGAGTCAGCATCACTTGGTGCTTCTTGCGTGTTAATTCCATCAGTCTCAAGTTGATATCTAAGCATGGAGATCAGTCTCATTTTGCTGTTCGAGAGAAACTAGTCTTGTTTGGCGTTAATTATTGTATCCAAACTGAAAACAATATCAGCGGAAATGTTTACACGATACCGGTGTTCTTCTTGTGCTGTCTTCGTGCTGCCTGTTGAGTTGGAGTATCCATCAAAGACAACTCTACAGCTCTTTACAAGGTAGTGGCTCTTGATAAATTTCACGTAAGATTGACAAATTGTGAAAACTGTTGCTGATCTTGGCCAAATCCACTTTCTTTGTTTTTTTTAATGTCACTTCCTCCAACAATGTTTTCAAGGTCTCGGGAGCAGAACTTGCATCCTTAAGGAAATCATCACTGGGTGGATAGGTATTGGGAACGTACACACAAGTCTGGATATCCTGCCTTATAATTTTGGCTGCTTTTTTTACAATCCTCATTCGCTCATCACTTGAATTTTTCTCATGTTGCTCCTACCAAGAATCAGACAAAAATTTAGCCCCAGTGTCCCTAAAACAAACTATTTTAACTTGGTATCGATTTACTCCTACTGAAAATATGATACGCTCTCCAAATTTATTCAACAGTCTTGCAGTGATAGTCTTGTCATTTGGAGGTTTCTCTGCTACTGCAGCTCGTAATTCATCAAAAGAAAACTGGCAGTCACTATTATTTTCCATGAAAGCAAAAATTTCATTCGTGGCTTCAGTAACATAGTCATAAGTTTCTGATTTATCTTTTGGGGGAAAATTCGACAGTTTAAAAAAATCCTTGCGACAAGTTTCGTGGTATAATGCTTCCTCAGCAACTAAATCAATGATTGAGGTAAGGCGAGAAACTACATCTTTACCCCCCCTTCACCATTTCTGTCTAAACCAACATCCATACACTTGATTTTGAAGGTATCTATGTCTCGAACATTGTACACTACCTTCCGTTCCTTTAAGCACTTTTCCCCTTCATTTTTTACAGATGCCTTACAGAACAAGCATTGAGTCGTAAAGTCAAATGTAGGTTTTGTTGACCTCAAACTTACTATTTCTCGAGGTTCTGGTGAAATTGATGAAGCTTTCTTCTTATCAGCCGTGATGGTGCTGGCTCTAGTGTACCTCTTCCAGCATCAGGTGTGAACTTTGAGGGAATTCACACCAATTAGCTGAGAACTCTTACTATCATTTCTTTCTCTGCTGGCTTTTATCAGTGAAGATATACCCTTTTCAGCCAATATGGACACATCACCATTCGATTCATCCATGTATCCATCACAAATCAAACAGTTCTCAGTCATGGCGAATGACAATGCACGACAACAAATAAAATTTAAATATTTTAAACAACTGACTCGACACGACGTTGGAAACTGAATGACGGTAGATTCCTGAATTGAATGAGATAAGATTCCTGGTAACTGACCTTATGTATTATTCCTACCCACGTGTGAGATACTAAGAACCTCTCCCGATTTTCTTGGAAGTTATTGCTTTTGAAAGATGAAATCGGTCGTTTCGACCACGGCGCGACTGCTGAATCAGCAGGTATTTGCACCTGGCCGCATACCCTGCGCTTGTGAATCCCCAACAATAGCTCTATTGTCCCCCAAAGAAGAACGATGTATCTATTGCACAACAAAACAAACTAGGAAAACGAAGCAAACATGTCGAAAATGTTGCTCATATATATGCAAAGAGCATAATTCAGTAGGTATGTTTTAATAAAAGAACATAATTTACGTGTATTATAAAGCGCACGTGTTCATGTTAGGTACTATTTGTATTAATCCCCCTCCTTCTAATCATCTTAAGAATAGAAGTACAAAACATAATTACAAGATGTTTCCTGTCCACATATAAAGAATTTTTGTGGATGGCATAACCATTTAAATGGCAAAAAGTGCAAACTACAGCTTTGAGGCTTATTTTTCGAAATTTGTAAGAAATCACAAAATTGCTCTATTTTTTAAACAGATAAAGGTAAAACATTAAATAATATATTCGTTTTGAAGGAAATTTAATGCTGTACAAGTTCATTCCCAAGGTTTGTCTCTCAAATCGACGGTAAAGATTTCCAGAGGCGAAGTTTATCGAAACAGGGGGGGGGGGGGGGCACAATTCATTTTTCATAAATTAGTGATTTTCTCCGGCTCATTTCTCAGAAACTATTGAAGATACAAATAAACTTTATGTAGGTTTTTTGTAGGAAATTTTGTGAGCTTTATTTTTTGCACAAGACTTTTTTTGTAAGATCAATCGTTTTCGAGTTATAAGTGACAAACCAAAAAAACGGGACCTTCTTAGGCCCCCCCCCCTGCTAATGATCCCAGACTAAAAATTGAAAATATTATATTAAACGTACGGGATTCTTTACCAAATAATTTTATATCAATGAAGAAACTTGCTAATGCTCATTTAACGATGTTAGAGTCAACATATTCGGGTGAAAAATTGTTTTCTTCAATGAATTTTGTAAAATCTACCAATAGAAATAAACTTGGAAATGAATTGACTGCGAAATGCATTAAACTAATGAATACGGAATATGAACCTAATATTGAGAAACTATCTGAAAATAAACAACAGATTTCTTATTAAACATACTTTAACTTTATTATCAACTTTATTATACATACACATACCTGTAACTATATCTATTAATAAATAATATTGCATAATGCATATGTGATTTTCTTTATTCCTTGTTCATTCAAATACTCAGTGCAGGGCCGACTGCCGACTGCCGACTGGGCATGGTGTCACCTGGTGCAGTAATTCATGGTATCACCCCATTTATATCAATATTTTGACGTCGACCTTTATTTTTTGCTCTTCACTTGCAAAAGTAAAAGTTGTAAAACAAAGAGGAAACGTAAACTTTTTAGAGGTTTTTAAAAGTGAGAACAAAAAATAAAGTAGTTTTAACCATCCTCCCCCTCTCCCTTTCCAAGTGACACCACTGACTTAGTGACCCACGAGCTAGTACTAAAAAAAAAAAATATTGAACAAAATTTGACCCACTTCTCAAAAAGGTTCGCCATCACTGCCCTAGAGGTATGAACTATTCTCAAGTGCCATACCCCCATGCTAAAGTCCAAAAGAAAACATTTCGATTATTTTATACTTTATTTTTTAAATCGTGAAACCGATAAAATACATTCAAAACGACGTCAACTTAATTTAAAACGTACTTTTTACCTTATACCAAGTGCAAGTTGTAAGATTTCGTTAGATATCGGCTGTTTTACGGTCTGTTCGTGCTGTATTCTGCACGAACGGAGCATTCAACGTGATTATACTGTGCGAAGCATGCGTATTTCTCTCCTGATTATTGTCGATTTGAAAAGAAAAACATACCTTTCAGTCTAAATCCAATACAAAATATACACATATGTGTGTTATATTTATACGTAGCTTTGACGTTATTAATTTTTAACCAATCACAGAGCTCAATTCATAGACTACGTGATAAGTTAAACCAATCACAGGTCATGCCAACAATCTTGGAGCCAACGTAGAAACGTAACGCAACGCTTCGGATTCTATGTGAACAGGCCCTATTCTATGTATGAGCCTGTTCTCATAGAATCTATGAGAGAATTTATGAGTGGATCTATGTAAAGAGTTTCATAAAACTCAGTTATTCGAAAGTTCATTTGTTTCTAGAAAACAATCATTTTGAAAAATATTAATATTTACTTGAATGACATCCATCTATATAAATAAAAGAAAAACTTTGTCTGTCGGCCGGTCGGGGAACAATTCCGGGTAGACCGTTTCCGGTATGGCATCCGTTATGAAATTTGGCCATGTTTGAAGATGTCGAAATCGATGTATTTTTTCCCCCCATGAAAGTACATAGATGTTACATATGAAGTGGTGTAAGTCCAAAGCGTTTTACTACAAAAACTACAAAAAAATCCCACTATAAATTGAACAAATTATAATTCATAATAATTATTATAGTATTACAAATGATAATTATTTTCAGTTCCACTATAAATTGAACATGGAGATTACATTTTTGCCCTCAAATAAAAAAATGTTGAAAATGTGACTTACAGCACTTTGCTTTACAGCGTGATTCTCAGTAAAAAATGAATCACTGAAATGTTTCATCGTGTCTAATTTTAATTATTTTTCTATTTTTCATACTTTTAATTAAAACTTTTTAATCATAAATAGATCATTTGAAGATGTCCTGACTTTTTGGGGATTTTTTGGCAATTAAAAGTGAAAATTTTTTTAAATTCAAGTGAACTGTGATTCGAGTGTCAAATGATTCAATATCTGGGCAAAACCCGAGCATAGCCAGGCGAATCCCGGCTAGTGGAAAATAAAACTGTCTATCCTAAACTTCCAAATTATATGACTGATGTAAGTTCGGGCATAGCTTTTACGAGTGCTTTACCTAGACATAAATTAGAGCAAATTCGATTCTGAATGTAATTGATGGATGAATCAAATGTAACTGGGAGCGTACCATGAAATGGCGGAAGCGTATATGCACTCGGAAACGGGTTCCATCAATTAGCAAGGTTACAGTGATAACGCAGTGCGTTAAGTTAAGCATTACTCTTCGAAGCTAATAAGAATAGATAAATGAATATTTTAGCTAAAAGAAATGGCTCATCGTACTGAACTGGTGTTAAAATTACTCACTTTATTGCTTTGCAGATATAGGCATTACACGATACAAATTTCTCATCTGCGTTTGAAGGTTATACTACAATAAACAAAACTGCGGATTGGTTATATCCATATTATCGACAATATATGATAATAATTAGGTGCAAAGAAAGGAAGCATTCTGGGGTTAAATGCACCCCGAAGCCCAAACTATTTACATACGAGTATAACTACAACAAAGCACTATGAGTTTCATTTTTGTAGTAATTACGGTATACATCATGTTTAAAAATCCCTCTATAATTCTTTGCCAGTGGCGCAGCTAGGTATCAGTGTCCCAGAATCCTGGATGTATCATTAGTAAAGAATTATGCAGAATAGTAAAAAAATTAAAATATATTTACATTTTTAAAAGCACAATTTCAGTGCTTTTGTTTTGTATCTTTTTGAGAGAGATGGTACTATGTATCAAAATTATGTTTGAATTTGGGAACTCTCAAACGGATACAGGACTCAGAAATATCAGGATTTGATTGGCTTTTAAAAGTTTTTTTCTCAAAGTAATTCAGCTGAGAAAGTATCTCTTCGTCTCTATGGACGTCAATCCAAATGAAAGTAGAGCATATAAAAAAGATAGATGATGTATACTACTACACTATAGGAAAATTTAAAGAAGCATGAAGACAACTCTTGGTAAACTCAAAAGAGTTTTATTAAATAGTCCTAAGGTATAATATATTCAAAGAGATATGTACAACAAGTTGCCGTGGGCATGATACGGCATTAGTAATTTTGCACCAAGATGTGCTTACAAAATCTCAACACGGAGAGATTATCCTACGCGACAATTCGCATAGCTCCACAAGACAAAGACTACAGGAGAATACTTGGGGTGACGCTACGGCCAGCGAACGCGGGGGGAGGGGTAAGTGATCCTGACCACGTGACCCTCCCTCAAGGTCCCCGCTTTCCCCAAAATATTTTACACTGCCCCCCGATGAACGGAAGGTTCATCAAAAAACAGGTTGCATGATCAAGAAAGTTTACATTTCACATGAACAAGAAATATTATTTAAATTCAAGAGAAAAAAAAAACATTTTATGTAAAGGCAACTGATTTTCAATTCAAGAATGGCAAATTTCAAGCAAAATTCAAGTAAAAAAAATAAATAAAAAGAAACACATATATATACTTTGCACCTTAGGCAAAATACTTCTACTTTAGTTCAATTAAGTCAATATAAACACAAAATTATTCACCAAAATTCAAGTAAATATATGTTAAATTCAAGTGACAGGAAATATATTCAGATTCAAAAATTCAAGATAGTTCACGAAATAATTAATACTTTCAGTAATAATTCAAGAAAGAAGTAAATATGATAATACACTAAGCAGATATATAAAATAGAAAACATAATCATATCGAATAAAATTCACTTCAAATAAGAAATTATGCTAAATAAATCAAAGGGTTAAATTAAGTAACCAACCAAGAAAATTAAAAAATTCCTTTCAATAATAATTCAAGAAGGAAGTAAATATGATACTACACTAAACATATATAAAATAGAAGACATAATTGCAGCAAATAGAATTCACTTCAAGTAAGAAATTATGCTAAATAACTCAAGTGTTAAAATAAGGAATAAATCAAGAAAATTAAAAAATTGACGAATTAAAGGTTCAAACTTGCATCAACAACAAAAAATTTAAATTATCACAATATTACAAATATTCAGAAAGATAAGCAAAAAAAAAATATAATCAATAAATAAATCAAAAGGTTAAATTAAGTAACAAATCAAGAAAATTAAAAAATTCAATTTCAATCAGGACAGTTTCTTGTATTTCAACTATCCTTTTTGACACAAAGGGTTTCCACTTTTTTGCAGATCCCTTAATCCAATGCAAGACGATGGTCGAGACTGAACAGAGAAAAATTTTCATTTGCATCGAAAAAATATCCTTAAGATATTTACTAAGTCTTGAGGCAATTAGTTCTCCCATGAGCTCAAGGCTTGGCACAGTCAACTTCTTTAAGGGAGCCACCCGATATTTGGACATTACCAAACTCGTCTTATGATTGCCTTCAACATCCGGATACCTAAAATAGGCGACCGCACCATATGCGAAAGGACTAGCGTCGGCAAACACATGCAACTGGATTCCTCCTTCATTATCACAAGAAGCATGAAGGAAAAAATATCTTGGAATGATTAAATTGGAGAAAATTCTAATTTCAGAACACCATTTTTCCCATTTGTCCTTCAATTCTTCATAAAACTGTTCATCCCGGTCAGTTTCCATTTTCCATATTCCTTGCAGGATACACTTAATACGTATCACAAATGGCGAAATAAAACCAGACGGATCAAAAACCTTTGCAGCGGTTTGGAGCACATTTCGTTTAGTGCATGCAATATCTTTCAGAGCCACCAGTGATCGGAATTCTAATCCCAACTTGTCATCATGATTGTACCAAATCAATCCCAGTACTTTCAAGAGTGTATCTGGGGAATCGTTTGTCTCAAGGAAAACCTCTGAATTTTTCCACCTTTCTTTTAATTCCTTGGAATTCGTTTCAAATCTTCTCAAATCCATACCCCCCTTCCTTCAGGATCATTACAGCCTCGGTAGACAGACTGAGAGCTTGCTCAACGGAGTTCGCCCCATAAAAGAGGTCGTTTACAAAAAGTGAGGTATTGAGCATGTCACACGTAGATTTATGGGAGTTTATATATTTTCTTACATGATATTTGATAGTAGCAGCATGGATGAATGGAGAACAAGTGAGTCCAAATGCAGTGCGGGTCATTCGATTGGATTCTATGGCCTGGGTTTTACCACAATTCTCGTAGTATAGGAATTTCAAATAATCACGGTCTTCTTCAATAGTACTGATTTGGTGAAACGCTTTCTCAATATCAGCAGAAAAGGCTATTTCGTTTTCACGGAATTTTAGAATGACATCTAAAACAGTGGGATTTAAATTTATTCCAGAAATTAAGCAATCATTTAAACTGGGATAATTATTTTGTTTAGAAGATGCATCAGACACAATTCTAACCTTCGTAGAAACCTTATCTTCACGAATAACAGGTCGGTGAGGCATATAGTATGAATGTGTCAAGCAGTCATCACGACACCTTTCTACTATTCCTTCGTCTAATGGTTCTTGAATGATCTCGTTATACCTCTTAAATAAAGACTCATCGCTTTGAAACTTATTAATGAGACCATAAAACCTCTTTCTTGCTACTGCGTAATTATTTTTCAAACTGTCCCGACGTGACTCATCCTACAACAAGCCTGTGGAGTACCTTCCATCATAGAATCTTAAACCGCTTTCAAATTTACTAACAATTTCCGAACGGTCAATGTTTTACTTATCTCTTATCCCAAGTGAGTCTAAACACCAAAAGGCCTGCAAATCCTTTTGAATGTCTGGTTCCAATGCAAGAAAATTGCAGAGTACCTTCCCTTCCTGATTGCTCATTGCACTTCGACTTTGGACGGTATAGCCAAATATCGTGTTAGATATAAACAGACCATTTGTTACTCTTCTAATTTCTCCTAAATAGATCTGCCACAAGAAATCAGATCCAAGAAGAATTGTTATTTCTTCTTCACCCCCGGTGTCCGCAAGCACCAAATCATTTTTATCTATTACTTCCTGGATCTCTGATCGACAATTCGTATTTATAATAGCCCCCGTAATTTCAGGAGTAATTAAAGCCTCGATTTTAATCATATTGAGGGGGTCATGAATGCTGTTTAATGTTAATGACACTACCTCGTACTCCCTTTCCTCAGGCAAGCTATTTCCAAAGGAATAAATTAGTAAATTTTCCTTCCTGAGCGTTTTTAAGTGAAGAGCTCTTGCTAAATCAATTTTTACAAATGTCCGTTCCGAACCAGAGTTACATAAAATTCTAGCTGTTTTACTTTTGTTTCCAGAGCAAGCGGAAACCGTGCATGTTTGCAAAATAGTCCCTTTTGGTTCATCAGAATTTTTAATTTGGGACATCGATGAGACAACAGTTTGAGTTTCAGGAATTTCTCTGTTTATTTCCTTAAAGCAAAATAATTCACTGTGATTCTCAGAATTGCACTTTGGACAAGGATTTAGCTTAGTTTTGCACTGTGAGGACAAATGAAATTTGAAACAACGGTAACAGCGTCTTTCCTTTTTTAGTTTATACCGTTTCTGCTCATCTGTTAACGTACTACAATTTTGAGCATGATGATCAATTGATTTGCAAAATATACAAGATTGTGAGGTTGAAGCATTGAGCGCTGCAGCCGAAGGAATGTTCTCAGGTTTAAAATGTGGATTTCTATAATTATTGGGCATGCGATTAGTATTTTCAAATTTCTTCACGCTCAGGGAGTTTGATACAAGCAATGCAGCTTCGCGACATTCAATTTCCTTTTTAATAAAGTTAATAATCTCCGTTACATCACTACTCTTTTCAGCGTCTTTTTTACGATGAAATTCAAGCACCAAATCTTGTGGGAGTAATTTCAACAAAATCGGAATTAACAGATGACCATAAGATCCTGACTTAACCCCTAACGAACTGAGATTCCGAATATTGATTTCACATGCGTCATACAATTTCCATAATAATTTAATATTCGATGAATGTTTGACAGGCTCTAAATTCAGTAGTTTATTAATATGACAGGTTATAACAGTTTGAGTTTTCCCATAAAGATCCTTTAAGAGCTCAAGACAAGAATTGTAATTCTCTTCTGTCAAGGCAAATCCCGCTACCACGTTCTGTGCTTCTCCTATTAGAAGCGATTTTAGATAAGAAAACTTCTCAATTTTTGTCAATGACCCGTTCAAGTCAATAGCACTGGTGAAGCTATTAAAAAACTCTTGATATAAACTAGCATCGCCACTAAATTTTGGAACTTCCAGGCGAGGCAATTTCAAGGAGGAGACAGTTCTGTTTCCTGTCCAATTTGGACTATTTGTAGTTTGAGGAGCAGTAACAATTTCTTTAGATTTATATTTCTCTACACGATTTTTTATCTTAAATTTAACCAATATAATTCTCTCTGAATACTCTTCACTGCCCTTTATCTCCCTATCGAATTCTAAAGGATCATTTATCTGTCCTTCGATATCAGAATCAAGCCTTTGTAAATTAATTTCCTTCTGCTCTAACTGATCTTTACTTTCCAGTAAAGCATCGATATCTGTATTGTCGATTGACGCCAGGAACAATGCGTCTATTTTAGGTATCAGCTTTGTTATTCCAGCACTGATACTAATACGTTTTACTTTAGAGTTTTCGACTCATTCCATTTCTACTTTTGACGTCGACGTTCATGCAAATACATTAAAATCATTACCTGGAGTTCGGCGATGAACGTATAATCCAAATGACCCACTTAAATAATCCAATGCTTAAATCTTGTCACAACACTCTAAAATACTCTACTTCGAGGGTTTCGGCACCAATATAAAAAAGATAGATGATGTATACTACTACACTATAGGAAAATTTCACGAAGCATGAAGACAACTCTTGGTAAACTCAAAAGAGTTTTATTAAATAGTCCTAAAGTATAATATATACAAAGAGATATGTACAACAAGTTGCCGTGGGCATGATACGGCATTAGTAATTTTGCACTAAGATGTGCTTACAAAATCTCAACACGGAGAGATTATCCTAAGCGACAATTCGCATAGCTCCACAAGACAAAGACTACAGGAGAATAGTTGGGGTGACGCTACACTGCAGAATTGGTATACTACAAAGATGGCGTAGTCCGAGAAGGGGAAAAAATGGTGAGGTCAGGCGGGAAACAGAATTCGAAAACCAAACTGGGACGAACCGGAACAATGACATCTTTACTTGCTTCGATGTAGTCGACTTCTGTAGCAATTTCATGGTGTTGGATGAGAAATGTCTTAGCTTTGGTCATTTCAAGCTGGTTAATTCAGGAACGCATGCGGGATTCGAAACCAAAAGTCCTGTAGAGCAAAGACGTCCTCACTTTCTCAAAATGCAGTCGTAATTTCCGTTGTATTTCTTAAAAGGTCAACATCCTGTCGAGCTCTCTGAAATGTCCGGATGGACATCTCATGAAATAGGAGCATACATCGTGGTCGGAAGATAATAAAATGAGCATCAGGAACAAACTAATTTATTAAACAGTAAAGCAACACATCTTACTCGCTTCGAGCCAGTCCAGCGTCTCTCGCAAAGAGCGCCAAAATAGAATTAGGTCAGAGAGGTTGCCAGAATTGGCGGAGGAAGTTAGTATGTGGAAAGGCGAAGCGTTTACGCCAAAACAAGAAGGAAGGGTTACCAGGACAGAGATGAAGTACAGAATGGGCGATTGCAGGTAGTTAGTAATATTATCACATATATATATATATATATAACCTTAAGAGCCGACGTTGCTCCCCCCCCAAAAAAAAACAAATAAACTCGGGACTGGAGCCGCCCCTGGTGTACGGTGTAGTTTTATTTACCAGAATCGCCAACACAGCTTGCAGAGTGGATGTCTAAAACCCATAGCAGTCACTTCTCGTTTCGCCAATCGTATCTGCTCAGACTATACAATTACGCTGCAAATTAATGCGACTGTGTCGCGCTTAATATACAATCGTGGAAGTTTGTTACTCGTCTCACGGCCGGCATCTTGACTGGCGGTTAGCTACTGAACGAGTTACACCACCATTAAATAAATTTTAAAAAAAGGGTGTGTGTATTAGTGTACACGCGTAAGAAGTGAAACTTCTTCCGGTTATATATCATATTTTTTTTGTGTGTGTGTGTTTAAAATAAATAGGATAGATGAGGTGTGAGCAAAAGAAATTTTTTTTAGTTTTAAATAAAATATACAATGCTACAATAATAACGTTTTGCCCATTTTCCATTTGACATTGAGCCATACACAAGTCGCCAACTGTCGATGCTATTCAACTATGGACATTGGATTGTGTAACAGAAAAATCTATAGAGAGAGTTAGAATGTTGATGACATTATTAGAATTATGAAATATTCCAACTCTTGCTCTAGTATTAGGCCGTTTATATTTTACAATGCAGTTGAAATTAGGAATTGATTTTTCCTCTTCATCCGCTAGCCAAGTTTCAGATAAAACTTAGAGATTTGAACTTTCTACAATTAAATCATTTAACTCATTAGCATGAGCTCTAACACTTTGGCAATTAAAAGTAAATACTGATAAATCTTTTCTGCTATTGGTAAAATTAACTAAATTTTCATTTATAGTTTCTAGTTTGTTTAGTGAAAGTCGTTTGAATTCCGTTTGTAAATCAATTGTTGATGACGATGTTCTTCGACCATGTAAAATATCTTTTCATTGTTCTGCGTCGTTGTATGTAATCCTTCAATACTCGTCACACGGGATAAAGCAACATATAACTACGGTTGACTGTGACGTCGATCGTATTCATAAAGAATTTCCGAAAATGTCCTACCTTGCGATTTATGAATTGTGGTAGCACAAGCACAGACCAGTGGAATGTGGATACGTTTAGCAAATACAGTTTTATTGTTGTTGAGTGGAATAACGGAAGATCTTTGTAAAATTGGCATAGCCATTCTACTGAGGTTATTTTCTGCTGCGTGACCTGCTGCTTTGCGTCTTAGTTTTTCACTTATTTGAGGTAAATCTGGAAACTCAAGCCATGCTATTTTAACCACTCCATCGTCATCTGTCTCTACATGAACTAACTTTCCAACGGCACCATTTGCTAATCCGTCTGATAAGTCGATATTTGGGGTAATCATGTTATAAATATTTTTCACAAAAATCGTTAGATAAGGCAATCCATGTGTATCAATTAATGACATTTTATGCAGTTTTTGATGGACGAAAGTTTCTTGTTCTTTTGAAGTACAGGCAATATATACATCTTTTGAAGTTGAAGTTATTTTCTTAGTATACGAATTAAATATTTTATTACTATACTCAGTGACTGAATGGTTCGTGTTGAATAAGCGTATGCCTTGAGGACACTTAATTGCAGCTTCTTCTACAGTACAAAAACGATATTCAATTAGAGCTATTTCGACTTCTTCATGACGCTTAGCATTTCCAATTTTCGTAACTGTTGATATATATATATAAATGCTACAAAGTGTTTTTAACTTTTCACACCAGATGGTGCTAAGTGTCTGTATTTGTCCTTTTGTATGTAAATGTATATTTTCTGTAAATAAAACTCAGTTGGAATGTAGTCCTTGAACGTGTGAGACACAACATTTGGCAGCAGAGCTTCGTGGTTGTTTTTCTCCTCGAAGAGCCAGTCGCATCGACATCCGGTCGCCGATGAATTCAAAATGCAACTGTGAGATTTCCTAAAGCGAAAGTTTAAACGATAGCGAAGAAAATGGATAACATGAAAAGCATTCCGTTGTTGAATAGTGGAAATTATTTACTCTGGTCTATGAAAATCAAGGCAATTTTAACTTTAAAAAGATTAATAGATGTTATCTATGAAGATAGACCACAGGATTTAAAATTGCTAGAAGATTGGAAAACAAAGAATGATGACGCTGTAGCCTATATTTTGCTATCACTTTCAGATGAACAGAGTCTCCAATTTGCAGAAGAAACCAATGCCAAAAATTTATGGGAAAAAATAAAAAGGGTTTTCACAGGAAAAAATGAAGACCGGAAGATAGATGCTGGAAATGAGCTAAAGAATATAGAAATGCAAGAAAACGAAAATGTATCTGACTACATAGCCAGAGCAAGGGGACTTTCTATGAAGTGTAGCGCACTTGGTTTGAACATTTCAGAACGTGAACTGGTTTACTACACAGTTCGTGGACTTAACCATAAATTCGGGAAAATAAGAGAAATATTGAAGACGCAAAGAGAAAAAGAAATTGATGAAATATTAGAAATTTTACGCGAAGAAGAGAATACCCATTTAAAAATGAACTCAAATTCCATATCCAGAAAAGGAGAAGCTTTCCATGTTAAAAACAGTAATAGAAACGTAAAACTTTGCTGGATCTGCAACAAATCCAATCACATAGCCAGAAATTGTTTTTTCAGGAATAAAACAGGAAACAGGAGTGGAAATGCACCCGACAACGTGATAAGAACATTACCTAACGACAAAACCAAAAACAAGCAAAAAATGAGATTCGCGAACGCAGCATTTGAAAGCGAAAATCAGAACTTTGCCCTTATGACAGACCCAGAACATTCCGACGCTACTTGTGAGGATATTTGGATTTTGGATTCTGGAAGCAGCTCACATATGTGCAAGGACCTTAAATTTTTTGAAAACTTTAATTCCGATGTTGGTCATATTAACTTAGCAGGTAAGAATTCTGTTTTAAAATCTATTGGCGAAGGAAAAGTTAAAGCTAAGACATTTGTAAACAATATTGAAAATACATTAACTATTGATAATGTGATTTATGTACCTGATTTAAGATGTAATTTGTTATCCATGACTAAATTAATGGAAAGAGGTTATAGTATTCAATCATATGATAATTATGTTTTGGTTTTAAGCAAAACTGGTCAAATTGTTTTAAAAGCTGAGAAAGTAAATAATCGCTTAGAAATTATAATGAAACCTTGTATTGATAATAATTCATCTGAATTATTAGAGTGTAACTTTGTTAAAAATGTAGAAAATTATGAATTATGGCATAAAAGACTTTGTCACTTGAATCCTCAATATATGTCTAAAATGAAAGATATAATTGATATAAATGTTAAAGAATCTGAAATTTTAAATTGTGAATCATGTAATATCAGTAAATTAACTCGTAAAAAACATTGCAAAATTAATATTGATCAAAGTAATTCTGTTTTGGAATTAATTCATGCTGACTTAGCTGGTCCTATAAATATTGATTCATTGGGTGGTTCTAAATATTTTTTAATGCTTGTAGATGATTATTCTGGTATGTATTTTTCTTATTTTATAAAACATAAGTATGAAGTATTTGATGTGTTTAAAAATTTTAAAGAAAGGTATGAAAACCTAACAAGCCGAAAAATCAAACGCTTAAGAACCGATAATGGATTAGAATTTGTGAATAAGGAAATGACTAAATTCTTACTGAAATTTGGCATATCTCATGAAAAAACAGTACCGTACAACCCAGAATCAAACGGAAAAGCCGAGAGGGCTATAGGAGTTTTAGTAGAACGCGCAAGAACCTTACTATATGAGAGTAAACTACCTCAAAAATTTTGGGCGGAAGCCATATCCTGCAGTACTCCTGCAGTACTCACCGCGCAAATATAAAAATAAACTTCCGATGGAAATATGGACAGGTAAAGAACCCAAAATAAGTTATTTAAAAACTTTTGGCTGTGTAGCTTATTATCATATTCCTAAACAATTTCGCAATAAATTTGATGTTCCAGGGAAACGCGGAATTTTTGTCGGTTATTCCAGAGATAGAATAGCATATAGGATTTATGAAATCGCAAAAAATACAGTGATTGAGGAACGATCAGTTAAATTTGACGAAAAATTAAAAGGCAGCGAATTCATAACGAAAAATTCGGAATCCTATTTATGGAATGTTGAAAATCTGAGTCAGTTCAATTTTTCAAATTTAGAAGCAGAAACAGAAATTAACCCGCGTGAAGATAATCAAAGTGAAATTAATGACACAAAATCATTACAAAATGAAACCGCAAACGATCAAAGAGTGGAAAACTCAAATCATGAGTTATCACCTAAATTAAGGCTTTCCGAACGTATAAAAAATAAGTCAACTGCGAATTTGGCCTTAAGTAACTCTACTCGGGAGGAAAATAATTCAATACCTGAAAATTATGAGCAAGCAATGAATAGCATTAAACATAATA
Source organism: Dolomedes plantarius (assembly GCA_907164885.2). Classification (NCBI taxonomy): domain Eukaryota; kingdom Metazoa; phylum Arthropoda; class Arachnida; order Araneae; family Dolomedidae; genus Dolomedes; species Dolomedes plantarius. Next base: position 116,056,556 of record OU015496.1, on the reverse strand, counting down.
AGTGGAAAATCGCGATGCAAAAAGAATTAGAGTCAATGAATAAGCATGATGTCTTTAAAATAATTGAAAGACCTAAAAATGTAAAAATAATCAAAAGTAAGTGGATTTATTCAGTTAAAACAATTAATGACGAGGAAATTTATAAAGCAAGACTCGTAGCGGCAGGTTTTAATTTAATTAAAAATAAAGACTATTCAGAGTCTTTTTCGCCTGTTGTTAATATAGAATCATTTAGATTATTGATATCATTAGCTGCAAAATTAAATTTATCTGTAAGATTTTTTGATGTCAAGACAGCTTACTTGTATGGCGATATTGAAGAAACTGTTTACATGGAAATCCCACCAGGTTATGAAGAACAATTTGGTAAGAACAATGTATGTAAATTAAAGCGTAGCTTATATGGTTTACCACAATCTGGTAGAAATTGGCATATTAAACTTAAAAATGAACTGAAAAGGATTGGCCTCAACCAGCTTGCATCTGACAATTGTGTTTTTATTACAAGTAATGAAACTGATTTTTTCGCAATTTGTATTTATGTAGATGATTTGGCAATATTTTCAAATAATTCTAAATTATGTGAAGAGATAATACTTAAGCTTAGAAAAACTTTTGAATTAAATGAAACTACAGAAAATTCCAAATTTTTAGGTATAGAAGTTCTACAAAATGAAAATGGTATTAGTTTATCGCAAACGCATTACATTGAATCTCTGATAAATAAATATGGATTGGAAAACTGTAAGAAAGCTAATACACCAATAACTAAAGGTGAGGATAGATGTTTTAATCCCACGGATGATTTAGTCAATCAGACTGAATATCAGGAAATAATAGGTGATATTTTATATTTGGCTAATAGAACTCGCCCAGATCTCGCTTTTGTCACTAGCTATTTATCACAATTTAATAAACGACCGGAAAAAAGGCATTATACATTAGCTAAAAGAGTTTTGAAGTATTTAAACGCAACAAAAAATAAAGTTTTGTTTTATGACAGAGAAAATGGTTTTTTAAATTGTTGCGCAGATGCCAGTTGGGGAAATGCTGAGGGAGGCAAATAATTTTCAGGTTGTGTTATAATGACTGGTAATTCACTTCTTACGTGGAAAAGTAGAAAACAAAAATGTGTTGGACTATCCACATGTGAAGCAGAACTGCTAGCTATCGCCGATGTTGCAAGAGAATTAACTTGGACTCTAAACATGTTAACTGAATTAAAATGTGAAAATTTTGTTAAGAGACCTGTAGTCTTATATAGTGATAGTCAATCAGCCATCGATTGGTTAAATAGTGGTAAGTCATCAAATAAAACTAGACATGTGAATCTGAAATTCCATTTTGTCAAAGATCTCATTGAAAATGATACTATAAAGACTAAATATGTGAATACTAATGAGATGATTTCTGATTTCTTAACCAAGGCTGTAACATTTGATAAATTGTTATTCTCATTGAAGAATATATGTTTAATGTAAATGTGCTGTTAATGTTCTGAAAAGATAAAACCCCTTTTCGCAGGGGGAGAGTGTTGATATATATATATAAATGCTACAAAGTGTTTTTAACTTTTCACACCAGATGGTGCTAAGTGTCTGTATTTGTCCTTTTGTATGTAAATGTATATTTTCTGTAAATAAAACTCAGTTGGAATGTAGTCCTTGAACGTGTGAGACACAACAGTAACTATAGAAAAAAATTGTTGATTCGCTTGACGCATGACCTGATCTAGTTCATAAAATTTTAGATTTCGCCATAATATTGGTCCAACAATAGTCTGTTTGGGTTGTTTATAAATGGGTGTAGCGCGAACTGGTGGTAATTGACGTAAATCTCCGATGAAAATAATATCTAACCCGCCAAAACTCAATTGAAAATTTCCAATTATTTGCTTTAATCTGGAATCAATATTCAATAATAACTGAGCGCTAATCATGCCGATCTCATCAATAATTATAACTTTAATATATTTGAACAGTTTCATTACTTAAAGGATATATTGAATAAAGGAAATATTGTTGAGCAGTTTCATTACTTAAAGGAAATAATCTGGATAAATATATTTTTAAAGCGGTATGAACAGCGCGGGTTGCCTTCTGCGCCAGCGCTTCTCTCAAGTTGGCGTAACTTGCGTATGCGCCTGCGCATCAGCACAGTCAATTGGCACCACCTGTAGGTCGCGCGCATGAAGCTACAGATTCATGCGCGCTCTGTAGCTCGATGTGTTCTGTAGCTTAATGGTCGCGCGTCAGATGCCCACATCGCGAACCCAACTCTCTGGCGCATCCTTGGCCGGAAGTGCAACACGTTTCCGTAACACAAAATCGCAACATGAATGACTAAATTTTCCTCTCACCGCCGATAAAGAAGTTTCACTTAAAAAAAACCCCGGCCAATGAAACATTAGCGCTCATAATGACCGACATACTAAATCAGTCTCTGAAATTTTCATATATATCCAGAATTATAGACAGGTTTTAATTGGCTTTTAAATGTTTTCCCCCCTTAAAGTAATTCAGCTGAGAAAATATCTCTTCGTCTCTATAACACTATGAAATAGTAATTAATGAAGTCATTCAGAATGTAACCAAAGCATAGGAAGTAAACATTAGGTTCAGTGGCGCCGGAAGAGTCAAATATAGAGGGGGGCAAAGTAAAATAGATTAAAACTTTTACACCTTTATTATTAAAAATACATATATACGGTTATAAAAAATAAACTTTTATGTTATTTTTCTAATCGGAGAAAAGTAATGAGAGATTTCTTCTGTTTTGAGAAAATCTATTAAATACTTTTTCAATAAATGTGTCTTTATTTTTACTCACAGATTCTCTGTGAACGCTAAGCATACAGAGACCAGAAAGTCTCTCTTGAGACATGGTTGATCTCAACCAGGTTTTTACCCGTTGGAGCGTACTAAAAGATCTTTCAATTGTTGTTCAATTGAAAGATCTTTTAGTACGCTCTATTTGCACCTTCTATTGTTCAACTGTCCCGTGGGGCACGTTCTGGAGTTACACCTTACAATTCAAATTTGTAGAGTAGCACTTATGAAATGTCTTAAAGGCCCTATCACACGTCAACGTGTACGCGTTTCAAATGCATCGGATTCAAGATTCCCTTTCGCGATGCAAAAACATTGTGTAGGGTTGCTTTTGAATCGCAAAAGCAAACGTCTGGCATTGGCGTTTAAACGCACTTGCGTACCTGAAATTGGCGATTAATCGCTCATGCGTATATGGAATGACATTTATCGCGCTTGCGTTAACGAGTGTGAGGTTGCAATTTAGTATTCAGTTTTGTTAGGCTTTATGATTTTAAATGAAAATTCTAAAATTTTACGAGCGCTAGCTTGGTAGAAACAAAAAAATTCAATTTTCAAGGGGGAGGGGGGTAAGTGCCCTCCCTCGCCCCCCCCTTTCCGGCGCCACTGATTAGGTTACCTACGACTTCGCGACAATCAACTTTGTAACCGATGTGAGATGATACGAAAAGATTTATTTAATACACTATACATCAGTCACTATGCATTTATAATAGCTAGTTGGTTGGTTGTATTAGAATCAGAAAAACAACAACGTCCGTCAAGGATGGCAAGGGGATGGTTAACAGTTCTATTAATTGACTCTGGCTCTTATCAATAAGTCCACTTTCTTTTAGACAACTACTACATTTACTACGACACCGACGAACATATAACATTTATAATAGACAATGAATTAAACTTATGCACGTCTGCTCAACACTGCGTCTCTCGACTCTCTCCTCACTCGCTGTCGGGGCCCGTCTGCCCACGGTGGCGTCTCCACACTTAGGCCAGGACTCCACTTCACCAGAAACAGAAAACAGAACAGAAAACGGAATTTTTTTCTGTTTTCCGTTTCTGCTGAGAATCCGTTCTTTCTGTACTCCACTTCACCAGATTCCGCTCAGACAGATTCCGCTCAGCTGGCGCCATCTGTCGTCGTTTTTTTGTTTATTGTTTTACATTGGCTGTGATTCGGACATAAAATACTTAAGCTCAAGAAAGTATGGAAAACGACAGATTTTGCTATGGCGAGTTTGCACTTCCTAAGTCTGCTGTCTTTAATTAGAACGTCTGAAGCAAAAAAAAGAAAACATCGATTCTGGGTTCGAAAGATTTTCCAAGAAAGGGAAAAACATGGTATTCACAACACCTTAATTAGAGATCTTCGAACTACCGATCAGGAGTTCTGAAAAAAGTCTTGTTGAAAAAACAGTAGTGCATAACAAATAGTATGTAATAGAAATTTCGACAAAATATTACTGAGGGTTTTAGTTGTCATGTTTAGTATATATCATCTCTATAACATTTGGATAGTTAAAAATATCAGACCTTTACAAAGTGACATCTTAGGATTACAGATCAGTTTGCACTAAATCCATTATCTGGTAATAGAAAATCATTATTCCAACAAATTATTCTAGTAGAATTTACTGTTTGACTTATTTAGCTTGCAGTTATGGAGGTGATGTTCATAAATAAACGCTTCCATGTCAAACCGAGACGCCATTGCTGTTTTGTGTTTCGTGGATCAAGACGCATTCCTATTGGCTGTCATACACGCGGAATCCGCGGACGGAAACAGAAAAGTTCAACATTTTCAACTCTGTTTTCCGCCGTCATTCTGCTGGGCAGAAACGGAAAAAACCGGATGTGCGTAGATTTTCCGATTCTGTTTTTTGTTTCTGTCGCGTTTTCTGGTGAAGTGGAGTCCAGGCCTTACTCCCGCTCGCTCCTTCTCGTTTGGCGATAACAGTTGGTTGGTTGGTTAAGAGCACTACTGTCATTTTTTTTCTACACGAGGACTAAATCGACCGATACCTATTTATGGGTGTAAATAGGTTATGGATAAAAATAGGTTAGGCCCTTTATGGGGTCAGTTATTTTATTAATATAATTTTATATCTTAGTGGACTGTATAAAAATCCATTAATAAAAATATTTAATGTTCTTGTTTAAGTGCAACTAATCAATCTTCTTACTTCTTTTAAATAAGGTAATACTGGAATGGCTTGGATTTAGCATCTTCTGAATAATACTCGAATAATAAGTCAACACTAAAAAAATTTAGTTCCATGCATGTATCCTTAAAATGCATTTATTAATTGACACCATTTTAACACATAACCGTCTAATTCCTGACACACTGAATAACCCCTTCGGAATTAGGTTTTACAAAATGAATGTAATTGAATTCGAAATGTCAACAGCTTGAAAAATTACCTGCACAGAATCTTTAACAAAAAAATAATAAACGGAATCGCATCCAACATAGCGACTTTTTAATTCTTACATGACATTGCTTAGAATAGAATATACACCACAACAGATTAAACATTTCTTAGCCATTTTCTTGCCATTACTCAGAATCGAATGTGCAACAACAACGGAATAAAAAACATTTTAGCTTGAAGTAAAAAAAAAAAAAGTTATATAGTAATGCCATCTATTGAGCAGAAACACAATTAGAATACAAATTACAAACAATATGATGAATAAAATGACACAATTATTATAATGAATTATTTAAAAATAAAAATAAAAATGGCCCTTTTATGAATACTGAACACTATTGCTTAAAGACGATTCCGAACGGCAAAAAACATCCATGCCAACAGCAGGACTCGAACCCACAGATCTAAGTAATAGCTGGTAATGACTTCTCAAAATATACAGGTGATAACATTAAAATTGGATGTTTAAATTTCGCGTGCACACTCAAAGCTACCCCCAAATGGAGTTGCGGCGTCGTTATTAGCTTGCTCGCGAATGATTGATTAAAACTGTTGAGGCAACTTATGAAACAATGTGGAGCATTCCATTGAAAGTTATTCAAATAACGCTATCAAATACATATACCAATATACAAATAACATGTACCAAAATGCAAATAGCACTAACATCAACATACAGTTGATAGTCGATACTAGACCTAAAACACACTTGCACTTACATTGAAAGCTTTATACCACTATTTCCTACTCACACACTTTTCACAGTCAGATGGATCGGAGAAATTCTCATATATGAATATCAAGAGCGTTGTTTACGGTGTATTATCTTGTATAAAATCAACTCTACTGAGTGCCTGCTCAGAGCAGATAAAATTCAGCCAGAAAGATTTTCTCCATGCATGAAAATAAAAGCTTGGCAGGATTTTATTTGCATATTAAGCCTAATGGGTCTGCTGACTTTTATCTATACTAACTAAAAAACTGCCTTAAAAAAAGAAAAGAAAGGTACTTTCCCAGGCCCTGATTTTCTATTAGGCCCGGTAGGCCCGGGCCTAGTGCTCCCCCCGAATGTTGGGGCTCCCTCCCCAAAATTTTTATTTCAAAAGAAAAAAAAAATTCCCAATTCAATTTTTTTTTTAATTTTACCTTTTTTAATAGCAATTTTTTTATAATATCCTTTCAAATTTGATTGATTGGTTATCATATGTATAGTTATATGTATAGTTCATCATATGTATGTTATAGTGTATATAAGGGATTAATAAGTTTTTCAGGTTGCATTGTATTGGTGTTTTAATGATGAAGTTAATATGTTGTATTGCTTTTTGTTATTTGATAATGTTCTAAGCTTCTATGCTTCAAATAGCCAATTCTTGGTAAAATGGTACTTTCACAATGATTCATGACTTTATTTTTTATTTATTTATTTATTTTTTTTATTATTATTTTTTTTTTTTGGTGCTACAATTTTGGAAATTTTACGCCCACATCAGTGTTAGGGGGCCCCCATCCCGTGTTGTGCCTATAGTCAAGAATTTTCTAAATTGGGCCCTGTACTTTCCTATACAGCATGAAATCTGGGAGTTGCTAAAAGCAATTGATGGGTTCTTGCTAGATTGGATTATATGGGCTCAGTGATATGCTACGGGAAAAAATTCCCAATGATTGCATTTAATATCCCCCCCCCCAATATATATATATATATATATATATATATATATATATATACATATATATTAAATAAAATTATTTAAATAAATAAATAATAACTAAATTAAATAAAATAAATAAAAGGAAATTGAATAAATAAAATAAAATAAAAATAAAATAAATTTCTGATTGTAGAGGAAGTTCTATTAGATTTTATGACTATAATCAAAGCATTTAACTTTGGTAGTCGGCTCAGCGTCTCATCGACACGGTCAGCAGAGTCCAATTCCACTCTGTGTTAGTTTAACGCCTGAAAAAGGGCCTTGTTTAATCGAAAGTACAGTAACAGAAATCGAAAGTACAGGATCAGTGGTTATAAGAATCAACCGTTTATAAGAATCAATATCGCAAAAGCAAAAACAAATGTATTATTTCCATGTTAGAATTTTCCCTTCAAAGAATCAATTCACCGGTTTTAAGAATCAGTTTACACTCTTCGCTTTCCTTTCCTTTTTCCAAAAAAGCCACTTAACCCCCAAAAGGCACGAAGTTCTTTCTTTATTTTTTTTTCACAGAAAGAGTGATAAGATGGGATAGAATACAGTCGTAAAATGCATCCCTTTCTTTGTTAGACATAACATAATAGTTTCCCCTTAACCGCTTTAGCTAAACACTGTCCTATTAGCTTGACCCAGGAGCATCCTAGCCGTCCGGATCCGATTTCACTTTTCTCCACTCACAAACAAAGACAGGGACTCTTTTTTCCCACCTCCCACATCCTGATTGCGGCTTCCTGGACCCTGAAACACATAAAGCTTCAGTCACACACATCTGCACTGCACAGTATACTGTGGGGAAACTAGTGATTTATGGGACCGCTCTGCGAGCGGCTCTGCACCGATCCCTCTCCAAGGCGGTCTTTTGAACAGATGATCAAAAGAAACGAGGGACCTTGGGGGCGGGGGTTGGGGGGGTTCGATTCGTCACGGTCCTGGAGCGTGACGAATCGACCCCAAATGTGTCAACAAGTGTCGGGGGGGGGGGGGGGTACGTACTAAAGATGTGTGTGACTGAAGCATAAAACTGTTATTTTTTATTTACTATTAAGGTTAACCAACTCTACACATAGTGTAAAGGAGAGTGATCGTATAGCATTTCTTACTTTAAAAAAATAGACAGGCTAAAATGTTAATATGGTGATATGACAAGAAAACCAACTCAAAACGACAGAATTCTAGGTTAGAGGCAACAACAATTTATTAGATTTAAACACATATTAAAATATCCATTACACTTATTAACAATGCCTCATTAATTTACATTTTCTTACAATTGAAATATTACATCATACATTTTACACTAGAAGTGGCTGGTGACACATTATTACTCCTTATTACCTTAAATGAGCTAAAAAATAGTTATAATTAAAATGCATATTACCTAAGCCGGCTATATTTTCACTAAGAAAAAAAGGAGAAGTTGAAAAGGGAAAGAAAGGGAATATAGAAAGGAATAGACAGAAAGATGCTTTCCAATTCAGTCGGCGCGGATGATTCGTCTCTCGAAGTGACGCTGAACTAGGCGGGCATCTTCAGTCACGGCGGAGACCAAGAGAAACAACAGTCAAGTATAGCAGACAGCAGTGAGAGTGTCTCCTCGAGAAGAGTGAACTTCCACGCAAAACTTTTTTTCTCCAAGAAACCTCCGCGCGCTTAGCCGGGCGACGAAAAGGAGTTCCTGTGCTCGCCGAGGCCCCACATTTTTACTGAAGTGCGATTATATATTACACATTACGGGCCCTCAATTAGCATAACAAAACTTCGGCAAAGTGTCCACTATCACTTAGGCAAACGTGGCATTATTAGAGTCAGCACGTTATCAAACCGTGAAACGTAAGCTACAAGGTGAATCTTCGTCTGAGACTATTGGTATTGAAAGAGGTATAAACTGCCTCCAGAAAACTTCATTACGTCAAACTACCATAGAAAACTTTTTCTTGCACCCTTCCTGTAATTGAAATGTTAAACTGTTAAGCAGGTATTTTGTAACAAATATTGGATTTTTTTTCTTCTCTTACTATAATCATGTGTATCTACTTATAGGTCTAGAAATTAAGTTGTATTTTTAAAATTATAAAAAATAATTTTAATAAAAGATAATTAACGTAGATTTAAGAGTATTTTATGGTAAATTATCTCATATATGTATTTATAGGTGTGTGTGTGTGTGTGTGCCTGTCCAAATACCCAAATTTCGGCTATAAGAATCAAAAACAGTAATAACAAACGTGATTCTTATAAGCGGAAATTACTGTATATTGGATGATGTTAGTAATAAGACGGGTTGCATAAATTACGGTCTCGTAAGTTACGAGAATGGTCAAACTGGTGTGACTTGACAAATCCATTATGCCACATTTCCAAAAGTGAAAAGAAGCGAAAGCTAAACGATATATTGAAAATGCTGTTAGTTAAACATAATAAAAAAAAATCGGTACTGCAAGGTAGGATCAAAAAGTTATAGTACTAATCTTTTATTTTATAAAATACAACACTTACGTATAATTATAGGTAAACATTTTCAAAATACTGGCCTTGGCTATTTACAGATTTATTCCGGGCGCGGTGGCCCAGTTGGCAAGATCAGCGGGCCATTGATCTGAATGTCCCTGGTTCGATGCTCCTCGCTGCAAATACACCGCCGTGTTCATTAATGGTGGCCGGGGCACGTAAAATTGGTCGTGGCTGCAATGTCCTCCAAGTTCTCATATTTACCTCTGGAGGTGCGGGGTCAAGTGTTCCGGTCTCGGTTACTTGACTCGGTTCAAAATTGCGGGGCCGGTCATTTAGCCAAGTCGGACTCCGACCCTTGTGGTTCTAGTTCAAAACTGGAGCCGCCCCTTTCACCCCAATAGCCTATAAGGACTTGGTGAATGGAGCCTCCAAACAAGGAGCATTGGCAACAACACAAATTTATTCCAGCGGCTGTATAATTGTGAAAAAGCAGTTTCCAATGCTTTTTCTTTTTTTTTTTGAGAGAGATATCCTTCACAGCAGTCGTCAGATAAGCCTTGATCTCGTCTGCACTTGAATAGCGATTTCCTTTCAAGACATTTTTAAGTCTCGTAAAAAAAAACAAAAAGAAATCACGCGGTGCAAGATCAGGTGAGTATGGTGGGTGTCTAAAGGCAGTTACAGAATGTTTAGCTAGATATTCAACATTCAACAACAATCACAGATTGAGTGCTGGAGCAATATCATGGAGTAATTTCCAGCTTTTTTTTCTTTCCACAAGTCCGGTCGCTTCCTTCTGATGGCCTCCCTGAGACGCCCTAATATTGCCTTGTACATTTCCTTATTTACAGTACAAGGCAATATTAGGGCGTACCATATTTTTCAGTCAGGTATAAACTGAAAATGGAATGACACCTCTGTGATAAAAAAAAACACAATTCCAGCATGACCTTACCTTTGGATTTGTCTATCCGAATTTTCTTCTTCCAGGGCGAGTTTGGTGATTTCCATTCTGAGGATTTGTTACAGTGTCATAAAAATAATACCAACTTTCATCACCTGTCACTATTGTTTTTAAAAAATCCTAATCATTATCTTTCATTTCAATTAGGTCTTTACAAATTTCAACTCTTGTTTCCATCTGTTCTCGAGTTAAAAACTTTGGAACAAAAAAAGTGCATAACCTTCATTTCTAACTAAGGTATCTGTCATAATGGATTGACAACTACCATAAGAAACTCTTACCTTTGGGGCAATATCTTCAATGAATAATCGTCGGTCATTCCGAATAAACGCTTTAATGGCAAAAACATTTGCTTCAGTTGTTGAAGTCACCGATCAGCCTGACCTTGCATCATTTTCCTGCGAAGTGCGGCTATCTTTAAATCGCTTAAACCATTCAAAAATAATTCCTCTTGATAACGCTTTGTAAGCTTTATTCATCATTTCTACAGTCTCTGATGCATTCTTTCCTAATAAAACACAGTATTTTATATGGAGGACCTCTGCTCGGGTTGTGACATTTTCGAAGCCCGCCGTTTTAATTTTTCTTTCTTGTATAAATCAATCGATTTTGGGTTATGGGAATGCGCAACAAGAACGCTATCTAGCGGCAAATATTAATACTATTATCAGGCTTCACAATATAAGTTTATTTTAAAGTTTATTTCCCGTTTAATTATTTTAAATTAATTAGTTCTGGAACTTTTTGATCCTACCTTGTAGAGTGCTCTCATATTTTATTCTGATAACTTGGCTTTCTTATCGTACGTTTTTAACCAAAATTATTTCTGACTGGTAGCTTGGAAAAATTTTTTTAATGGGTTCCGAGACACAAAGCTTATGAAAAATAAACGATATTTTTATTTTCTTGGTTGAAAATATCTTATAGAAGTTTTAGAATAAAATTACACAAACAGCACATTTTCCAGTTAATTACATTGCCAGTTGCAACAGTTTAACGCTGTCCTGTGACTATGCTTACGCTTTAGTATGCCTGTATTTTAAACCTATTTATTTTATAATTTATGATTTTGAAAATGATATATCTTAAATTCTTTGTACGGTATTATTATGTAATTTTATTAAGCGTACATTTGATGTTCTTTCGTTGAATTTTTCTCTGGATATTTATTTTAGGAAAAAATTCCGAACGTATTTTCCCTGAAACAAATGTTACGAAGAAAAAAAATCAGGTAGTCTCTTCTAACGAAACTACCGCCGGTTATTAACGTAGGATTACTTATCGTTGCTTACCTCTTTTATATGTATATATGTATGTATGTGTTATCTATATATGTATCTATATATATGTACGTATGTATATACATATACATATATGTATGGTCAAAATTTTGATGCATTTTGGTACTTTTCTGTTTAACTGTTTACTGCTAGTGGGTTTGGCGCGCTGCCAAGATTATAACTCGCGACGCAGGATAATTTTTTTTCTTTCCGAAGGACCTTTATTGAGGAACGTAATCCTACGTTAAAATTATACCATACAACAGTCATTGTACGCACTCATGATCGTCAGTTAAGCTCATCAGAGCAGGAATGTCTAAAACCCAAGTTGTACAATCGAAAATAAAATGACTCTAAAATGGGGTATGGTCCCTTCACACCAAAGGTACTCAACCTGTGGCCCGCGGGTCTCATGCCCGCCAAGCAAATATGTGCGGACCAAAACAGATTAATTTATATTTTTTTATTATAAGAAACGTAATTAAAAAACTGGCATTCTAAGTTTATTTATATTTTTTAATATTTTTATAAGTTTTATAATAACGTGAACAATAATTGCTCGCTGAGATATAACTGAAACTGACGCCTGCGGCACTTAACTATAAACTCCATGGTCTTGGCTCTTGGCCAACAAAAAGATTTTACATCTAAGCTTGCGCCTCCATCGGAAGCACCACCGCCCTATGATGACATGTTTGACATATCTAAAGTTAAGTAATAAGATATTTATCTGTGGTAATAACGTTTATGCGTGACATTTTTATGCTTTTATTTTTCAGTGCCTACTACGCAAAACGGATCAGCCTGCTTTGCTGTTTTGAACGTCTTGTTTCGTTATAATTTAATACCCATAATGGCAGGAGTTTCTTCAAACGGCAAACGAAAATTGTCTGATGAAAAGAGAATTTTTCAAGAGAATTGGGAAGAAGAATATTTCGTTGTTGAAAATTAAAATCATTTGGTCACATGCTTGATCTGTCGTGAGAATGTTATATTAAAAAATATAACATTGTTCGTCATTATACTACGAAACACAAAGCATTTAATGACACTTTTCTTGCGGCTCTTTGATAAGAGGTGAAAAGTTAACTTTTGTCAAGAAATCATTGCAACAAAAACAAAATATTCTATCAGTGGCGATTTCACAAGATTCATCGGTGACAAGAGCGTCGTATGAAATTTGTTACATACTTGGAAAATATATGAAACTATTTACTGATGCAGAGGTTGTGAAGGAATGCTTTCTCAGTGCTTCCAATGTATTTATTTGATAAATTTAACAATAAAAACCAAATAATAACTCAAATCAAAAACATGCACCTTCCTGATTCTACCTGCGCTAGACGCATTGAAGATATTGCAACACACGTTTTCAATAGCATCTTAGAAGACTTGAAAAACTGTAAATATTTTAGTTTGGTTTTCGATTCTAGCACCGATATTTCAGCGACATCGGAATGTTCCGTTTTCGTTAGATTCTGTACTGAACGAAATATTATTCACGAAGATTTTTTGAAATTTCTTCCTATGAAAAATCAAACCAGAGGCACGGACTATCTCGATAATATTAGTACATTCCTGGAGAACAATCATATTGATATAAAAAAATTAGTTTGTATATGCATGGATGGATGGATGTCCTTCAATGACCGGATCTGAAAAGGGATTTGTTGCCCCATTGTAAAAGAAATACAATTTAACAAATCTCTTGTCTTTTCACTGTATCATACACCAAGAGAACTTAGCAGCAAGTATCTCTATTTGCGAAATAGATGCCTTAATGAAGACCGTAATAAATATAGTGAATTATATCCGAGCACGAGAACTGAACCACAGAAAATTTAAAATTCTTTTAGAAGAATTAAACAGTAATTATAGCGACGTCCTTTTACATACCTCACTGAGATGGCTAAGCCGAGGAAAAGTTCTGGTGCGATTTTTTTCTTTAAGACAAGAAATTATTTTGTTTTTAGAGCAAAACAACGAAATTTATAGCGAACTTAATAATGATGGATGGTGGTGTCTTTTAGCTTTTCTATGTGACATCACAGAAAAACTTAGTGAGCTTAATCGTGGGTTACAGGGTGAAAATAAAATCATTTCGCAATTGGCTAATATTTGCTTTTGAAGAAAAATTAAACATTTGTCACGAAGAAATAAAGAGCCAAGTATTGCTTAACTTTCCAACAGTAACAAAAGTTAAAAAGATGGAATGAATATTTCCCAAAAGAACTATGAGATATTTTAAAATTATTTAACTGCCTTAACCAACGAATTTAAGAAAAGGTTTCAGGACATACACTGTATCAAGAATTGTTTGTTGCTTATAGAAAATCCCTGGCACCTAGAAACAGCAACTATAACACAGTTAGCTGAATTCGAATATGATTATGTAAAGTTAATTGATGAATTTATCGAGTTTAAGAATGATACTAATCTGAAAGCTAATTTTTAAAAAAAGAGAGAGGAAAACGAGTACATAGATTTTTGGAAATTAGTCCCTGAAAAATATAAAACTGTACAAAATTGTGCCTTTCTGTTGCTCACCTTATTCGCTTCAACGTATTTTTGTGAATCATTCTATTCTAAAATGAAATATGCGAAAAATGTAGTACAGGAATCGACATACTGATTTCTCACCTTGTTGACGTATTGAAGCTAGCATGTAGCAATTATAAACCCGATTTGTCTGATATAGTAAAAAAAATGTCTTCAGTATCAAAAATCACACTAATTTTTGAATAAACTATTGGAAGAAAGTTTAATTTTGAGTTTTATTTTTTTTTGGAAAAATGTATTTTGAAGTACACAAATATGATGAAAAAATCATATTGGGAAGTACGCTGTTGTTAATGTTTGAGCTAGTATTGACTGGTATGATGATAAATAATAAGTACTGTTATTCTGTTTTAATTTTAGAAAGTATTTGCTGATTTATCAGGTGGTGTGCATCCTTATCTTTAATTAAACGGATTTTAACCAATAATGTTTTTCCCTATACGGATTTTTTTCGTCATATCACTATAACGTTGCGGCCCTTTCAATTTGAAAATTATGTGAATGCGGCCCGAGGCAAAAAAAGGTTGAGTATGGCTGCTTCACACAGTCACACAGCTCTCACAGCGTGATGCCATATAGGAAACGAGGCAGTTGATGATTCCCTGTGGCAATCGGTCCCACTCCTGCAGCAACGCAGTTTTCAGCTCCTGGATGGTTCTCGTAGGGGGGTGGCGAGCTGCAATTGACTCCGAAGAGTGCCCCAGACATGTTCAATAGAGTTTAGGTCTGGAGATATGGCTGGCCAATCGATCCGGCGAATATCCTCCCTTTCGAGATAGGGGTGAGCCCTATTTGGAGGAGCGATGTAGTCTATAAAAAGAAACTGGGGTAAATGCTTTTGAGTTGAGTTTAACATTCAAGCCGAATGAATAAATATTTATGGATCAAGTTGAACTCTTGCCACGCGCATATTCTTTGGTGCCACTCCAAAGGCCTAAGACACTGCTTGTAATACTCTGCTTAAAAATTGCCGAACATGTGTCATTATAAAAATTTAAAGGACATTTTTTAATTAAGTAATTCAATATGATATAAATCGACTTCATACTATCCGCGACAAACAGTTTATGCATCACTGCTCGCTAGAAGGAGATACAATTTAGAATTCCTTAAAATTTTACTAATGTCTGACAAAACGCAGTCAAACTAGCCTACAACGGAAAATGCTCAAACGTCTTCAACCTACTTTCAAGGAGTATATATTTAACTAGCTGCTCTCCAGATGAATATTGGGAACGCGAGAAGAGGACCAAGCTAAGTGGGAAGTTTTTTTTCCCCTTTAATTATCTGAAGGACTGACAAAACTGTTTCTATCCCATCGCAAGCAAACTTAATTATTTCTTTGTATCTTATTAGGGACTGCTGTCTCATAAATTCTGAAGAATCGAATATTGCCGTCACAACTTATTTTACCTCGAAATAAAAGAGATAGCCAGTACAGCCTGAGTACTTAACTCGAACACTGTCCGTATTTCTTTAATCTCTTCATCATTACTATGTTGTAATCATGATAACTACGAAGAGATTAACAATGAATTAAGATATTTTAGTAATATAAATTACATAATATTAATTTAAAAAATACTTGATTGCAATCATGATAACAATGAAGAGATTAACTATGAATTAAGATATTTAGTAATATAAATTACATAATCTTCATTTTAAAAAATAATTTATTGTAGTCATGATAAAAATGAAGATATTAACTATGAATTAAGATATTTTAGTATTATAAATTACATAATCTTAATTTTAAAAAATAATTAATTGTAGTCATGATAACAATGAAGAGATTAACTATGGATTAAGATATTCTAGTAATATAAATTACATAATCTTAATTTTTAAAAAATAATTAATTGTAGTCATGATAACAATGAAGAGATTAACTATGGATTAAGATATTTTAGTAATATAAAATACATAATCTTAATTTTAAAAAATACTTGAGGGATTTTCTAGGTGCTATAAAAAGTTTTTAAAACCTATGATTAAGACAAAAATTTTATCGTTGGAGTATATTGAAATTTCGGTCATGACCAAGGGATATATTATTATTATTATTTTTTAAAGAATCAGTGATCTACGTCATTCGTCATAAATAATATATCACTACGTATGTCCGATTTGCCAGCTGGGAAGGTTGCGGGATTAAAGGACTGTTGTGTTGAATTTTGTTTTGAATTCATTGACGAGTATGCATTGACTTTCTGGAACGTTAAGCTCTTGGTTCCTGTAGGTGGCAATACCGTAAAAATAAAAAGAAATAAAAATAAAAACTCGTTTCTATTCTTAGGAATTCTTCTTCCGTGGATCCTAACCCACTGAATTCAGAAGTTCATCCTAGCGTTTTATAAACAGTGCTACGGGGAGTAATGGGAAGGAAAATTTCGTATTACACTTGTATCTGCATATAAATGTATCAACCGGGAGTTCCGTAGAAAGCGCGAGCAGAATAATGCAACATTCTCACAGGAAAGGAAAAAAAATCTTCTCGAATACTTTGTGCGATGTGAGCAGCTGAAAAAAAAATCGATTATTCAGAATAATATGTTTTTTTTTCTTTTCTTGAGGGGCAAAAGTAATTCTTATATAGTTTGTGTTATACACACACACACACACACACACACACATATACAGGGTGATTGTGAACTATGGCGGCATAATAAGAGGGGTGATAGTGCTCATCAAGACGAACAATATTTTCAATGGAACTTAGGGCCGCATTCCACTCAGTCTGTCAGAAAAGCGTAAAGTTCAGTGTCCAAGTTGAACTTTCGACACTAGAAAAAAAAAGAATAAACCAAATTATAAGTTGCAGAATCCTATTCAAATTAGAAAAAGAACCCGCTACTACCCCTCGTAAACACTAGAAGAGATTTTCAGTGAACATTTGGGCAGGCATCGTTGATGATTGGGACCACATCTCTTGCTAGAACGTCTCACCGGCGCAGCGTACCTTGTCCTCGTGGAGCAATTGCTTCCTGGTACCGTGCAAGATCTTCCGCTCACCACACAGTGGGACATGTGGTTTATGCATGATTAGCCCCACCACTGTTTAGCACTCTGGCCTGCCACTTCCTGAATGGTGGATCCTGGATGGTGGATTGGATGGATTGGTGTTCGTTGTTATCGTGATTGGCTGTGGCTTGGCCTTCACGCTCACCGGACCTAAATCACTTCTTTGGGGGACACATGAAATCATTGGCACCTATGGGCTCAGTTGAAGATCTCGTCGCGAGATTCGTTGTTGCAGAAGACAAGATTAACACGACACCAGGAGTGTATGTGAGGGTAGGACAGTTTTTCATTCGTGGATGACAACTGTGCGAGACCCTTGGACGCCATTTTGAGCTTCTATTTTGATTCTTTCTCTGATCTAAATGGGATTGTGCAACTTATAATTTGGTTTATTCTCATTTTTTTCCAGTGATAAAAGTTTAAATTGGACACTGAACTTTGCGCTTTTCTGACAGATTGAGGGCAACGTGGTCCTAGATCCCATTGAAAATATTGTTCGTCTTGATGAGTACTATCACCCCTCTTATTTTGTCGGCATAGTTTACGATCATCCTGTATGTATAACTATGCCAGTTCTTTGAGAGGTGAAACTAATAACACATTTTACTCTGCTGATCATTTTTTTTTTAAATTAGAATATTTATGTTAGTTTAATGTTTTACTACCGATAGTTTAAGTTAGTCACTTTCGTAATTCAAAGATAAAGATCTACAAAAATAAAAACGAACAGAAATATCTATAAAATAAAATTTTCAGATCTTCATGATAGAAAACTTTAAAGAAAAAAAATGTATAGCTTTTCAAATGGATCGATTTTTTTAATAACAAAATTTCTAAATTATCAGTCGGTGCTTTTCTTAAATTATTAAACTGTTAAACAAACTATTTAACGAACAACAGCAAGATGTTTAAAATGCAATTATTGTCTCACTTCTATCCATCCGGTTGGTCAAGACTCGCAAAATAATTCAAATTTTGAGAGCAGAAAAAAAGAATAATTTATGCAGATTGATTTCTACTCCCAACTTGAGAATTTTCACTACCCAGAAAATTCAACTTATTTGCATTTATAGAGTAATCACACGTGAAATTCAATCAACCATAAGTCAGTGAAAGTTACCGTGTTTTTCTTCCCCCAATATTTTGTAACCATGAAAACAACAAAAAGAATTCAAACGATTTTCTGAGAAGAGTTTTTATTGAAATTTATCTTTAGAAAAAAGAACCTGCATTGAAAGTACAATAGGAGCCATTCACAAGCCAAATCATTTAACTCCAGTTTTTAAATTTTTCAAACGATGTTGCAAACGATTTTCTGAGAAGAGTTTTTATTGAAATTTATCTTCAGAAAAAAGAACGTGCATTTAAAGTACGATAATAGCTATTCACAAGCCAAATCATTTAACTCCAGTTTTTGAATTTTTAAAAAATTTTAGTGTCAAAGCACTTGATTGACTCTTAACTTTATATATTCATAATAAGTTTCCCAAATAATAAGAATTAATATCACTAAATGAAAAAAAATTTGGCCACTGAATAATAAATAATTTATTTCAGAAACCAATCCAATTAACTCCATACTCTAATGTAAATCACAGAAGCAAGTACTTGTCGATAACGGTAAATTGTTTTATATTGTTTAGTGTTGTTTTACCACAAAAAAGTAAAAAAATGAGTCAGTTGCAGTCTAACTGCCACAGAACTAAGTACTTGGGAATTATTAAACAATTATTTAAAATTATTTTTTTCTGTAAAAAAAATAATTTGAAGTCTGAATTGGATGTTATTACCTTCTTTTTTCACTTGCCAAATCGATTAAGTCCCTTAATCCACGAAAAAATTATAATAATATTAGCGATTAATCGAAGGATATCTATACATTTTATGTGTTTCTATTTTATCTGTACATTTTGTATGTCTGGTGTATTTCTATGTCGTTAGATAAAAGCTACATCTACAATAATAAATTCTATAATGTGTATTTAAATTTCTATTTTAGAAGGAATTTAAAGAAAAAAAGCAACATATATTATTTTATCACTTTTTGTTTTATGGAGTTAATCGATTTGGCAAGTGAGTGGCTAGTATATCTGTTTTGAGTACGGAAAAAATAGTGTTATTTCTTAAAATGGCGAGATATTTCTTAGAAGCAAACCTTGCCTTCCCCCTCTCCCCCACACACAAAAAAGTTTTAAAAACTATTTGAAGCATCTCATTACTAATTACCACATATTAGTCATAAAATATAGACCCTTCGCCAACTTGACCGGAGAAGTTAATTAAACTTAATGCCCGAAGACTGAGTAAATGTATTTTAAATCTTTATTTTTCTGGGAGAAACGAAAATTTATAAATTGGTTATAGTCAGATGAGAAGATTTAGAAACTGCATATTTTTAAGGTTTTTTTTATAGCACTATAACTGCACGGTGGAATTTTCCTTTTCATTTCCTAATTTTGTATATATAACCTCCGTATTTTCTGAAAATCTGCTGATTAAAAATCATTGAAAAGGGAAAATGGTTTGTTCTACCATGCAGTTTTTAACAAGATGTGGCAATATAATCTAGTATGTTAAAGCTCTAAAATGTTTCAAAATTAGCTTGAAATTCCACTACTGCTCCAAATTGGACCATTACACTACTTACTTACTTACTTACTTACTTACTCACACACACACACACACACACACACATATATATATATATATATATATATATATATATTATATATATAAACAGTCGATTCCGGTTAATCGGACCACATCGGGATGCGATCATTTTGGTCTAATAACCGGCTGGTCCGATTACACGAACATGCCCTATTAGGATTTATTTCGGTTCTTTAGGATTCGGTCCGAATAAGCGGCTGGTCCGATTAACAGGTGGTCCAATTAACCGGATTCGACTGTATATAATTATATATATATATATATATATATATATATAGGATGAAAAATCCACCAGCGGGCGCTGTACGCAACGACCAGAGTGAAAGTCTACACATCTGGACTTTCGGCGAGTGGAAGCCGGCGTATGCTGACATAGCGGGCCGTATACTAAAGCTAGGACTATATCAGTGTTCGAGTTGATATTATATGTCATATTATAGTTTCATGTGATGTGCCGACATTACTAATCTTTAATAAATATTAGTCGGTAAATTAACGTTTAGTTATTTGAAATACCCCTGGACATTACATTTGGAATTGGCCTATACTCCCGGATCTGACAGTGGGGGTCTGGCCGTGATGATCCCTTGGCCGTGATGAACACAACTTTATGTGGATATTATTCATTCCGATTTTGAACTGGTACTGGCTTCAGCTCAAGTGAAAACAGGTAGGCGAATTTCGATTTGTATTTACCTGCTAGCGAATATAAATGATTGATAAAAATGTATAAAAATTCAAAGAAAGAAGATTTAGTCAATTTACTAAGTGAAATTGAGGAAACACCACCTGCTGGGTTGACAGTGGTACAATTAAAGGATAGAATTGAAGGATGTAAAGCATTTAAAGATGACCCCGAACATGTTACATACTTACTAACGTCCATAATTGAGGACAGACAATCGAAAATCGAAAACGAAAGTAGAGCGAGGGAAGAGCAGTTAGCTCTAGAAAACCAAAAAATTGAATTAGAGAAAATTAAACTTGCCCAATTAGAAAAACAGGTTGAATTAGAGAAAGTTAGGAATCAAAGGGCAGAACGAAATGAAATCGCTGGTTCGAGTAGTGACATAGTATCTAGTTCATGTAACCTAGAAAAATTGATTCACAGTATACGTACTTTAACAACTGCTATTCCAGAAAAACCAGAAAACTTTAATTTGTTTTTTAGAACTTTAGAAAGGGCTTTTAAAATTAAAAACGTACCAGAAGAGTATAAAGCAGAAATTTTGATCAACCTTCTCGGTGATAAAGCGAAAAACATTGTTTTACATAAGTGAAGATGATATTAAATGTTACAATACCGTTAAGTCGTTAATATGCAAAGAATTCCAACCTACCGCGCAAGAATGCTTAAATAATTTTCGGAAGGCCAGAAGAGAAATCAATGAAACGCATTCGCAATTCGCGTCAAGATTGTAGGCTAATTTTCAATATTATTGTAGTTTGCGTAAAGTTAATGATTTTGAAGCGTTGTGTCAATTAATCGTATCCGATAAGCTGTTTCAAACGTTGAACAAAGAAGTTTCATCATACATCAATATAAAGGTCGGTGAAAAATACGTAAATCCGCAATCTTTAGGAAAGGAAATTGACATATACTTTGTAAATAGAGGTAGATCTTTCAGTGAAGTAAATTTTCAGACGCAGGAAAACACTACTAAATTTCAGAAATTTCCCAATGAGGCTAAATACACTCCACCCCCTATGAGAAACAATTAATTTAAATATAGATATCCGTCCAAAGAATGCTACACGTGTGGAAGTTT
This sequence comes from Dolomedes plantarius, assembly GCA_907164885.2. Lineage (NCBI taxonomy): Eukaryota > Metazoa > Arthropoda > Arachnida > Araneae > Dolomedidae > Dolomedes > Dolomedes plantarius. The sequence goes on along the minus strand of OU015496.1, from coordinate 116,034,864 downwards.
TAACCATCTTGCAAAATATTGCACTAATCGAATCAAAAACCAAACCGAAAGACAATCTATTCCCTCAAAACAAAGTGAAAAAACTAAAAATAAATTGGTAGCTAAAGTTAAAATCCCCTCTTCACAGTCTCTTGAACGTGTGAATATTAACGTATATGGAAATGTAATTAAAGCATTAATTGATTCAGGAAGCGAAATTTGTGTTTTAAATCCGAAATACATCCCAAACGTCTCAATCAAGTGTGACGGGAAAATTGAACTAACTTCAGCCTTTGGAGAAAAAATAATTGCTGATACCGCGACTATTTCTGTGTGGCTGGAAGATTCAAAGCGACCTTCGAATGTAAATTGTGCTGTCACAGATAAATTACACGTACCATTTATTATTCCTCCTAAAGTTTTACATGCATTGAAAGAAACAATCTATAAACATCCGGTATCTGTAGAACAGAGTGATGACTCAGTGATTCATACTTCTGAGCGTGAGATTTTGCGTTGCCCTGAAACGAATAATCGAGAAAAACAAACGGGATTAAGCGATAACCAGAGTTGTTTAGAAAACGAAAGCTAAAAAGGTTTTGAATCTTTTTTACTTAATTTATCGCTGACGGCGGACTGCCTTTACGATTTGAGTCATATTTCAAACGCGGAGGTAAAAGATGAATTAAATAAGTTAATTTCCGATTACAACCCGATTAAAAGAGACAACAAATTTAAAAATGAAAATAGTTTTAACGGACGAGGAACCAATTTCGATTCGTAATAGACGTCTACCGCTGATAGAAAAAAGAGAAGTTGAAAGCCAAATCAACGAGTGGTGGAAACAAGGTATTATAAAAGAAAGCGTATCAAATTATTCATCACCAGTTGTAATTTGTAGAAAGATGGGACAATGCGCCTATGTGTTGACTACCGTCAATTAAACAAAAAAAATGATTAAAGATAAATATCCTCTGCCAAATTTAGAAGAGGTTATAGATAAATTAGAGAAGGGTAAGGTTTTTACTACTCTTGATCTTAAAAATGCCTTTTTTCACGTTGACATCGATGAAAATAGCCAAAAATACACATCGTTTGTTACAGAAAGCGGACAATACGAATTTTTGAAAGTCCCTATCGGGTTAGCCAACAGCCCCGCGGTTTTCCAGAGATATATAAATCATATTTTTAGAGATTTGTTAAGGGATGGTACTTTGATTATATACTTAGATGATATTATTATTCCCTCTGAGGATGAAACTGAAGGTTTAGAAAAATTAGTACGAGTTCTAAATACAGCAGCTAAATACGGTCTTGAGCTTAATTTAAAGAAATACAAGTTTATGAAAAAGAAGATTGAATTCTTAGGACATATTATTGAACAGGGTACTATTCGACCCTCAAAAGAAAAAACAATAGCCGTCCAAAATTTTCCTGAACCTAAGAATATTAAAGAAGTTCAAAGTTTTCTCGGACAAACCGGATTTTTTAGAAAATTTATCCCACACTATGCTACAATAGCGAAGCCTTTAAGTGACTTGCTGCGTGCCTCAGCACCTTTTAAGTTTGATGATGATTAAAAACAAACCTTTCGGAAACTCAAGGAACTTTTAAGTAATGAACCCATTTTACACTTATTTAAACCGGGGAGAAGCATAGAACTCCATACGGATGCCTCTAAGCTAGGATTTGGAGCAATTTTACTACAAAAGGACGATGATGATAATTATCACCCGATTGATTATATGAGTTGCAAAACCTCATTACAAGAGGAGAAGCTGTGTAGTTATGAGTTAGAAGTACTGATCGTTGTTGAAGATCTTAAAAAATTCAGACACTACTTGTTAGGTACAAAATTCAAAATTTATACTGATTGTTCAGCTTTTGTGGAAACCATGAATAAAAAAGAAACAGCACCTAAAGTGGCACGATGGTCTCTTTTCCTACAACAATACGATTACGAAATCAAACACCGCCCTGGTGAACGTATGAGACATGTCGATGCACTTAGCAGACATCCAGTTATAAGTGTCACATGTGAAGGTATAACACATAAAATAATTTAGTCCCAAGAAGATGACGAGTATATAGAAACCATTAAAAAATTGTTGGAAGATGGTAAGACAACAGATTATATTTTGAAGAACAATGTGCTATATAAAATTGTAAACGATTCAGAAGTCTTGGTAGTACCGAAAATGATGCAGACTGAGGTTGTTAGAAACGCTCATCAGTTAGGACATTTTGGCATAGCAAAAACTGAGGATGTAGTTAAACGCGATTTTTATTTTCCCAATATTAAAAAATGTGTTGAAAACGTCATAAATAACTGTCTTAAATGTATCTTAGTAAATAAGAAAACAGGAAAAGCAGAAGGCTGGTTAAATCCGATTCCTAAAGAAGACGTACCTTTGTCTACTTACCATGTTGATTTTATTGGTCCCCTTCCGACCACAAATAAAAATTACAATCACATCTTTAGCGTGATAGATGCTTTCATAAAGTTTGCGTGGTTATATCCCGTAAAGACTGTATCCGCCCAAGATGCCATAGCGAAGTTAAAACAACAGCAAGCGATATTTGGAAATCCTCACCATATTATCTCTGATCGTGGTGGAGCATTTATTTCTAAAGAAATTCAAGACTATTGTGAGTACGAAAATATTGAACACATCAAAGTTACCACAGGAGTTCCACGAGGAAACGGACAGGTAGAGCGATTACATGCAACGTTGATCTCAGTTCTCTCCAAATTATCATTAGACGATCCAACCAAGTGGTACAAACATGTAGACATATTGCAAAGAACGATCAATTCAACAGTATCGAGAAGTACCAGAAAGACACCATTCGAATTGTTAACAGGAGTCAAGATGAGAAGCAAAGAGGAATCCAGAATTCTAGAAATCTTAGAAGAGGAAAGAATCAACTTCATGATGAATAACCTTAAAGAGATCTGCGAGGAGGCGAAGAAGAATATTTTAAAGATACAAGAAGAATACCGAAGAGGATTTGACAAGAAAAGGAAAAAATCCCACGTCTATAAAGAAGGAGATCTTGTGGCTATCCAACGTACTCAATTCGGTATTGGAATGAAGTTAAGGCCAAAATTTCCCGGACCTTACGAAGTGATCCGTGTAAAGCCCAAGGACAGATATGAAGTTAAGAAACTAGGAGAACATGAAGGTCCAAACCTGACCAACACTTCGGCTGATATGCTAAAACCGTGGACTAACTAACTTTTCCACCTTTACACACTTCTTTGTAAATACCCTCTCTCTCCCCCTGTTTTATTCTATTTTTTTCAGATTTGTTCCCGTGCAGCGAGGACTCTGCAGGTCTGATGGCCTAGCGATATAGGATGAAAAATCCACCAGCGGACGCTGTACGCAGCGACCAGAGTGAACGTCTACACATCTGGACTTTCGGCGAGTGGAAGCCGGCGTATGCGGACATAGCGGGCCGTATACTAAAGCTAGGACTATATCAGTGTTCGAGTTGATATTATATGTCATTATAGTTTCATGTAATGTGCCGACATTACTAATCTTTAATAAATATTAGTCGGTAAATTAACGTTTAGTTATTTGAAATACCCCTGGACATTACATTTGGAATTGGCTTATACTCTCGGATCTGACATATATATATATATATATATATATATATATATATATATATATATATATATATATATATATATATATATATATATATATATATATATATATGTGTGTGTGTGTGTGTGTGTGTGTGTGTGTGTGTGTGTGCGTGTGTATATGCATACATACATTTATTTATATAACATATATTCATACAAGGAGGGAGGAGTTGTCAAAATTTTTGAAACACTGACCGTATCTGTAGATCTTGTTATTAATAAATAGTAGGTCCACCTTTACCTTGCAAAACATCCGTATGAATTCGACGTGTATAGAAATAAGTAATCCAACAGAGATAGATAAAAATAATACGAATATAGACAAGAAACAAACAGAAATCAAGCACTCTGGGCATCCACGCACCAACGGCAAGATTCTGTATAAGTGCCGGAACTGAACCATAAAACAACAGAGGTAACCGACAGGTCTCGTCATCAGGGAGCCTAACCATATCGGTTACCTCAAGGGGAACTTTCTGAATAGGATGCAGGTAAGCCCAAAAAACATCCCAAAGCCCCGAGTCCCCCAAGGAAGCAATAAGTCAAAAAGAAAATGAAAAGACAAACATAACTTACAGTATGGGCTCAACGCACCTTACATGCAAGCACACAAAATCCTAATGCAAAATAAAAGATGAGTACACACCCCAATTCCGTAAGTGACGGTTATGGTGAAACAGCAGCCAATTCTATCCTAAAAGTTACGTCATTGTAACACTACTACAGCGCCACCCCCCATTACAGCCCAACCAAATGAAAACACAAATACCACTCTAAACATCTTTAAAAATACCGGAGTCTAAATGCCATTTTTTAAAACTTTTAAATTGCCAAAATTTTTAGGGAAATCGTTTTTTCTTAAGTTTTCCTCGAAAATGCTACATGCCTCCAAAAAATCCCCAGCGTTGTTACATATGTTTTTTATTCTGTAAAGTTGTGAGTAAAAAATATTATAATAAATTTTATAGTTTAAGTTGCTATGGAAATTGGTAAACGTAATAACCTCGAAGTTAAAATCTAACCTTTTATCATATATCCCTATTTTTATTTCTCTATTTTGAATTTTGATTTTTAAATCCAGATAAGTCGCACAAAGATTATTATCGTTAGTCCGGTTTAAAGTTAGTTCCTTTGGGTAGATTTGATTAAGAAATTCCAAATCGTCGCAGTTAAAAATTATAAGGTCATCAATATATCTTAATCCGGTAACATTATTAGAGTTAAGAAATTTAGTTTCGTAAAAATGTAAGAATTGGTTGGCAAATGCACTAGAATAGCTATTTCCCATAGGTATACCCTTTATCTGTTTACAGAAACATAATCCATTAAAGAGGTAGTTTTCAAAAATATTAAATTTACATAAATCAATCCAGTCACAGTTTAATATTAAAGTACTATCTAAATAAGCATCATAAATTTCTGAACAGATAATCATTAAATTATCATGCGGAATACTGGTAAACAGGTTTTCAAAATCAAACGTGTATATGCTATCTATATTCTTACTTTTTAAAAAATGTAGAACATCCTGGTTATTATTAATAATAAAGCTATTTTCGGTAACCTTAATTTTGTTTAGAATAATTTTTAAATAGCTAAATAACTTTTTACTGAACAAAGTATTATAACAATTTGTACTACATGTAACAAACCTAAATTTAGTAGGTACTTTATGGAATTTTATGGTAGGAAACAGGTAAGGGTATTTTATGCTATTAATCTTAAACTTAAATTTTTTGTTTAAAGCTAAAATCCTATTATCTATTTCTTTTTTGGTAAGGTTAATTTTTTGATAGGTATTATTTGAGTTGTATTCCCTAGAAATTAACTGCTTAAAATAATCTTTACACATAAAACCGAAGTTATTTGCAGCCTTATCAACAACCGTAATAATAAACTTATTTTTTAAACCTTTAATTTTACTGTATAGAATTTTGTTTAGAAAGAAACCCCTCTTTTCCTCCATACCATACTCTTCATAATTCCTTTTTATATCCTGTAAAATATGCACCTTCCACTCCATAAAACCTTCGATAGGCCAATTGTACTTCCTTGCTAATTTTATTATGCAGTAATCTAAATCTTTAGTGATAGAACTTATAATTTGCTTTAAATTTACCTTATTTCTTACCCTAAATTTAGCCCTTACGTAGAACTTCCCTCAACCTAACATCTTTAACAATATTAAGATCCCCTGTTACAATATGCCCCGAAGTTGGATTTACAAAGTTTTTAAACTCCTCAATATGACAATTACAATCAGAATTAGAAATTTTGCCTAAGTTATGACTACAAAAGTTATAGTTGCAGATTATGTCCCTTAACGTTTTTTGATAACGTTAAGGTCAATAACGTTAAGGTCAGGTGATTGAGGTGGCCACGATAAATTCTGAACCTCATTTTCATGCTCTTGATACCACACGTGGACACGTCGTGCACGAAGCACGGATGCGTTATCGTCTTGATTCCACAGACGGTCATTAGGGAATAATGTAACTGAATACATGAGGTGAGCCAGAATGGTTTCAGTGACTTATGTTGTCACAGGATGTTGAAAAACCCTTAAAGGCCCTAGGAAATTCCAAGAGCATAGCATCAGAGAGCCATTCTTAACAGCGAGCACCATGCAGTTGGGACGGTATTCTTGGAAAAGCGTTCGCCAAACGTTCATTCTACCGTGATAGAAAATAGTGTGAATTCATGTGACCTGATGATACGTTGCTAATGATATGAACTCCAGTTTTTATGTTCGTCGCACCTTCTGACACGTTTTGCATTGGTGTCAGTTATGAGTACCTTAGGATTGCACCGCGACCATGAATACCGGCTTCATGCAGTAACGAACTGAACCCAACGAACTGAAACAGGATAATTACGACTCTTCTGCCGTTATTTGCTGAACTGAAGTCTTAGGTTTTCGTAGTACAATCCGTAACAAATTCTTCCTTTCCCTCGCTGACATTTTCGTGTGGCGTCCACACCTTATGTGTTATACCAAATATCTATCTATCTGTCTATCTATCTATCTATCTATCTATATATATATATATATATATATATATATATATATATATATACAGTGATTTCCGCTTATAAGAATCACGTTTGTTATGACTGTTTTTGATTCTTATAACCGAAATTTAGGTTTTTGGACAGGAACACACACACCTATATATACATATATTAGATAATTTACTATAAAATACTCTTTAATTTACGTTAATTATCTTTTATTAAAATTATTTTTATAATTTTAAAAATACAACTTAATTTCTAGACCTATAAGTAGATACACATCATTATAGTAAGAGAAGAAGAAAAAAATCCAATATTTATTACAACATACCTGCTTAACAGTTTAACATTTCAACTACAGGAAGGGTGCAAGAAAAAGTTTTCTATGGTAGTTTGACGTAATGAAGTTTTCAGGAGGCTGTTTATACCTCTTTCAATACCAATAGTCTCAGACCAAGATTCACCTTGTAGCTTACGTTTCACGGTTTGATAACGTGATGAATCTAATAATGTCAAGTTTTTCTAAGTGATAGTGGACACTTCCCCGAAGATTTATGTGTTTCAGGGTTCAGGAAGCAGCAACTAGGATGTGGGAGGTGGGAAAAAAAGAGTCCCTTTCTTTGTTTGTCAGTGGAGAAAAGTGAAATCGGATCCGGAAAGGTTAGGATGCTTCCGGGTCAAACTAATAGGACAGGGTTTAGCTAAAGCGTTTAAAGGGAAACTATTATGTTATGTCTAACAAGGAGAGGGATGCATTTTACGACTGTATTCCATCCCATATTATCACTCTTACTTTTAAAAAGAATAAAGAAAGAACTTCGTACCTTTTGAGGGTTTAAGTGACTTTTTTGGAAAAATGAAAGGAAAGCGAAGAGTGTAAACTGATTCTTAAAACCGATGGATTGATTCTTTAAAGCGAAAATTTTAACATGGAAATAATACATTTGTTTTTGTTTTTGCGATATTGATTCTTATAAACGGTTGATTCTTATAACCACTGATCACTATAAGCGGTGGTTACTGTATATATAACTGATTAAATAACCCGTTGCCACTATATTCTGTACACAGATGGTAAATTCAATATAAAAATTTTGGTTAGAATGACTTTTTAAATTCACAACTTGCATGTTTTATATGCACCGTAGTTCCTTTTGAAGATTTTTATGAACATGGGTGCCATTGGTGAAACATGAAAAAACATATATGCTTATTTTATATATCGGAACATGCCTTACAATAACAACAAAAATGAATTTTTCGCAAAGAACCCTCGAAAAGAAATTTCTACGTTTGTCATGTGATCTTATTGCTTTTGAACTCAGTGACCTACTTTTCAAAATGATGTCACGCTTTAAACCATAACTAAGAACTGAACAATTAAGAACAATTAAAGAGAAGGTCATTAGAATGTTTTTTTTTTAACAATTTAAAATCCGGCAACTTTTAGAATTAATTTTCCCGGATTAGGTATTCCCTTTATTCTTTCGGGAGTATCTGATAAAGTGCAAAATTACGAAATGTAGTAATTCTTTTAACCTAAGGGGTAGGAAGAAATTTAAAAGCTGTTATTTCATCAGCTTTAATATGTGTTAAGAAAATAAGTGGGGCATATTTTTTAGAGCAGGAGAAAACTGAGACCAGAGTGGACGCGCAGCATGTGTGTGTTTCAGACTTTTCGGTAAAATTTCTTTTTCCTAGTTATAATCCAAGACATAATTAGTGTTTTGATTTATATCCAAGGTAAAAAGAGAACATGAATCTGATTGAGAGTTTTGATACAAGAATAAATATTCAAGTAAAAGAGAAAAGATGGGGACCTTCGATTAAATTGAAATAACCTTAAAAATTCATAAATATACGTGACTGGATCATAGCCTGTAGGTTTAACAATGTAGATGAGTTAATAAACTAAATTTGGTGCTAGATTTCTCTTCTAATTTTTTATTTTTAAAATTTTAACTGGCGCAGTTTCTAGCAACGGACATATTATTGCTTGTAATATCTCTTCAGAAACAGTGCGTTTGTTTCATTTACTTATGTAGTGGCTACTAAAGACGATATGCGAGTAAATTAGACATATAATTAATATATATATATATATATATATATATACATATATATATATATATATTATATATATATATATATATATATATATATATATATATATATATATATATATATATATATATATATATATATATATGTATGTATGTATATGGGAACGCTTGCAACCGCGCTGAGCAAACGAGGCGACGAAATTGCCATTGGACGAAAGTGCCATCTTGCGGATAGAGGGGTTACGCATGAGTTGATCCCTGGACACCGACTGAGACGGACGTGACGAAAGAGTGGGCACGACGGCCCCGTAACTTGAGAGGGGGAGAGACGGTCCCAGGATTGTACACATTTTTCTAGTGACTGTTGCGACGACGTTACATTCATGTTAATTTTAATTCCTCTTGTATATAGTTCCTCTTTTTATATCTAATCATCTAATCACGGTTAAATATATAATCTTAAAATACACATCGCATTGTGGATTTCTTGAGGACTCTTTCATCGCTTACCACACACACACACACACACACACACACATACATATCTTTATATATATATTTCTTTTTCTCCATGTGTATGTCACTGAACTCCTCCTAAACGGCTGGACTGATTTTAATGAAATTTGTGTGTGTGCGATTAAGATGATCGAGAATGGTTTAGATTCACAATTTGATCTGATAGAAAATGTTTTTTTAATTAATTTATTATTTATGTCTTGTTGTTGATCTTTGGTTAGTTTAGGTACACAATTGGATCCGATAGGTAGCGCTGCAATCACGTTTCAGAATTTTTTTTTATTTACATGAATTTTAATGATGTATACACGTGCATTCAATAATCGGATCCGGTAGTCAGCGCTGCAATCGCGTTTCAGAATTATTTTTTCATTTTCATGAATTTTAATGCTCTATACACGTTCATTGAATAACAATTAACTTAATCTACAATTTAAATTGTCAATTCTCATTTGATTCTATGCAACTTATGAAGTATTGAACAGCTCATTGATTTGTCATACTTATAGCCATATTAATGAAATTTCGTCCACATTCTTGCTAATTTTAAGATAGGTCGAGTAGTGATAACTGTACGCGTGGTGGTGTAAGGTTTTTAAAAAATATATATTTTTACATATTTTTTCATCAAAACGGTCCAAATAATTTATAGTTTATTAAAATAATTTTATGATTTTTGGATTTACAACGTTTGAACAGTATAACGTCTGTCGGGTCCGCTAGTATATATGTATATTAATTATGTATACGATATTTTTGTACTGGGTAATTTATTTCTTCAAAAATAACACATAATAAAGAGAAGAATGTTTTTGTTGTTCTCACTGCTCTGTTGCAGTAAAGGCCTGTTCACATTGCATTCGTAGCGTTGCGTTACGTTGTCTCCGAGATTGTTGATATGGCCTGTGATTGGTTTGACGTGTCACGTGGTCAATGATGGTTATGATTGGTTAAAAATTTTAACACTGACGTTACGTAACGCTCCAGATTCAGTGTGAACATGCAGTATGTTTCATAAATTTAAAGTTATGGCCTATAAAAAGTGCAATTCAATGTAGCTAGTGTATGTGACGGAATACCTGAAGAGTATTTAAAGACAGCAAAATTACTTAAGTTTAATATACGTATTTATAGTGCTAGGTTTCATAAATTTTAACAAAGTTAGCTCTGTTGTTCACCGAAAAATCCTAAAAAACTTTTTATGTAGTTGCTGATGGCAAATTTGCAAATTATTATACCGGCGAAAGTCTAAAGACAATATTTGATTTCTCCATTAGTAAAGATTCAGTGTGACTTTTATATACCACGGGTATTTTTTTAAATTTCCCAAGTATATAAATGGATCTTTAAATTATGGAGAAGTTTTATGAATACCTGTACACAGGTCTATTTAGCGAACACCAGCACTAACGACGATTTCTCCTTGGAATACATTACTCCGTGTTTATAATCTTACGCGGTCACAAGCTACTCTTAAAATTTGTCTTGATAAACAGTTGAAAAATTTTGTTACATTTTCCCGAAAGCGAACGATAACACGGGCAATTACCAACAAGTCGATTACCCCAAGACTCCCTTTTAATCGATAAGAGAATTTTAGGATTAGTGAGATATAGCGTTACACCTCTCCGAGGGGAAGGTGAAAGCTTAATGCTTGGCGTTTGGTAAGCACTGAAAAGGCATTGAATATCACGTAGGAGCAAAGAACAAGGTCGTTACGGTTAGGGTTACACTGGCTTTCACATCTAAGATTCGGTTAATAGATATTTAAGATTATCCATAATTTATTATTTCTAAAGCAGATGTGTCGGAGCAGTTTTAGTTTACTAGCTACTCAAACATTGAAAAATTTTAAGAGAAGTTACAGCGTGCAAGAATTTAATTCATTTGATGTAAACATGGATAAAATAAGGCTATGTGAATTAATCCTGATATGTAAACACTACAAGAGATATATTGTGCGGAGTGGAAATCAAAAGATAGTGCCTCATATCACTGGGAATATTCAGTTGAAAGAACAGTGATTTTTAGATTTGATAACCAGGATTCAATAATTGATTCTGGTCGTTATAGCAGTGCCCGACCTCTGTAAAGAAATGTTGTTGACTATATAAGTCAAACGTAAGAAAAATAATTTGAAAATAATTGATAGGAAATTCAATATTGCCGATAAAGTAATTTGATTAATCAATTAAAATGTGTAATCCTGCGTCATTGTTCTCGAAAAAAAAAATATGAGAAATGAATTTGTTAATATGAAAATTTCTAACATCACCGGATAGTCCAAATTTGTAAAATATCTGGACTTTGAGAGACTCCAGAGGGTGGTTACCACGTTTATTAACTTAAGCTCAGATCACAAAAGTGACGTACATGAACGTATAAGATTTTTCAGTGAACATTTTATATGAAAGAGAATTTTTACCAGTAAAGGTCGATTTATTTAGGCACGAAGAGAACGTAACGAGAACGAGCCGAGCCTTAAAGCGCCGGATGCATTTGTTTTTACAGAGACGGAAAGAGAACGTGTTGGGAACGTGTTTCATTAGTTGTGAAAGATTCGTAACGCCATGGCGCGGTTTCATTTTTCAGTTAAAGATTTAGCCATTATCCCACATTTGTTATAGCAGGAGGAAGAGGAGAGAACTCGTAGAAACAGGATGTGGAGGGTGCAGTAGAAGGAACAAAAGGTGGAGGGTGCAGTAGAAGGAACAAAAGATGGAGTGTGCATCCAGCATGGGAGTTCCGCGACACACATGGAGAATTTAATATCTAGAATCAATTAATGTCCCATGATCGCAAGTTTTTTGAATATTTTAGAATGAGCAGATCAACATTTGAATTACAGGCTTGTGGCGGCCCTATGGTACAGCGCGCTGGTTTCGATGCTGAGGGTGCTCGGATCGAATCCCGGTGTCGCGCTACAAAAGATGTCTCCGTTTGTGTCGTCCCCTTCATAGGGGGAGATTCTAGTCCACCTATGTGGTGCCCCCATAATAAAGAGGCCAGCAAAACCACGGTAATAATAGGCGAATGTTTAAAGGGACAAGGCCTCCGCATTTGGGGAAAAAATGAATTACTTGTGATCAAAATCAGGCCGCTGATTAAAAGGCGGTACAGTAACTGAAGGAACCAATATCTGGGAGGGAACGTTTAGCAGTTTGCCTCCGGTAAGGAAAAAATAATTCATAATGATTTTTATAAAACTTTATTTTGAACAGTTTTCTGCAAAATTCTACTTTTTTTTTTACAGTATTCATTGCAAAACTATTGCAGGTAAAATTATTAAGTGTAACGCTGAAATTATGCAGCAATAGAGTCGCCAGTTGCATTTGTAAGTTAAACTAAAGGGGCATCATTGGGACGAGAACTGTCATCAATGATGCACATCAGATGGTGTTGAGACAACAGCAAGATCCTGACCAACATAGTTAGGGGATGGTGAGAAGCTTCTATCCGAAATATCTTGAAAATTCGGAGTTCGTGGAACATTGTATCAGAGTGATGTTGAGAATGCAGAGATCACGCCAGAGAATGAGAGAAAGCCATAGTTGTGTCGTTGGTCCCCATAGAGTATAGTTCCATGTGACTCCAACTCGTGAACAATAGAGAAAATTTTCCCTTCAGCAATGTGCTGATTATAAGATTTCAAATTTTTAATGGTCCACCGCGATTCCAGCCAGAAAGGTATCTATGGGATCTTGTTTAAGTGGCATTAGCAAGGTTATTGTTAGCAAGAATGTATTGCATTACAGATATTCCTCGACTTAAGACCGAGACATTGGTCGTAAGTTGAGTTGGTAGTAAATCAAATTTCAAACAATTTTTTTCTTGTATATGTACATAAATAAATTGTATTTAGAAGACAAATTATTCTTCGTCATCACTACTTATTATGTTAGTAGAATCCATTGTTTCAGAATTTATGACGGAAAGTACGTTGCAAGTATTTTAACAAAGTTTTCCAAGGTAGTCTGACAGTTTACGTCTTCTTTTCCTTGTATATTGTCTGGTAGCAAACCAGATTTTCCCGAGTACGACGATTTACACCTGTGAATCTTTCTTCATTTGTATCCATTGCTTTCAATTGTTGTAGTCCTTTATTACTATAGTGAAAAGCTGAAGCCATTTCTGAAGCCAATGAAGGTTTATTTAATTTATCGTGTGAATATCGAAACTATTGCATCATACATTTTTATTATTGCGTCATAAATTTCTGCAGTATTGCAGAATATTGCATCATATTTTTAAATAATTATGTATACATGTAGGTATGTAATGTACATTCGAGGAACAGTATTTTTGAGAATTTTTTCTTTTTAAATTTAAAAATTTGGTAAGTGCGGAATTCATGTAGCGAGGGGTCGTAAGTCGAGGAATACATGTAGTTGTGAAGACGGTGTTGCAGGTAAAACAAGGGGAGCAGGTGGAGCCATAGTCTTTTTGATGATCTTACTGTGTTTTTAGTTGCATATAATGATGGGTGCTGAGGCTCACTGTTGTCACTCCCATTGGGTTCCTCTGGTAGTGTTTCTTCCGATGACACTGGTTCTAGTGCTCCTGTTTGTTGGGGTGGAACGTTCGACAATATGTGTCTGTCCTTGAATAAGGGAGGAGGAACTGTAACTGATCTTCGTACTTATATTTTTTGTTACTGTCAGCACCTTTCCCGGATTTAGTTTTACATTTCTGCCTATTTCTTCGAAAATGATCTCTTATATTCGTCCATCGCATTTTGCATTGTGTTCCTGAAACACACGAAAGAATAATTACAAGATAAAAAGAACTTTTATATACCATGATTTTAAATTTTCTGCTGAATCATATAAACTTGACAATTCTATGTATTAATAAATACTTTTTAAAAATTTTTTTGATGAATTATCCCATCAACTTGAAAGAAAATGAAGTTAATTGGAAGTTAACTTGCGTTTAAATTTTCGTTCCCGTTCCGGCCGACAGATGGCTGCACCAGTCTACAAAACAAAATTAACTGAAAATAATAAAAACATGGTAAAAATTTTAAAGATGGCTAAAATTATTAAAGAAATGCATTGTCATCGTGTTCTGAGCTATTCTAAAAGTTTCAAATGTCTAGCTAGTCGGGAAGTTAGTTAAAAATCGATTGTAAGATTTGTACTGGACAAGCAAACACACACACAAACGAGAAAGCAAGTTAATAAAAACATGGTAAAAATAATTAACCCCAACAATGTTTTGCTACAGTATTAATATTACTATTATAAGAAAGTAAAAATTATCTTATTAAATACCTAATTTTAATTATTATTATTATTATTAATGTCTTTGCAAGTTTTAGCAACGGGTAATTCGATTAGAAGCATATCCTTCAGCTACCGAATGGGGCATTACTGTTCAGCAAATAGTTCACGAGACGTTCAGGGCAATATTTCAACAATTGAAAGATGAAGTTATGCGCATCTCAACGGCCGATGAATGGAGAGAGATAAATGGACCCTAAATCACTTGTTTAAAAACCGCTTCATATTTTTACCCTTTTATCAGCTTTGTCATATGTATGCCTAAATTCTAGATACTTCCTGTGAACTCCGTACTTTATTTGTTTCAATAAACGTGAAATTTATTAATGCATTATAAAAGCTCCGGGAAACATGCTTTTCATAAATTGTTGCCTTGGGATATACTTGTTCATCAACGTAGTACGTATGCATGAATTACATAAAAGTAATCTGCACTTATTTCTTTCAATGTATATTTAGTGAAACGAAATTTACAGTAATGGAAATACCGAAAGAAAAATTCCTGATGTTAAATATGAATTTTTTAATTTATTCAGAAAAATATCAGCTATTGTCATATGCCTCAAGGTCCGTGAAATCGTTTCACGAGTAACGTCGTTATTGTTGCATTCTGATCTTCATCTACAACTGTTATGGTTAATGTAAGACTGTATGTTTTATTTATAATATCACGTCTTTCTCTGTTATGATATATGTGTATTTATAGATATAATGTAAGGTGGCTAGATTATTCTATTGGATGGCTGTATAAGGTTGTTTTGTAAAATTTAATTTAATAATATAAAATTAGATATTGGTAAAACCCCTTTTCTTTCCCTAAACTCGGTTTTCCTTAGAGTTACCTTTTTCTTTTTAAAATCTATGCCACGGTAACTCTATACCTCCTTCCTTGCCATTTTTTGTCTTACGCTTTCGCAGGACCCCGTGGGATCTCGGAGTGTCCATCTAGCTTCGTACCAAAAACACAGCCCAAAGGAATGTTAAGTGATTCTGCACTCAGGCCGGCTCGAGGAGGAGTTTTTTTCTTCCGCGGTGGGATACAACACCTGAAGAAGGCGAGTTCCTCCGCAGCTTATTAATAAAGGAAAAACAGCCAAGTACCAATGCATGAAAAAAATAATTCAGCCTCTAACATCCAAGAAGGGCCAGGGCATTCCAGAGTTAAGGTGGTTGTATGCCCGTAACGCAAGGAGCCGAAAAGAACTATTTTACGTCTTTCATTCCTACGCGCAGGCGAGGGGTGTAAAAAAAAAAAAGTTTTCCCCTTCGCGGGTTTTTTCTTCGGAGGGGGTGGTGTAGAAAAACGGAGGGAGGTACTGTCGTGACTTCGGAGCGTTTGGCCGTTTTACCCCTTCAGCGTCTCTCCGTCCGATCCCGGAAAATTGAAGTATTCCCTGGTCATTGAAGCAGCTATGGAGCCTGCAATTTCGATTTTTTGTTTCTTTTCTTCCTTTCCTTACATTTCCCTCTCAAATTTTTTTAGCCTACAGTCGACTGAGGTAATATTAAATTTAATTCTATTATAATTATATTGAGCTCATATAAAGTGTTAAAAACCTACAGGTCAACAGCCATCCGTTCTTATGTAATATTGTGTGTAACCATTGTGATTATTATATATATATATAAGTAAATGGATAAGTGCAGATTTAATTATGATGAGATAGTCTTAAGGGTAAAAAAAAAAATTATTGTAACGTTAAATCATGTAAGGTCTGAATAAATTGTTGTTAAGTTTAAAAATATAATTGTCAAGCCTTTTCTTTTGGTCATTTGAATTTAAGTGTTATTTTCATTTGCCCTCAGTTTAATTCTATGGCAGCAAGTTGTATTTATGATTGTGGAGAGGTTGTTTTGGGGGGTCAATTTTAGGTCGTCTCCTTGCTGGAAAGTCGTTTTCTGTAAACTGCTTTAATTTAATTTAATCTTGAAGAGTCACAATAAAATGGTGCCGTTGACCTTTCTGGGTTTAACACAATGTTGATGTTGACTCTCAGTAAAAAAAAAATTAAACTTAAAGGAGAAATTTTTTTGTTTAATAAAGAAAATGTTAAAGGAAGAAGATAATTGAAATTGAGTTAAATTTTAATTGATTATGATGATGATATGTTTTATGAATGTATTCAAGTGTTCTTATGTGTACTTGGGGAATTTATTTTATTTATTTTGTTGTATTATTTAAAGTGTGTAATTGTTTAAAATGTGTATTTTAAATCATGTTGTATGTGAAAAAATTTTGGGGGATGATTCTTTATAGTGTAATTGTGAGAGAAAGGTTTGGATGCTATTTTTCTGTTTGGGGGGATAAGTTGTTCTTGTAGTAATGCCTGACTCAGTTGGTTCCGAGCAGTGTACTGCCGGTAGTGAGAGGGGTGATGTAGCTAGTGATGAGGCACAGCAGGTTTTAGGGCTATACTTTCCAGAGGCGTGATCTTCTGCTAAATCACTTAGAGTTAATTCCGACCTTTACTGGTGCGGATCCACAATTCCACTTTTCTCGATTTAAAAATAAATTGGAGGAAATAGCGAAATTTTTACAGTGGTCCCCAGAAGACCAATTTTTTGCTGTTCAGCAGCGGCTTGCTGGGCAAGCCCAACGGTTTTTGCAAACTTTAGGGAGGAAATTTGTTCTGTAAAAGACCTATTCAGGATTTTGGGAGAGAGATTCGAAAACGAAAAGGACCCGGCTACCCTATTGGCAGAATTTGGGCATTTAAACAAGATAAGCATACCCCAGTCAAAGAATTTTTGGCTATAGCGAGGTCGAAAGTGAAAGTACTTATCAAAACCCATAATTTACCGGATGCGACGAGAAAAGAGATGGAGGAGCAGTGGCTAATGGCCATGTTGTTAAAAAATTTGTTACCCCCCATACGTAGAGCGGTCATAGCTAGGAATCCCGAAAAGCTGCAGGAATTAATAGACATAGCATGTCTGGAAGAAAGGGCTATGAAGGAGGTGGGTGCTATGCTAGAGCCGGAGCCACCAGCGGTGGTGTATGCCATTGGTCAGGAAAAAGGTGCTTTCAGCGAGGATAGGCAAACAAAGTTGGAGAATATAGTAGTAAAGCTCCAGGATTCGGTCAGCCTTCTTTCCACAAAGTTGGAAATCTAGCGATTACCCCACCTCTGCAGGCTCCGCCTCAAGGCAGGTGTTTAATCTGTAAGCAGCTGGGTCACCGAAGAAATCAGTGTCCCCAGCGCGAGCGTAATTCTGAGAGGGGTTCCGCGTTCCGGGGTCAGCCTAGTCCGAGACATCAGTCCCCGCAAAATTTTGCCAGGTCTCCCAGCCGCGGGTGGCGAAATTTTGAGCCGTCCCCTAGCAGGGAGAGCGATCAGTTCGCGAGGGGAAATTCGTATAGGGCACCGAGGCGGGAGAGGGGCTATTATGGCAGGGTCCCCTAGTCCTCAATTCAGAGGTAGCCGAACTGTTTATAACCAAAACTTCACTCCCCAGACGAATTTTCAGGGTCAACAAAGATGGGTCCATTTTGAAGAAGAAAATTCACACAAGTTAATAATTTTAGAGGGCGAGGGAATTTCAGGGGAAATGGCACAAATTTTAATCAACGGAATTTAAACTACTAGAGCCCTCATTAAGTAGCCAGCTTAGTGATAGAAAGGGGCCTTCAGACTGGCCACACGCTGAGAATTTTTCACCATGGTTAGCCCTCAGTTTTTTAATCTGCCCATTGTCAATATTTATACCTCTGATAATATTTTTGTGGCACTGTTGGATTCGGGTAGCTCGGTAAATTTAATTGGTACCCAGACAAGTGATCATTTTAAATCATTAAGTGTCAAGAAGTGTAGTATTCCTCTTAGAACTGTTTCGGGGCATGCCGTGAAAATTGCCTCTCAAGCTCAGTTGTTTTTTGATTTGCTAATTTTAAATGTTGTGAGGTTTTTAATGTAACTCAGGGTCCCATTTCCAAGAATTTTGACTTAATTTTGGGGATTCCTTTCCTAACGAAGTATAACATTGTTATTGATTTTAGAAATAATCAAATTTTGTGCCCCGATTCCACGAGTATCCCTTTTAATGTTGCTGTAGATAGGGAGGTCAATGCTGTTAGTATAGAAGATCCCAAAATTAAAATTGTTTCTAGAAGTAAAGTAATCTTACCCCCAGGGAAGCAGATTATTATACCGGCTAAAGTGAAATCAACCCTTCCATCTGATTCCGATTTAATTCTAATTATCCCTAATACTAGTATTTCGAATGTTTTGGTCGCTAACGCCATTTGTAAAAATGAAGAGCAGTCTCTTTTTGTTCGGATTGCAAATTTTGGTGCAGAACACGTACATATAAATAAAGGATCAGAGTTAGGGTTATGTGGAACCTCTTTTTAGTGTAAATAAAATGGATTATGTAAATTATGTTGAGCAAAATGATATTGCTACCTTGGACCATGCTGATTTAACTTGGGACACTAAATTCGACCTTAACCATTTGTCTTCCCCTTTAAAACTTAAAGTTCAAAATTTTTTAAATCACAACTCTGATGTTTTTGCTGCCTCAGTTTAGATCTTCCTGGGTGTTCAACGGTTCCCCATAATATTAATTTAATTGATGATGTGCCCGTTAAGTCTAAGCCATATAGAGTGCCGTATCATTTAAGAAATGAGATGAACGATCAGTTAAATATTTTATTAGAAAGTGGAATTTTAGTCCCCTCAACGTCGGAGTTTGCAGCGCCGGTTATGCTCGTTAAAAAAGCTGATGGTGGTTATCGGCTAGCGGTCGACTTTAGAAAATTAAATAAGAAGTTAATTAAAGATTCTTTCCCCATTCCAATATTAATGAGACGATTGACTCTTTATCGGGTGCAAATTTTTTTTCAACTTGGATTTGACCTCTGGTTTTTTTCAACAGCTAATCAAAGAGGAAGATCAATTCAAACTGGCCATTTCGACCCATAAAGGTCTCTTTAATTTTACCCGTAGTCCCTTTGGGCTTGCGACAAGTCCCAACGCCTTTCAAAGGCTAATGAACGTGGTTTTAGGCGATTTAAATGACCTCTCCATTCAAATTTACATAGACGACATTGCCGTCGCTTCAAAAGATATTCCGTCCCATTTTGAGAAACTTCAACTTCTTTTTGATAGGTTAAGGCAGCATAATTTAAAATTAAAACCCCAGTAAGTGTTCTTTTTTAAAACATCTATTACTTTCTAGGATTTAAAGTTCAGAATGGTCAGATTTCTCCTACCGATAGGAATGTTAGTGTAATTAAGAAATTTAAAATTCCTACTTCCCGTAAGCAGGTTCGCAGCTTTTTAGGCACTTTGAATTTCTACAGGAAGTTTTTGCCGGATTTTTCTAAAAGAGCCCTCCACTTAACTAATTTAACTAAAGATAGAGGAAAATTTTTTGGACTAGAGAAGCGCAGGCGGAATTTGACGATTACGTGCGGGTCTTGCGGCTATCCCTACTTTAAAACTTCCCGAGCTAGACAAGCCATTTATTCTTTACACTGATTCTTCGGGTTTTTGCCTCAGGTGCAGTGTTAGCACAGTTGGATGAGGATAATTTTCCTCGCCCTGTGGCGTTTGCAAGCCGTAAATTAAAAGAGGTAGAAACGCGGTATTCGACGACAGAGCGCGAGCTTTTAGCGGTAGTTTGGGCAGTCAATTATTTCAATGTTATCTTTTTAATTCAAATTTTTATTGTTTACTGATCATGCTGCCCTTACTTATGCCTTGAAACTTAAAGACCCCACCTCCCGTATTGCCCGTTGGCTATGTTCCTTAGCTGATTTTGATTTTGAAACGCGATTCATAAAGGTAAATGCAACTCCACGGCCGATTTTTGTCTAGGTATATAAATTTTGAAATTTCTGAAGAGGTAAACTATGTAAGCGAACCTGTAAATGGTGAACAGTGCTATGCAATCCCTCCTGATCAGGTATCGTTTAATGTCATCGAAGACCAAATTTTTTTAAAGAAGTTAGGGCAGCCCAGGAGAAAGATCCATTTTGTAGTACAGTTTTAAAATTAGTGAAAAAGGGACTCCAGGTGAGACCTGTCTACATGAATTTTTTATTTCCCAGAATAATGTTTTAAAATGTATTGATTTGAGGGGTAAGTCCCGAAGAGATTCCCAAGAGAAGGTGGTGCTTCCGCTCAGCCTGTTAACCAAAGTTTTTTCTTTAGCGCACGAATCCTTAATAGCTTGCCATATGGGACATTTTAAGACCTATAATCGACTTAAACAATTTTCTTTTGCCCGGGGCTAAGTGCGCATGTCCAAAATTTAATTAAATCTTGTATGCAATGTTTGGAGCGCCGTGCTCATAAACCAGGTGGTTTGGCTGAGTTACAGCGTCTGAAGATTCAGGATGCCCCTATGCAGACAGTTCATTTAGACATTTCAGGCCCGTATCCGCAAACTTTTCAGGGAAACAAATATATCGTGGCGTATGTTTGCGCTTTTTCTAAGTGGGCCTGAGGCGTATCCTGTTTCTAACATAACTTCTGACGCCATCGCTGATACTTTAGCTGAGTTTATTTCTCGCCATGGGTGTCCCAAAGTCATCGTAACAGACAAAGGTGCAAACTTAATTGGGGAAGCTATTTCTAGAGTGTATAAGGATTTAAATATTAGGCATATCAGCACGTCGGCGTTTCATCCATCAGGGAATGCTAAAATTGAGCGTCAGCATGCCACAATTTCTTCAGCTTTAGCCCATCTGGTAAATCAGAGTCACACCGACTGGGATGTAAAATTAAAATTTGCCCTTTTGGCAATCCGTACTGCAGTCCATTTGTCCACTAATGAATCCCCCTCCTTTGTAACTTATGGTAGAGATTTGGTTCTCCCTTATAATATTTTAGCAGGGGAAAGTAAATTTTCTTATTGTGATGCCCCTAGTTATTGTCAAAATTTAATACCCTCCCTTCGTAACGTTTTTAAACAAGTTAAAGCCCATCTAGAAAATTCAGCCGAATCACAAGAAAACTATAGAAAGAAATTTGCAATAGATAAAAACATTAAAATTGGTGTATTCCCGGCAATTAAGCCCGGTTTGTGTAAAAAGTTTTCCAAATTGAATAAAGGCCCTTTTCGCGTAGTTGCACAAACATCTAAAGTTAACTTTAATATTCAATTAGTTGCCGATCCATCCCATTCGGAGGTAGTACATGTTGATAGGTTGTCCAAAGTCCCCGACAGGAAAATTTTTCCCGCTTGGCCTGAGAAAGAGGAGGTTGTTGTGGCAGCTGAGGATAAGGTTACCCAGCCCAGGAATTGTGATGCAGAAAATTTTAATCCTCCTCCTAGGTTTTCTAAGCAGAGGACCCGTTTTTTCATAAACACGGCTAGGAGTGGGAGCCGTCCCCAGGCTAGAGCGGTGGGACTGAGCCGGGGTGAAAATTACTGTCCGCGGGCTCTCTTAGGGTTGGCTCTAAGGATTCGCCTACTCAGCAAGGTAGTTCTCAGCGTGTGCAGGTCAGGAGTTCTAGGTGGGATAACCTTCCCCCTTCTAACATGAGGACCAGGTCTCAGACTAGGCAGAGCCCATCTGGAAACTAGGCTCTGGCAATTTGCTTTTCGTGCTTAATAGAATTACGGCCGCGTATATATATCACTTATTTTTGTACAATTATCCGAAAAAAAAATAATAGTAAAAGTGAATTGTTGTGTATGTTACCACATGTCAAGGTGTCTCCACTTGGTCTTTTGATAGAACAAAGGTTTTTTTTGTGTAAAGTATTCTATAGAAAATTTTGTTTATAGTTTGCATTGTGTTTTCCCCAGTGAATTGTAAAAAAAAAAAAACTGGATGAAATGTAATCCGTGCGGATGCGAATTCAGCCGTGACAACGAAAAGACTCAGCGGTCAGCTAATACACACAAGATAGGATAAGGACTATTAAATAGCAGTTGTGTATGCAGCGAAAAATAAATAAATAAATAAATAAAGATTCGCTGGCTGTTCCATCTTAAAAAAAAAAAAAAAAAAAAAAAAAGAAGAAGAAGAAGAAGAATGTGTCCAGCTACCAACATATTTGCACAAATTTATTGTATCATCCTTTGTAAGGCAATGCATGCTTGCCAAGTCACCCTGCATGTACTGTAAAGTCCCGATCTTGTCTTCTTTTTTCCCTTTGGGAACTTCATAACGTCATGTCCATGCACTCCACGCTAGTCCCAAGAGTGAAAGCTGTTTGAGGTGTATATATTTTCACGTTAAGGACACTCTTCTTCTGCGCCTTGTGTTAACGTATTGTTTTGTTGTAATTAAAATGTAATGTGTAGTTTTTTTTTGTATTTTGGAAACGTAATGTGTAAATTTTTTAAGTAAAATCAATCGCAGTTAGTGGCTTGCGTGATCAGGTTGTTGCTCCTTCAGCTAGGTTGTTCCTAGTTCAGGCAGGCTAACGAGTAAGCTACTGTTTCAGTTGGAAACTTTCGTTGTAGAGAACTTTCTCTCAGATGTAAAAGTTTTTAAGTCTTAGACAATCGAAGTGTGTATCTTATGTTAGTGTTCCATTTGTTTTTTACAACATATGTGTACGATACCCAACTGACTTCTTTAAGTTTCTTAAATTATTTTGTCTCTGTAAGGGGAGAGTGAAAAAAATTTTTTTCCCTTCGTTAAAAAATTTTTTTTCGTACAAGAGGGATGTTGTTATGGTTAATGTAAGACTGTATGTTTTATTTATAATATCACGTCTTTCTCTGTTATGATATATGTATATTTATAGATAGAATGTAAGGTGGCTGGATTATTCTATTGGATGGCTGTATAAGGTTGTTTTGTAAAATTTAATTTAATAATATAAAATTAGATATTTGGTAAAACACCCTTTTCTTTCCCTAAACTCGGTTTTCCTTAGAGTTACCTTTTTCTTTTTTAAAATCTATGCCACGGTAACTCTATACCTCCTTCCTTGCCATTTTTTGTCTTACGCTTTCGCAGGACCCCGTGGGATCTCGGAGTGTCCATCTAGCTTCGTACCAAAAACACAGCCCAAAGGAATGTTAAGTGATTCTGCACTCAGGCCGGCTCGAGGAGGAGTTTTTTTCTTCCGCGGTGGGATACAACACCTGAAGAAGGCGAGTTCCTCCGCAGCTTATTATAAAGGAAAAACAGCCAAGTACCAATGCATGAAAAAAAATAATTCAGCCTCTAACATCCAAGAAGGGCCAGGGCATTCCAGAGTAAGGTGGTTGTATGCCCGTAACGCAAGGAGCCGAAAAGAACTATTTTACGTCTTTCATTCCTACGCGCAGGCGAGGGGTGTAAAAAAAAAAAGTTTTCCCCTTCGCGGGTTTTTTTCTTCGGAGGGGGTGGTGTAGAAAAACGGAGGGAGTACTGTCGTGACTTCGGAGCGTTTGGCCGTTTTACCCCTTCAGCGTCTCTCCGTCCGATCCCGGAAAATTGAAGTATTCCCTGGTCATTGAAGCAGCTATGGAGCCTGCAATTTCGATTTTTTGTTTTCTTTTCTTCCTTTCCTTACATTTCCCTCTCAAATTTTTTTAGCCTACAGTCGACTGAGGTAATATTAAATTTAATTCTATTATAATTATATTGAGCTCATATAAAGTGTTAAAAACCTACAGGTCACCAGCCATCCGTTCTTATGTAATATGTGTGTGTAACCATTGTGATTATTATATATATATATAAGTAAATGGATAAGTGCAGATTTAATTTATGATGAGGATAGTCTTAAGGGTAAAAAAAAAAAAATTATTGTAACGTTAAATCATGTAAGGTCTGAATAAATTGTTGTTAAGTTTAAAAATATAATTGTCAAGCCTTTTCTTTTGGTCATTTGAATTTAAGTGTTATTTTTCATTTGCCTTCAGTTTAATTGCTATGGCAGCAAGTTTGTATTTATGATTGTGGAGAGGTTGTTTTGGGGGGTCAATTTAGGTCGTCTCCTTTGCTGGAAAGTCGTTTTCTGTAAACTGCTTTAATTTATTTAATCTTGAAAGAGTCACAATACAACAGTGGTGTGCAAAGTTTTTCCAACCGCGATACATTTTATATATAAAAGAAAAAATCGCTTGACTCCAACGAAAAATTTTTGGTAGAAGAAAAAAATTTTTAAAAAGTTTTCAGGTAGTCTCTTCTAACGAAACTACCGCGGTTTATTAACGTAGGAGTACTTATCGTTACTTACTTTTTTTTTCTTCTTTATTATGTTTATTTATTTATATTTTTATTTATTACTTACACAATAAAATCTACTACGAAGAGAAGGAGGAGTGATAACCCTAGTGCAGAATAGGTCGATAGTTAGAAAAATAAGTTACAGATGTCTACTCTGAAATTCTTGATTTATAACTCGCGACGACGGTTTTAGCATCATAATTTTGCTTTCCGGAGGACCGTTATGGAGGAACGTAATCTTACGCTTAAAAGAAAAAGAAAAAAAACTTGGAAAAACGTTAACAACAACAACAACAACAACAACAACAACAAAAAAAGCAAATTTTGACAAACTATTTTAAAACTCCATATTCGAAAACTCAGTCTCACACTGATAGGTAGAAGCAAATTTAAGCAATGGAGGAATTTTTATTGTAAGACTGTTTGACACCTTATTTAACAATATCTTAACACATTTTTTAACGTATAAAAATATAATTAAAAATATTAAAAATATCTGATTATAGAATATTTAAGCATATTTTTGAATTAAATAATTCTATATGATAAAAATTACTTCAGACTATTCGCGATCCCTCCAATTTTTAGTGACCTCCCCCTGTGGGTCGCGATCCACAGTTGGCGCACCACTGCTGTATAAAGAATGCTTTTATTTTCCTATTTCGAACCGGCAGATCTGTACTGTCCGCCCGGCGCCCCGGCCTATAAAAATGAGCTGCTCCGAACTTGGAAATCAAACCCTCGACTGAGTATACAGGTTTTGCTACGTAGTGACCGGTCTTCAGTTGAAAAGGCTTATAGGCGAAAGCCGTGGTCGCCGTTATAATTTCGAATTTCCTATTTCGAACTAATTTTGGTTACGAATAATTGTTTTAGCAAAGTTCATGTTGTTAAGCAATATGTAATCAGGTGGTATTGGCCCCTACCAATTGTATTGTGCTTGTGAAATGCTATTTATGGAAATATTGTATATATAAAATTGTAATAATAATAATAAATAATAATAATAATAATAATAATAATAATAATAATAATAATAATAATATTAATAATAATAATAAAGTAGGACTACACAGGTGGAAACAAATAAGGGGTTCTGGACTAATCTTTGTATTTTAATTTATTTGACGTTGCTTCAATTAGTTAGTTTATTGATAATGAATAGGGAAATTGGTCAGGCGAGGCGTGGCGGGCCTGCATGTCCTGTGGTGGACTGACAGGTGCGCTATCGCAACGAAACGGACATCAGAGTTATGAAAAGAAAAGGCAAAACCTTTGTGCTCGAGGAATAAACAGGAAATCCAACGTAAATAAGCACAAATAGCAGTAAGGTGCAATTTTGCATACTGCCGTTTCGAAGCTGCAAAGGAGCTTCTTCATCAGTGCAAAAAACTTAGTGGCGGCTCAAAAAGCCGAAAACTAAGCCAAACTTTAAAAAGCCGTAAACTAAGCCAAACTTTAAAAAGCCGAAAACTAAGCCAAGCGTAAAGCTTGGCTTAGTTTTCGGTTTTTGAGCTGCCACTAAGTTCTTTGCACTGATTAAGAAGCTCCTTTGCAGCTTCGAAACGGCCGTATGCAAAATTGCACCTTACTGTTATTTGTGCTTTATTGACGTTGGATTCCGTTTATCAGAGTTATAGCCTAATAGCCGAAAGGCGAGGGAGGAGAGGTGGTTGCGAATTTCCTAGTTCGAAGTGAACGGAACAACTCATATTATTTTGTAATTTCAAATCTTTAGAAGTAATAAATTTATGTGTACATTCATAGATATATAGAAATTAAAAACAGTATATGAACGGTGTTAGGGTATTTTTAGCTATATCTTCTGAAACTGATTTTACAGTTTAACAGGAGTTCAGCGATTCATTGAAGATTAATAAATATAATACATTTATCATATAGATTAGAATTTATAACTCTTGTTTACCCTTTAATGATTGATTAACTCCTTTTATCAGACAATTTACTTTGCAGTCCCTCGATGGAAGTTTGAGTCGTCTACTTTTCCCCCAAGTCTTTTGAAGTCAACGGCCGTGTAGAACAGACATGCAGTGTCATTACACCACCGGGCCACGCAGTGATTGTCCTCAATGAACCTCAACCTGTTTCACTTAATCTACACGCATTAACCAATTCATCACTGTCGCAAATGTTTCCAGCCCGATTATAAAACAAATTTATCCTTGAGGTGAAAGAACACGAAACTTTTAAGTTTAAGGCTCCCTTTTCGACTGCTGGCAAATAAAAAACACAAGGAGTCTGTAAAATCATTTTCAAAGCCGTAAATTCCGCAAGCATATTAGCCTTCTAATGCTCTCCCTGAACCCTAGAGAGGATTTTTCACGGAGAGTGATTAAAGACAGAAGGCGAGGGTTCGACGAACAGGAATTAGGTAATGAAAATAATTAACGACTGGTATTGAACTCTAATATTAAAGAAGATTTAATCATGCGATTGCTAGAGCCGGACGCGTTTCTAAACGAGCGACGAATTGGGAAGAACATTAAGACTAAAATGGCAGTTAAAAAGATTTTCAAATTTCTTTGGCTCGATGTGTTATAAAACAAATTTGCCTTTGATCCTAATATCCGAGGCGTTTTAATATCTGCTCGTTAGCAAGAGCGATTAGACAAAGTTAATGTCTTTGGCGAGATGCCAAGCTAACAGTTGAAAAAATAATACTGATACAGGCATTTTAAACTTAGTAATGCTTTGCATTCATCTGGCGAGCATGTGAATTAAAGAGATCTAAGAATTAATTTTTATGGTCCATGTTGATTCAAAGTTTTCCAGTGTAACTATAAATAAAGACATAAGTCGGAAGCTACATAGTAACAGCATTCGCATGAGTATATATACAGTGTGCGGCAGAAAGAACGTTCCGAGAGTATAAATAATATATAAATAAATAAATAAATAAATAAAATAATATAAAATAATAATTAATCTATTTATATAAAACAGTTCCGTAACTGACTGACTGACCGACAGATGACGCACAGCCCAAGCCGCAAGACATAAGGGCTGAAATTTTGCATGGCGATTTTTCTTATAGTGTAGGGGTGCACCAAGAAAGATTTTTCGAAAAATTCTTCTTAGATTTTTAAAAATTGAATTTTTAAGCTGTTTTTGTAACATCCTTTAAAGTTTGGCATCTAAAAATAATAATCCGAGGGTTATAAAATTTATATCACGAGAAAGATCATAAACAATTTCTTTAAAATGAAATCGTTTTTTGAATCTTTGCCTCCACTTTCTGATTTTTTGGGGAATTTTAAAGATTAATTTTTAGGAATTTAATTTATTAAATGCTGATCACGTGGTTTCTTTTCTTTTAATTTTGTGTCACGTGCATAACAACGAAATAGATAAAAACATTTTTTTTTCTTGCTAATGCGGCAGACGATTGGTCATTATCCAAAAAAATATTAACATACAGTAAAAGAAATGTTCCTCAAACTGTACTATATTAACTGTTACTATATTATTTAGTATGTTCCTATTAGATTTAATTTGAATATTTCTTCTACATTATTTTGTCAATAAAAATATCGTTACGATTTTTTTATAAATATATTTTTTGCGTTTTTTTACATCAATTGCATACATTGATCGTTGTATTTATTATAAATATATTTATACATGTTTGTGGCATTAATTGCATACCTTGACAGTTGTATTTAATTTGAATGTACTCCCGTAGCGAAATACGGTTTTCAGCTAGTAATAAATAAATAAACAAATAATTTTTAAAAATTTGTCTCAGGTATAAAAGATTTCTTTCTCTATCTTGCTTTGTATTTTGTTATTAACGTTCCAAATCAGAACGTTCTTTCTGCCGCACCCTGTATAAATCAATACATGGGCGAACGAAACAAATGCTAAAGAATGGTTTACAGAATTTTTAAAGAGATATCCTTAAGTAGAATCACCAATTGATAAATTGTGCAGAGACGATTTAAATAAAATAGTTTTAGGTTTCAATATATCGACATAAACTGATAGCTTTTTTAGTCAAATTTATCAAACAGCGAGAGAGAATTCTTTTTCAAATTACCTTCGAACTCTTTTCCAAATTAATTAAACTGAAGATGTCAATTAAATTTTTAATTAATTAACACCATTCCCTAATCCCGCAATGACATAGTGATCAATTAAACAAGTCGTCGTTATTTTCTATCAGTTTATAACAGAGTGACTGACATCTAAATCCAGAGGAATCGAAATCGCATGTTCTTGCGTTTGGCGCGGAAAAAAATTGCAAGCAAAGTATGTAAGATATGAAGCCATTTGCTGTTGGTTAATAATGTTTCATCCGACTCTTCATGATATTACATAAGGTTATCGGCTTCCCGTAATGAAGCCCCCTTTCCCTCGCTTTCTTCGAGCCCCCATAACAAAACCCCAGGAAAGAAGATCGGATGTTGTTGCGAAGGCGGAGGTCATGTTCCTGGGAAAACTGTCAGGGGTGATGAATGAACATCCAGGCAAGACTATCGAAAAAGGGTGATCTAATTGCGAAGAGCGAGAGGGAAAGAAATGCGGTAGAAAAGAGCTTATTCCGCTGCTCATTTGTTACGGATTTTCTTCTTCGCGAAAAATACGCTACTGCGGTGGACCCGCTGAAGCACAATATACGTAAGACGGAAAGCGTATATTTTCTTCGTGTCTTTAAGCACGCAATTACGAGGATAGTCCATGCGCCCATTGTTATAAGTGTCACAATTTTCAAGTGCGTTATTTTGTTACGACAATCGCGAAGGTGCAATAGATGAAACGAAGTGTTTTGTTCGGCATCGCTTGTATTTGTGGCTATAATTGAATCGGCAGGTTTGAAGAAGGGAACGAATCCAAAAACTATTTTTGTAGGAAATTTAAAAAAAAAAACTTTAAAAACCTTCTTATTTATTATTTTTTCTTTATTAAAATTTTATATAAGATTCTTTACATTAACCCGCTATTCCACAGCCTTTTACAGCCTACAACAGCTTCTATCTGTAAATAACAGTATGGAGCAAAAGAAAAAAACGAATTTCAGTTTTTTGGCGCTTGTTCCCTTCTTCAAACTGCAGGTTTAATTGTTCCCGATATTAATTATTCCCGATTTGTTTGATCAAATATTTTGATTTGTTTCAAGGATTATCCAGAGCGAAAGCGTGTTTGTTCTTAGGATGACAACTTCTGATACATATCTATCTATATAGCTCTCTCTCTCTTTCTTTGTATATATATATATATATATATATATATATATATATATATATATATATATATATATATATCTACACCTATATCTATCTATATATCTATCTATTTATCTATCTATCTATATATATATATATATATATATATATTATATATATATATATATATATATACCGGGTGGCCATAATTAAACTGACAGTGCTCACAGTGTTCTGTAGCGCGATCTATTGCGAGAATGACGCCACATTTTGTAGGAAGATTAAACAAGACGGGGGACGAAGGATTCCGCGAAAAAATAAATTAGTTCCAAAAGTCACCGCTAGGGGAATATTTGGCGCTGTGCAATAGAAAATAGAGTGTTAACCGTACACTGCATGATGTTGCCAATTGGCTACACCAACGGCCGACACGCCACTGGGCAGTAAAATGTAGCCATATGGCAACCTGAGCACCAAAAGCAAGTATTGGACATCATTAATGCAATTTTCCCATTTATCCTCACCAGATGGCAATAGTGGCCTGTAGCATAGCAGTAAATGAAACCATAGGGAGGGACTTTTGAAATCACTTGAATGACCAAATTTCGAAGTTATTATTTACAACTAAATGTTTTTTATGTCCATTAAAAAAATCGTATGTATAAAATTAGCATTTATCTTTCATTTAACAGACTTTTTATGTTAAAGCAAACATTTAAAAATAATTTAGGTCATAATATTATCTGTTGCCATTTGGCAACATCATGCAGTAAGGGTGCTATGAACGAGTGATGGAGTGAACTAACCAAGTCAACACTGTAGTTCATAAAGCATGTGCTTTACTCTCTATTTTTTTTTGACGGTGCAAATTGAATTGTGAGTTATTGCCATATAATTAGAAGCAATTTACTTCTTTTTTAAAACTCTATAAGCTAGAATAATGGAAGCAGATAGGTCTGTTTACTTCATTGTACAGATGGAAAATGAAATTATTGAGAGATGAAATATGGAATGCTCTTTCAAGTGGAAGTGATGAAAATTTGGATAATAGTGATGAAGATCCTACAGTTAATCCTAATGTTCTCTTTAATAGAAATCAAGAGGATAGTTCTGACAGTGAAAATGATTCAGAATCATCTTAGAATGAAGTGAATATTCGATATGAAAGTTCAACTTCAAATAACAAGACGTTAGAGAAAAGAAGTAACAAAGTTGAAAGAAAAATGTAAACTTATATGGAAGAAAAAGTCAAATAAATCCTGCGTCCTTAACTTTCAGTGGAGATAGACAGCTACCTCAAAATATTTTGAATTTGGAAACACCTTATTACTTTCTTTCATATTGTTTTCCGCCGGAACCTATAACTTTCATTACCGAACAAACTATTCTATATAGTGTAGTTGGAATATCTCTCACTCAAAATTCTATGCGAGTTAGCGAAGTTGAAAAATTAGAAGATATCTTCATTTCAATGACAATAATGCATTTTCAACTGATTTGCAAAGAGGCCATGATAAATTTTACAAACTGAGACCTTAGATTGATCAACGTCAGAAATCGTTTGAAGAAAAAAGGAATTTTATCTCTTGGAACTATTAGAAGAAATAGAATTCCAGACTACGAACTTCCAACTGATAAGGAACTGAAACTATAGATTCGTGGATACATCACTGAATTTGTGGCTATATATGATGGTTGTGAACTGTCAAATGCGTCATGGAAAGATAACAAAAGCGTCACAATGTTCTCCACATTTGCCGATATCAATCCTGCAAGTGAAGTAGAGCTCTTTAACAGGAAAGAAAAATATGTAAAAGTAAATTGTCCTTACATTATAACAACTTACAACAGGGGTGTCAAACTCAAACGCTAACTTGGGCCAAACAAACAAGGTTTAACTATAGGTGGGCCGCAAAAAAAAGATCAATATTAATAGAAACGTAGGTTTATTACAGTATATTACCTAATTACAGTATATTCAACATAAATATACGCATTTTGTTAAATAATAGCAAAAAAAGAGTATAATTAAAAAACATTTAACGAATCCTTCCTATCTTATTATAATTCTGCGTCGGTTAATTTATTATATATTATTGTGTGCCAATATATTGACCGGGCTGCAAAAATGTTCGTCGCGGGCAGCATGCGGCCCACGGGACGCGAGTTTGACACCCCTGACTTACAACAAGCACATGGAAGGTGTGGACTTACTTGATAGTTTGATTGAAAGGTATAAAATAATCATGCGAAGCAAAAGTGGTACTTTCGGTTGTTCTACCATCTACAGACCTCACAATTATCAATGGTTGGGTGTGTATAAGAGAATGCACAAACAAAAATTCAGTACTGAAAAGGCTTTAAAATTTCTTAATTTTAGATTGCAGTTAGCACAAACTTTGTGCTTACGTAGGCAAGAAAAATCACTAACAGAGAAACCATCAGAAACAGAGGAACAAATTGGGGAAAAAAACACAAAAAAATCTTGCTCTAGAGAGCCTCCAAAAGATATCATATTTGACATAACTGATCATGGCCAGAGCAGTGTACAACAATGTAAAATGTTGAATTGCAAAGGATTTACAAGAGTATAGCAATAAATGATTAGTTCCTCTATGTCTTTACAAAGAGGAAAAACTGTTTCAGAGAATATCATTTAAAGTATTTTTTCTTTGTTGAATGCATGGTGTAGCCATTTGGCACAGTTTGATTTTTTACTTTTTTATGTCTTACTGCATGGTGTTGCCATTTGGCAACAAAGTAATATTTAATTAAAAAATAATGAAAATTTAGAGTTAATTTTTTTAAAATATTTTTCCATGCTTTCTCATTATATTCAAATACATATATATTTATTTCAAGGAAAAATAAAAAATCATGCAAATTAATACGGAATAAAATTATCTTTTATTATGCACATTTTCTTATTTAGTTCAAGTGCAATATGGCAACACTTTTAAAAAAGCGTAAAATCTACATAAACACCGATAAGTCTCGTGATCTGCAATATCACGTACGCTGAGCAGAAGAAGAAGTTCTTTATTGAAATTTCACGTTACATCCATTGGCACAGTGCCAGCTGCTTGGGTTTTAAAAGGCAATGTGTTACGTTTCGAATCATCGGATTGAAAGTTTATGTGCAATGTCTCCTTCTTTAGTCGAGCGTGCGTTACTGGTCAAATTCTTTTACCTCAACCAGTGCAACGCGTCAGCCGCTCTTCGTGCTTTTAGAACGCACAAAAAAATGCGTAAAGGTAACGGTCCTGTGTCAGTTAATGGGCTAAAAGCAATGGTTGCGACGTTTGAGAAAACAGGTTCTCTGAAGGTTCAGTCAGGCAGAGGACGAAAACCTGTACCACAGGATACAATCGAAGCAGTTGCCATGGCGATTGTTGACAGAGGACCAGACAATATTGCTGCCACCTCTAGCGCTCGTGGATTAGCTCGGAATATGGATATGCCTTACAGTACGGTATGGAAAATCTTACGAAAGATTATCAACTTCTATCCGTACAAGATCAGCCGTGTACAGGAGTTACTGTACCCGACCATGATAAGCGATTGACTTTTGCTCTCACCTTTCTTGCCAGAATGGAGGTGGATGATGCTTGGCCGTGGAAAATCTTATGGGGAGACGAGGCCCACTTTTACCTGCATGGAACTGTGAATACCCAGAACTGCCGAATTTGGGACTAAATAAGCACTTGAACTAAATAAGAAAATGTGCATAATAAAAGGTAATTTTATTCCGTATTAATTTGCATTTGTTAAGACTCTATTTTTTATTACACAGCGCCAAATATTCCCCTAGCGGGGACTTTTGGAACTAATTTATTTTTTCGCGGAATCCTTCGTCCCCCGTCTTGTTTAATCTTCCTACAAAATGTGGCGTCATTCTCGCAAATAGATCGCGCTACAGAATACTGTGAGCACTGTCAGTTTAATTATGGCCACCCGGTATATATATATATAAAAGACACAGTTGAAAGTGAAAAACCAGTATATGCTCAGAACCACAAGAACCAGGAACTATATATATATATATATATATTATCATATACTGGGGTGCAATTCGTCTTCACTGCCCAGTCTATTTCGATAGCGCGCCGAACTATGGCTAATTCCTAGCCACCCGGTTTACTCAGAAATCACCGAGAATACGCTGGATTAAGGAACGTAAAACAAGCACCTTTATTATTTAGCGTATTTACATATTTACATTAACTCCATATGAGTTTTGCACCTCCAGTGCATGCATGGCCTCCAGCCAAATCAATTAATTCACCAAACAAATCGCAATCACCTCCACAAGGCTTCTCCGCACACGTAAACTGCTGGTCCGAGACAAAATCGACCTCCACGCCGGACCCCTGTCTCTCTCTGTCTGTCTTGTCACCACACTAGCTGCCCTCTCCTGCACCAGACGAACACCAGTTCAAACCGGTTTCTTCCCGCTGCATACCTCCGGAACCAGTTGTCCACAAAACCATTTGCACATCCGGTCCTGGTTGTCATCTGTTTACCAGAGAGCTGGCACGCCTCTTGATTGATTACCTGGACTCGCCTCTGGTAAACATTCAAAACTGAAAAGAAACTTCACCAAATTTTATATCTAATATACCGGGGGTTAAGCAGAGGGCCCGCCGCCATCACAGCTCCTCCCCCCTTTAAAGGCTTTTTATACATAAAAAAGTCTAATGGAAAGTTCTGTAGGTCCCTTTAGGTATGCCCACACGAACATTTCCAAAGAGGTCAATACCATTTGGCTTTCTTCAGCCCTAACTTCCTAGAGTCAATTTCCGCCTACTTTAGAAATTTCCCTCGAAAATGCCCTAAACTGCACTCAGTCTGGGACACATCATTCCTAAACCTGCACTCCGAATACTTTTCGAGAGTGAAAACATCAATTCAATTTCCAGTAAGAGATGCAGATAATCATTACACTGATATTACATTAGCTAAACACATAATAAATTCATACATGATTAAGACAAACAAAATACTCATAATGCACTAAAAAACTTAAGTTAACAATTTCATACTGAAAACAACAAAAACATAGCCTCAAGGCCATTCTATCTGCAGATAACCTTCTCGGTTCAATTATAAACTTAAGGGCGTTAGCCCCAGTACCTTTCGGCCAGTCATAGCCGACAACGACCCTAACACGTTTAGCTTCTATTCGCCAACACATTAAGCATTTTCATTTAACATATTTTAAAATAGGTACTACAACCATACATTACTCTAATCTTAACTTAATTACAAACATTACCACAATTTCGACCATATTTCAATCATCGACTGTATCCTAACCTAGTTGCAATAACATGAAACAAAATATTACTCAAAGACACATTAAACAAAGAAACATTACTCAAAGAAACACAGTTAACACAACATATATTGATCACAACGTTAACCAATTAAAAATTTCACAATTGCTCTGTAAACTTCTCTTAAAGCAAAAACACATCATCGTGGATAACGATTACCAAATATAGTGGACAAAATTAAACTTATATTTCTTACTAAATATTAGTTATGTAATCCTTACTATTTCATTAAACATTCGGCATTACAAGACCATTAACTATTCGACATTCAGTTGGTCCTGTAACCCACGGAACATAATTTCTCCTATCCAAACGCGCGACTCAATCGGCCTGTTTCCACTCGATTGGCCAGGAAACCGAAACTCACAGTTGAGCCCACATTTATTTCTACACTAGGATTCCACAATTCCATTAGGTGTTTTACCTGACATAGAGTCATAACAAACTCACTCGTTTGGTTCCTTTTCTATCAAGAACAAAATTGCATTGCAGTACATTAATGACAGTCTTTCTGAGGCCTTCCACCGGCTTACACAAAAAGCGCCATAGGACCTTTCACCAAAAGAAAATCATTCTACTCATTGATCATAACTACCATGGAATTACACATAATTTGCTTAAATTCATTCTTAACTATATGGTCATGTTTTACCAACATATATGCACTTTAAATTTCACAAAAATCATCACATAAAGATTATACACTACAATTTACTCAATTCAACATTCTGGTATAAAATCATAACAAAAAAAAACCAATACACATAATTACTACACATACATTTCTGGGTCACTGTTTCACGCAGCATTAAATTCTCCCTTGACCCTCAAAATCTCATCTGAGAATTTAAATTTTCCCAAACTGGATTCCTTTAAATTTGGAGTTAACCCTCCTCGTAGCATCTCGCTTACGCTGAATTTTCTTGGAAACCCTGTCATATGGCTCCCTTAAATCATCCTGACTATTAATCTTCGCCCTCGCGAATATTTGCAACTTTCGGTTTTTCATCAGTCTCCCGAAATTGCTAGGCTGCCCCTCTGAGCACCTCGTACCCATTTTCATTTTGAATTTAACAGAATGTCTTCCTCCCCTAAATTTCCTCTTGAACTTGACAAAACCCTGGCGTCCCGTCTTTTGACTATGCCTTACGCAATTCGGTCTGCCTCTAGCTAACGGACATTTCTCCTTAGTTTTGCTCAAGCCCAAAAACATTTTAAACTTTGCTTTCTTGCACTTTATTCCACTCGCCTTTTCGCGGCGCTGTTTAGTCCTTATCACTACCGGATGTAATTTCCCTTTGAACTCGTTACAATGGAGTATCCCAATCTTAGGTAACCTCCCTCTCAAAATGTTCCTACTCAGAATAGCTGTCCTTCTATTTTCTGCAGGGGTAATATCCCCCTCAGCCGCATTGTTTAGGTTTCCCCTAAATTCCGTCAAAATCTGACCATCCATTTTAGACGAACTTTCGACCCTCTCGCGGTCCGTGTTTTCCTGAATGCCATTGTCTAATCCCTGGGGAGCAAATTCTAAACCGTCTCTCAGCTCAACTTTTTCGACTACATTCATCACAGCCTGACATGCACTTATAGTCCCTTCCACTTGTAAAGAACCTGATGAATGGACTCGCGGACAAAGGTCCATCCCCCTGTGTGTGCGGTCAGTTACACAAAACGCGGGATTCAAGTCCTCTAAAACATCGGCTGACTCAACGAAACTAACTTTTCTCACTTGGAGATCACAAATGTTAGAGTCGCTTTCAGACAATATTTCTCTTTTATCTAGGCTATTTTCTTCACACAATCTACATTCATTTTCCCACATGTCTCTACATGCGTGAATTTGCAGAGCGAGTCATCTATTTCCATTCTATCTGGGCTAGTTTCCTCACACAAATCTACATTCATTTTCCCCACTGTCTCTACATTCACGGATTTGCAGAGCGAGTTATCTATTTCACTTCGATTTCCTACACCCGAATTTAAGCCTGCTTGCTCAATTACAAAGGTTTCCTTATTTTCCCACACTTCCCTCGAACTGCTCAAAGTATCTCCGGCAACCAACTGGCTACAGAATTCCTTATTTTTAATTTTGCCTCGAGTACTCGCGCTTCCGAAATTCCCAGCTTCCACCTCGCTGAAATTTCCCAACACATTCTCTACATTTTTTTCTCTACCCAGAGATTTAACCTTTTGCTCTACGCAAATTTTTCCCTCAATTTGACTTTCGACACTTTTCTCAATTTTAGTGACTCCGGCCTTCCTTATTAACCTCTACTTTCTCTATAGAAATTTACAGCCTGTAATTTTACCCTCAGTACTCCAATTCCCTCGCTTTTATAATTCTAGTTGATTGAACTAAAGCATATTTCGCCTCGCAGTCTAGGTCGTATTCTAGTCTCTCGAAGATTCCTTTATCATGTCTCACAAAGAATTCTTTATCCGACTCGAAACCTCGAAAATATTGTCTATTATGGCTTTCTGACTAACGTCTAAACTTTCTCTCTTTCTTATCAAAGCTAATTCATAGGCCCTATCCATCTGCTTATTCTTCTCTTCCGATCTAATTTAATCTGTTCTAGAATTCCTTCTAGACCCGCCTTGGTCCCTACTTCACTGTAATTTTCCGCTGCCATGATTCGTCGGACAATTACTATTTTTTTTATCATTTATCGACGCCTCAACGTCCAAATTATCGGCCAAAGCCACAAGAACAATTTTAGTCTGTCTAATTAGAAGAACTTCCATTTTTTCAAACTAAAATATTTATCACAGTATTCACAGAAATCACAATATCTTATTTCTAACCTAATGCCGTACACTCAATACACTCACAGAAATACACATGTAATTTCACTTGCCCTACTTAACACAGAAATATAGGACAGGTACTAGATATAACGACACTAAATATTGTCACCTTTGAGCTTTCACTTATACACATAAACTGGTACAATTAATTACAAGCAATCCTATCAAATTACATAACAATAGCTAGAACATATATCACAATATATTATCAAACATTTAAAAGAAACACATATGTATCACATTATCTTATAGCATAAAACACTCAAATTGCTTATACACTTCTAGAATAACACTAATACAAATATACTATTTCAAATCAGCGTTTTGTCCCACACTGAGTACTTTCCTGTGCACCAAGGCACTGTGCGGTTTCCTACAAACACTCGCACAAATTCAATTCATTAAACACTTTCTATTTATTAAACCCAAAAGAAAACACTTTTCTTCTATTTTCCGCACAACACGTGCCCGTGAGATTCCCTGTGGATTTACTCACAAAGTTTTGATTAACCAAAATTTCTTTTAGAAAAAAACTAACTACTAATGTCTACTAAGACTACTACATTTACCCGATCTCTATCAGGATTTCACACCTGTTCTTCTCGAACAAATTTTCACTAAACCTTCACTCGTTTAACTTTCGGACTTCTCAAAGAAGCGTTGAAATTATCTTTCTAAATCCCCTGAATTATTAGACTAATTCCAACCAGTCACTAATTCCAACCCCACAATTTACTGCCCCTCGACAATTATCGCGCAGACCTCTTTGGAAGATTTCAAATGAGCTTACCTTTCCTGCTGTCGCATCCAGCTGTACACGCTGATCGAATTTTCTTGCACAGGTTCCACTTCTTAAGAACAACTTCCGTCAGGCTACACGTCTCGGCTGCTAGTATTTTTCGCAGGTTCTAGTTGACTGCTTGCATCGGCGGATTCCCTTGGCTATCCTCGACAGTTCCGCCACTGCTTCACCTCCTCCGTGGATCCTCACGTATTTCACAAACACATACGTAAAATTCCTCCGCTGCCACCAGCTATCATATACTGGGGTGCAATTCGTCTTCACTGCCCAGTCTATTTCGATAGCGCGCCGAACTATGGCTAATTCCTAGCCACCCGGTTTACTCAGATATCACCGAGAATACGCTGGATTAAGGAACGTAAAACAAGCACCTTTATTCTTTAGCGTATTTACATATTTACATTAACTCCATATGAGTTTTGCACCTCCAGTGCATGCATGGCCTCCAGC
This sequence comes from Dolomedes plantarius, assembly GCA_907164885.2. Lineage (NCBI taxonomy): Eukaryota > Metazoa > Arthropoda > Arachnida > Araneae > Dolomedidae > Dolomedes > Dolomedes plantarius. Next base: position 115,995,643 of record OU015496.1, on the reverse strand, counting down.
CAAATCAATTAATTCACCAAACAAATCGCAATCACCTCCACGTGGCTTCTCCGCACACGTAAACTGCTGGTCCGAGACAAAATCGACCTCCACGCCGGACCCCTGTCTCTCTCTGTCTGTCTTGTCACCACACTAGCTGCCCCCTCCTGCACCAGACGAACACCAGTTCAAACCGGTTTCTTCCCGCTGCATACCTCCGGAACCAGTTGTCCACAAAACCATTTGCACATCCGGTCCTGGTTGTCATCTGTTTACCAGAGAGCTGGCACGCCTCTTGATTGATTACCTGGACTCGCCTCTGGTAAACATTCAAAACTGAAAAGAAACTTCACCAAATTTTATATCTAATATACCGGGGGTTAAGCAGAGGGCCCGCCGCCATCACAATATATATATATATATATATATATATATATATATATATATATATATATATATATATATATATATATATATATTTATATATATATATATATACACACTCAGAGCCAAAACATTATGACCACCCCTACATTTTGCAATGAATTCGCCTGGATGACGTGGAAGGCACGTGATCAGGTGGAAGTGGTATTTAACTGCTGCTGGAGAGTCTGAAGAATCATTCTTTCACTTACTTCTGTGTGTGATGGGAAAGGCTGCGGATCTAAGCGACTTGATAGAGGGCAGATTGTAATGGCTCGAAGGCTCGGAACAAGTATTCCGAACTGCACGACTCGTGGGTTGTTCGCGACCTACAGTTGTTAGTACTTATGCAAAGTGGATGAATGACGGTGAAACCGACAGTAGACGACATGGTGTTGCACGTTCACTCGCTATCAAAGAAAAATGTCGTCGGAGACTATCTCGCATGGTGAAGCAAAACAAGAGACAGACAGTGGCTCAGCTGACAGCCCAATACAATGCAGGGCCAAGTAGAATAGTATCGCAGCACACTGTTCAGTGGACACTGTTGGATATGGGGCTACGCAGCAAACGTCCCACTCGTGTGTCTTTGCTGACCAAGCGTCATCGCCAACTGCGCCTGCGCTGGGCCCGGGAACATCGCGACTGGTCCATGGATCAGTGGGAGAGAGTTGCCTGGTCAGATGAATCACGGTTTGTCATTCATCACGCCGATGGCCGTGTCAGGATACGCCGTCTTCCAGGCGAACTGTTGCTCCCTCAATGTACAGTAGGTCATACACAGGCCGGTGCAGGCGGTAATATGCTTTGGGGGACGTTCTCTTGGGCGTCTCTGGGACCCGTGGTTGTGGTAGAGCAGACCATGAATGCTACAGGGTATCTGAACATCATTGCGGACCAGTTGCACCCTTACATGGCCTCTGTTTTTCCAGCTGGAAATGGAATGTTCCAACAGGACAACGCCCCGTGTCACAAGGCTAAAATTGTGTTGGAGTGGTTCCAGGAACATGATGCTGAATTCCAGTTAATGTCCTGGCCGCCTAACTCACCGGATCTCAATCCGATAGAACACATTTGGGATGTCATGGGACGGCAGCTCAGACGGCAGCTCAGTTCAAAGACCACCAATTCGCAATATCTCGGATTTGCGTGACCGTTGCTTAAACATCTGGTACAATCTGTCTCCGGCCATCTACCAAGGACTTGTGACATCTATGCCAAGGCGGGTTGAAGCTGTGTTGTGCGCCAAAGGTGGGCCAACTCGTTATTGACAGGTGGTCATAATGTTTTGGCTCTTGAGTGTATATATATATATATATATATATATATATATATATATATATATATATATATATATATGTGTGTGTGTGTGTGTGTGTGTGTGTGTGAGAGAGAGAGAGAGAGAGAAATGACCTGAATGGTCATCTCCTGATAACACATCGTGTCCGAAATCAATACGATTCCATTTTAAAGAACAAATGTAGTTTATTCCATCAAAAACAACACCACCTTACATTTAATAAAATTAGCAATTAATCGGTCAAATTAAGTTAGGAAGTAAGCTTTATAACGCTAGGGACTGAGGAATATCTTTTGGCATAACTCTCTCTCACAAGCACGCACGCCCACACGCACGCACACACACACACACACACACACACACACATACAGTGGTACCTAGGTACTCGACGTTAATTGCCTCTGGATGGCACGACGAGTACAGAGCGAATTTTTACCATAAGGAGTAATGTAAATTGAATTAATTCATTCCTGAAAACCAGAAATTTCTCATTTTATAGAGTAATTTATAAATGGAAAGGATTGTTTTTTGATACAAAATTTTTAAACTATACAGACATAATTTAAACAATAATTAGATAAAATGAAATAAAATTTATCTCCACTCAACCTGTACTGAAATGAATTGATGGCCGCATCAGATAGTGGCGAAGTAAAGGAGACGAGGGGGTTATTGCTTGGAAGGGGAATCTCCTTCTAATAAAAAATCGGATGATTGCACTGGGATTCGTTCTCTTTTCTGTCTCTTGACAACCCCGATCTCTGTTGTAGATTCCGATTTAGGGAGTTTCACTACAGACCTATCAAGAGGAACTTGCTTTACTTACGTTTCAAATCTTTTTGAAGTGAGACATTGTTTGATCACTAAACAAGTCCACAAATAGGCTGCGCATCATGTATGCGCAAGTGAGGGCGCTGTGGTAACTGCATATATAGCGCGTACTGTGGTTGTTCTGAATTAGTTGTTGGAATTGCCAGTATGGGTAAACTGTCTGATTTAGACGCCTTCGATCGCGGACAAATGGTAGGTGCGAGACGCATGGGCCATTCAATTTCCGAAATCGTCAGACAGCTAGGATTTTCAAGGTCGACAGTGTCAAGAGTATACCAAGAATACATGGATGGTGGAAAAAAAACTAGCGATCGGGCAAACTGCAAAGGACAATTAGCCTTGACAGTGCGTGGTGAGAGACGGCTCAGGCGTATTGTATGTAGCCAGCGAAGCCAAACATTAGCTCAAATTACCACCCAGTTTAATGACGGTGCCAGTCGTACAGTCAGTAAACGGACTGTGCAACGCTCGCTTCACCGTATGGGTTTCGGGAGCCGTCTACCTACGAGAGTACCATTGCTCTATACTCGCCATCGGGCTGCACGTCTTGCCTGGGCAAGAGAGCACAGAGACTGGAGTGTAGAGGACTGGAAACGAATAGCATGGAGTGATGAGTCTCGATTCCGACTACTTAACGCCGACGGGAGGCTGAGAATATGGCGTCAGGCTCATGAAGCCATGGATACTGCATGCCTGGCTGGAACTGTACAAGGGCATGGTGGCTCAATCATGATCTGGGGTGTTTTTTCGTGGCACAGTTTGGGATCTTTGGTGCGTGTACCAACCTCCCTCAATGCAATTCGGTACGTAGAGTTGCTGGGTGATCACCTCCATCCGTTATGCTGTTCTGTTATCCGCACGGTAATGGAGTTTTCCAGCAAGACAACTGTACCTCTCACAAGTCCCGGTTGGCTACTGGCTGGTTGGATGAGCATTCCTCTGACTTCTCTGTCATGAATTGGCCACCTAGAAGCCCAGACTAAAACCCTATAGAGCATCTTTGGGATCTTTTGGAACAAGGCGTGAAAGGCCATCACACAGTACCAAAGAACCTTACTGAATTATGGACAGCTTTAGCCAATATTTGGCAAGCCATTCCCGTGGAACGTTTCCAGAAACTTGTTGAATCTATGCCTCGTAATGTGGCAGCCGTTATCAAGGCCAGAGGAGACCCAACTCGTTACTAGGTAGGTATCTTTAGTGTATTTCGGTATTTATTTTCAGGTATTTATTGTTCTTAAGTGTCAGGACACGGCGCCGCCGTCTTGTCTCATACATGTTCTACCATATGTGACGAGTAGCAAAGCAGACGAAGAATGAGGTATGACTGTATATATATATATATATATATATATATAAACACACGCGCGATTCTGTTCTATCTCTCTCTCCCTCTATAATTATATGGATGTGGATGCAAGGGTGAATGTGGGAAACTGTGTGTTTGGAGCCCATATCGATCAATACCGCAGTGATATTTTAGTTATTTTAGTAAAATAGACCCACTCAAAGGATATAGGTTGCACATTCGATGATAAGCCGAGCTAACAATATAAAATCCCTTAAAAAATTGGGACTTATTTTTTACTGACGTCTGGGACTTTAAAATTAATGATGTGGCATATTTCTGAGGATATCGAATAACGTCTTCATGATGAACAATTCTTTACAAAACGATGATGAACAACTTTCTTTATTAAACTGTAAATTCTGCTCAAACTTCGATTTTTTGTCTTTGCTTTGGTTAACTGAAATACGTTTTATAAAGAAAAATATAGTGGCTCTCCTAAAGAAACTCAGCCTCTCGTGTGTGTATATATATATATATATATATATATTATATATATATATATATATATATATATATATATATATATATATATATATATATAAATAATCCAACAGAGATAGATAGAAATAATACGAATATAGACAAGAACAAACAGAAATCAGCACTCTGGGCATCCACGCACCAACGGCCAGATTCTGTATAAGTGCCGGAACTGAACCATAAAACAACAGAGGGTAACCGACAGGTCTCGTCATCAGGGAGCCTAACCATATCGGTTACCTCAAGGGGAACTTTCTGAATATGATGCAGGTAAGCCCAAAAGACATCCCAAGGCCCCGAGTCCCCAAGGAAGCAATAAGTCAAAAAGAAAATGAAAAGACAAACACAACTTACAGTATGGGCTCAACGCACCTTACATGCAAGCACACAACAATCCTAATGCAAAGTAAAAGATGCATACACACCCCAATTCCGTAAGTGACGATTATGGCGAAACAGCAGCCAATTCCATCCTAAAAGCTATGTCATTGTAACACTACTACAGCGCCACCCCCCCATTACAGCCCAACCAAATGAAAACACAAATACCACTCTAAACATCTTTAAAAATTCCTGAGTCTAAATGCCATTTTTTTAAAACTTTTAAATTGCCGAAATTTTTAGGGAAATCGTTATTTCTTAAGTTTTCCTCGAAAATGCTACATGCCTCCAAAAAATCCCCAGCGTTGTTACATATGTTTTTTATCCTGTAAAGTTGTGAGTAAAAAATATTATAATAAATTTTATAGTTTAAGTTGCTATGGAAATTGGTAAACGTAATAACCTCGAAGTTAAAATCTAACCTTTTATCCTATATCCCTATTTTTATTTCTCTATTTTGAATTTTAATTTTTAAATCCAGATAAGTCGCACAAAGATTATTATCGTTAGTCCGGTTTAAAGTTAGCAACGAGCCTTAGGCCCGTTGCACACACAGCGTTTTTATCTCTAGCGGAAATTTTCCATCGGACGTCGTTCCAACAGTAGACCACAGAAGTCAATTGGAGTTTGCACACACAGCGGAAAATGAAATTTTTCTTCGACGGTAGCTTGTGCAGCTGTCGAGTGCCACTGTGCGCTGGCGGATTCGTTGACGCCAGCTTGAACTAGTTATCCATGTGACCCTATGCACGCTTACACACACAGCGGACTCTACCGTCGTAGGGTCATTTGCGAGAGGGGTGTTTGGGGGTTTGCTGGGGGGGGGGGGGCGCTGGTTTTCTTGGAATCGTAGGGGATTCGAAAAGAAGGGCTCCTCCGATCCCGGCTGGGGGGGAGGGGGGCGTAGGTGCGACCCCTCTGGTTTTCTTGGACACGTGCAGGATTCGAAAAGGAGGGATGGGCCTTTTCCCCGGCGACCGAGTTTTTCGCCGTGTGTGCAAGCTCTACTTTTTAGAACGACGTCCGATGGAAAATTTCCGCCATTGATAAAAACGCCGTGTGTGCAACGGGTCGTAGAGGTACAATTTTATCTTACCCTAGTCGAGTCTAGCAAATCTACCAAAATTTAGCTACAAGAGTAATTATGCCGTATAAAACATGTACATATACAAAATTACTTCATACTCAATGAATTACGTTTACCAATTTCACTACTTATCACACATATTTATTTATTTATTTTTCAACTTTACATTCTGATTTTATGTTACCTGTACTGTGAAATACAAATATTTCAACTTCTTCATACACAATTACATATTGATTTACAACACAAATAAAATTCAAATACAAAATTTCACAAGAACGAAACAACAAATACAAGGGAGAAATATAAAATCACAGAATATCCTTGGAGTCATCGTTATTACTATTACAATTGTTGCGTGACTAAGGGACTTCGCCGATTTGGGAAGTGAAAAAACTAATAACATCCATTCAGTCTTGAAACTATTTTTTTTAGTAGAGAAAAAAAAATATAAATAATTGTTTAATAATTCACAAGTACTTACTTCTGCAGCAGTTAGACTGTAGTGACTCATTTATTTATTTTTTGTGATGGAACAACACTAAAAGATTTACAGTTATCATCCAGTATTTGCTTCTGCGTTTGAATTGCATTATTGCAACGAATGACATTATAGTATGGAGTTAATTTTGATTGGCTTCTGAAATAAATTATTTATTAATCGGTGGCCAAAAATATTTTTGTCATTCAGTAGTGTTAATACTTATTATTATTTGGGAAATTCATTATGAATATAAAAAGCTAGGAGTCAAGTGCTTTGACACAAAAATTTCCAAAAGTGGACCGATTTGGCTTGTGAATGGCTCATATATTGATAGAAGTTTAGTTTAGGCCAGAGCTCTAAAGGTCTTCAACTAAATTTTATTAATATAAGGTAATTATAACTTCAGCGTTACATTTAAACTAGCTTTGTATATTAAAATTACACTAAAGGTACGGTGAAACTGTTTGTCTGCAACTCTGTTCTTAAACCAATTTCAAAGTTCTCCAAACAGAATCACAATAGAACGAAGATCTATCTGAAAACAGCCAACGTCCACTTAATACTGTATTGTATACAAAATTGTTTCAGAAATAGAACTCTAGTAAATCCTTTTAGCAGCTCTAAATTTCAATTAGATGCATCCTCACTTTAGAATATGATCAATGAAACGGAATACGAATTCTGGGGCTCACAGAATTAGATGAGAATACGTGTGTCGCCGAACTCCAGAGTACAATTATGTCCTTTGGAAATGAAGAAATGCTTATTAAATGAATTTACCATCAAGTTGATTTCGGGGATCGCGCTTAAATTAAATATAATTTTTGAGCATTCAATCCCCAAGCAGTATCCGTAAATCCAATTCCATTTAGGACATCAAATAAGTCTAAAATATAAAGAAAGTACTTTATAACGGCCAAACAGCTAGAAATTGTCCTAAAAGCACAATTAGCCCCCAGGCCTGAGGTAGCCTAGTGGTCAAGGTTGCTTGGTTCGAATCCCGACAAGCAATATTAAATACCTTCATGTCTAGGCGGGATATGGGCATGTTAAATCCGTAGACCGGAAAGTCCTTCTATGAGGTCAGAGGGTGGGAGTAGGTTCGATCCCCAAATTTCGCCCCTGGGGGGTACTCTGTCAAAATCGAAGTGATACCTGGCTAAATCAGACTCCAACCCTTGTGGTGCTATTATAAACCAGAGACAGGATCGAAAACAGGATCAGAATATTAGCATCGAATTATAAACATGCAGTGGCGCACCCAGGATTTTTTCTTGAGGGGGGGGGGGCGAGATGAACTGATAAAAATATTTATAATGCATGGGGGGGGGCAGAAATAGACGGATAAATATATTTACAATGCAAAATCACCATTCATAATGCAATTTCTATTTCTTTGGGGGGGGAAGGCCCCCCGCCTGGATGCGCCACTGTACACATGAGTTAACGAATAGATTCCAATATCCGGCTATGAATGAAAACGAAGCTCTTTCAAGCCTTCGCCTGCGAATTGAATTGAACACTGTTCGAATTAAAAATATTCCCTTTTCTTCCAAACCAGGGTTACCGATTCTGGCAACCCTAGAAAATATGTAAACTGTCTTTCTAGTAGCGTCTCTCTGCGGCATCAGATTACGTGGTTGCAACGTCTTTTTCAACATAACGACTATTCTGTCTCAATAACTCCCATTTAAATCAATTTTTCACCACTTCAAACACAACTTACCGTATCCAGTATCAAGATCGGAACATTCTACTTTTCAAGCGGATATGCTGACTTATACACAGGCAAGTCATGTCATGATGTTTTTGAACAAATCTCTTATTCACCTTCTCTCAAGTGTAATCAGGAAAGAAAAATTAATTGTGTTGGACCAGAACCTCGATCGATACCATTTTGTTTTTCGGTACTATACCGACTACTCTGTCTCAGTAACTCACACTTATATCGATATTCCACCACTTCAAACACAACTGGCTAAGCGGGGTATTCAAGTCGGATCTTTCTGCTTTTGGAACGGATATATTGATTCTCTGAAAAAGCAAGCCATGTCAAAAGAATTTTGAATAAAGCTTTCCTTGAGTGCGTGGAAGCAGAAAACAAAAATTAAATTTGTCCGACCTCACCCTCGAGATCAAACTCATTTAGTTTTTGTTCGGTCATCGCCATAATGACCACCCTGAACCACTTTCTGTCGCTATCAACAGAATTAAATTAGAACTATTAATTAAACTAAAGAAGTTTAGAAACTATTAATTAAACTAAAATATAACTGGATAACCTGATAAATGAACTCTGATCATTCTGTTTTTATTATGGATATGTTAATCTGTACACGACCAAGCCATGTCATAACTTTTCCGAATGAAGCTCATATTCTCTTATGTTTGAGAGAAATTGGGGGAAAGAATTTAAGCGAGTTCGACCCGAACCTTGATTAAAATCCCTAACTTACACAGCTTCCGACAGCATACATCGATTTTTCCTTCATTTAAAATACCACTGGGTAGTCTGGAAACTAAACCGGGACTTTCTGTCTATGTTCTGAACCTCTAACTAAGCCAAGTCACGATGCCTTCCAATAGTGATCACATTTTCTCCTGCTCTAGAGCAGGGTTTACCAACTTGTAGTTCGCGAAGTAATTTCTGAGGTGGGGGGAGGGGGGGGGGGGTCGTCACTAATATATTCAATTAAAATAACTTTTAAACGAATTTCAGCGAAAAAAAAGTCAATATCGATTTATCATGAAACTGTAAGGCAATGATATTGTTAACGTTGGGTTATTAACGTACGATTACTTGTCGTTGCTTACGTTTTTTCCCCCTTCCTTCTATTTTTTTTTTTCTTTTTGGGGGTGCATTTTGGCACTTTTCTGTTTAACTGTTTACTGCTACTGGGTTTGGCGAGCAGCCAAAATTATATCTGGTGACAGACACTTAATTTTTTTCTTTCCGCAGGACCTTTATTGAGGAACGTAATCCTACGTTACAAAATGGCTTAGATACATTCCAAGTTGGAGTAAGTATCTATAATGCCAATTTTCTGATACTTGGAAAGCACGGGTGCCATGGTATACGTTCGGTTTCAGATTGAATAACAGTCCCAGTCTGGTGCAGTGTAATCAGAACGCCCTTACTGCCACCCTAACTAGGGTCCTAAATTAGTGCTCTATTTATCATGTAGTCTAATCGGTTTCTAAGTTAAGACATCGCGAACGATCGACCAAAGTTGGCTCCGCGATCGAACCAGAAACGAAAAATTAAGCGAGTTGGATATCAACTATTTTTAGACGTTATCAATTTTTCCTTCATTCAAAATACATCTGACCAACACGGGTATTTAAATTGGAACTTTCTGCCTTTTTAAATAAAAGTGTTAACCTCTGTAAAACCAAACCATGTTATGAGGATTTTAAGTAAAGCTCTTATTCTCCCTCCTAGACCCATCTAGAGATTCCTTCTGTCTCGAAAGGAACCAGGAAAGAAAAATTAAGTGCATTGGTCCTTAACTCCTTTCTCCCGTTATCAATTTTTTCTCCATTATATTAAATTGCAGTTGACCAATCCATGTATGAAATGTGAAAATTTGTTTTTTTAATGGGTGTTTTAACCTCCGTACAACACCCAAGCGATGTCATGATGCTTTTGCATAAAACTGTCAGCTCCCCAACTTGAGAGAAACCAGGAATCAAAAATTACGGGGGTTGGACATGAACAACTTTCTCCCGTTATCAAATTTTGGGCATTGACCCCGGTACCATCTGCTTTCCAGATCGATGCGTTTTCAGCACCAATTCGATTATCCTCGTAATTTCTTTGAAACATTTTACGTAATGTATTTGTGAAAATTACAAGCTTCATTCATTCTCTCTCTCTGCAACGAGGGGAGAAAATATTATTAGTTCTTTTTTTCTTTATTATTGTCATATATCAATCTTTAAAACAGTGTTATTTAATTGTTAGTAGATCTAACGCAGTCTAGTTTCTCTTGCTTGTATTATATTTCTGTGTGTGGTGCTACCTATAATTGGGAACCATATCCCATTTAAAAGAAATGAACTGACCAATATGCAGTTTTCGACCGATACGACACATTTCAAAGGGTAATAAAAAACGAACGAAACAATTTACACAAAAAAAAAAAATTCAGGTAGTCTCTTCTAACGAAACTACCGCGGGTTATTAACGTAGGATTACTAATCGTTGGTTACCTCTTTTGTATGTATACATATATGTATGTGTTATGTATATATGTATCTATATATATGTACGTATGTATATATATATACATATATGTATGTCAAAATTTTGACGCATTTTGGTATTTCCTGTTTAACTGTTTACTGCTTGTCCAAACGATACAGACTGGGTTTGGTGCGCTGCCAAAATTATAACTCGCGAGGTACAGGCGGATGGTTTTAGCGTCTGAAATTTTCCTTGCCGGAGGACCGTCATGGAGGAACGTAATCCTACGCTAAAAGCTTCATATTTTCGGAAAGTACTAACAATCTAGTTTTTTCCCCACTAGTTTTTGAAAATTACATCACTCCGGTGGCTCCCGTTTTTTTGTGATGCACTGCCGAATCCGTTCTCTAAAGCTTTCCATCACTCTGTTGGTTATCTCTGTGGGGGAAATGGCGGTGAGTCACGAATAGCGGACTGATGGGCACGTTGCACATTTTCAGGTGTTCTAATGTTCCGAGAAGACGGCCACTTTGTTTCCTTGGTAATGCAGACCCACTTTCTCGCACGTTTGAAAGCCATCGCAGGATTGTTTTTCGATCAAGAACGGCATCAGTTGCATGGAACCCGAAACGCGTCCTAAATGCCCTCTGTGTCGTTACAGAATCTGTATTACAGAATCGTTGTTTTTAAAGAGCGCCTCGATAACGAAACCGTGATGCTCACCGGACCAACTCATGGTGTTTACTGACAACAAGAAAATCCGCCCGAACTGTTGCCACCTTATCCCCACTCCCTTACCATCAGGGCCCGATTTAGAAAATTCTTGTCTATAGGCACAACTATGGGATGCGGACCCCCAAGCACTGATGTGGGCGAAAAATTTCCAAACTGGACACACACACACACCAAAAATAAATAAATAAATAAATAATGAATCATTGTGAAAGTACCATTTTACCAAGAATTGGCTGTTTGAAGCGTAGAAGCCTAGAACATTATCAAATAACAAAAAGCAATACAACATATTAACTTCATCATTAAAACACCAATACAATGTAACCAGAAAAACTTATTAATCCCTTATGTACACTATAACATACGTATGATGAGCTATACATATAACTATACATATGATGAACCAATCAATCAATCAAATTTGAAAGGATATATAAAAAAATGCTATTAAAAAGGTAAAATTTAAAAAAAAATTTGAATTGGAAATTTTTTCTTTTTTTCCTTTTAAAATTAAAATTTTTTTTGAGGGGGGCCCGAACATTCGGGAGCCCCTACTCCCGAGCCTAATGGAAAATCAGGGTCAGTGACCTTTTAGAAATGTGGAAGTCATTCTGCCGCACCCTGTATTAGGGCAAGGATGTATCAACTAAAAGAGGTAATTTTGTGATCAGATAGAATACTTCTCTCCCCCCCCCCCTCCAATGTGACAGGCACTTGTTTTTGCAAATTGAAAATATAAAATTTTTTTTGGCGTACTGGTAGCGCCACCTGGCTGCTTCGCGGTTGTGCAAAGCAGTATATTTAGTTGGTAGTCTTGAACGAATAAAAGCCTGACGCTTGAATTCTTGTTGATAATGGATTTCTTGAATTTCTTCACTTGTCTCTGGCGATAGGTACTTCTCTGACATTGGCCCATGAAGACCCTCGAAATTTTGCTGGCTAATTTACTATGGGAGCACCATTTGGGTGAGCCAGCTCTGACCCCTAAAAGGGGCACAACACGGAAACGACCAAGCCTTCTTCGGGATTTGAACCCAAGCCCACTGCGCGGCAGATCAGAACACTAACCACTATACCAGAGGTGGGGAACGCTCGGCCTCCGTGATCTTCTATTGCGGCCTTCATAAAAGTTAGCACTTGTATTAATTAATATTTAATTATATAGATTACAACAATTTCCAAATCAATAGAATTAAATAAAGAACGGCATGAATGTATGTACAGTGTCGGCCAAAATAAAGTTGACATTTTGAAATTGTTGTCTAAAGTCGTTACAATTGTATATTTATCCAAATGAGCTTCGTTTACCTTGATTGTATGATACTTTAACTACACTTTATATGTAATTGAAAGCTCAGAGTTTCTTAGCAATACTACCAGACATGTTATATGATCACTACACAAAAACTATTTTCTTACTATTATTGTTGTGACTGACTCCATGTACGTTAAAACATATTATTTTTTCTGCAAAAAAAATATAATTAATGATTAATGTTATAACAAGTTTTTATCCTTATGTGAATACAAAAATATTTTATATTGTAACTTTTTATGTCAAATAATAAATAAATATGGACCTAATTTTTTTGGTTATTTTTTTTATATAATGCACCAAATTGTTAAAACTATATCTAACTATAATAATTTCATAAAAGTCGCATTTATAGGTTCATCAACTTATACGGCCTCCTTTATTACTACCTAATTTACATGTGGCCTCTACATGTAAAAAGGTTCCCCACCTCTGCACTATACTATGGGGTCAGCGATCAGACAGACTACACAATCATTAATAAAAGTATAAAATTTTGACTTAACAAATTTTGATACACCTTTGGAGGAAAAATAATATTTTCCTTCCTCTCTACTAAAAAAAAAAAAAAAAGAGTAGTCTCCTCTTGAAACGAAAAATCCGAGACCTGTAAGAATAGATGGCCAGACAAGCAAAATGTCAAACTATTGACTGTTAGCATGAAAAAAGATGCCGTGAAAAGGGAGAGTAATAGTTTTGTCGAAACGCCGACACGTGGGAGAAAAGATTCCAGGAACATACGAAAATGCAAAGCTCAAATTAGACGCTCGAAGGCGGAAAAAACAACATTTTTCGCGCGCGTTAATCTCTGACACACGTAGGCGTTTGATTTCCCATCTCAAATTCTCAAAGTTACAGCGACTGCTACAAAGTTAATAAAAAGATACTTTTATTTGAAAAGTATAAGGAAATAATATATATGGAAAATATCGGCATGTATACGTACATGACAGTACGTACTCTTCGAGGAACAAAAAAAAATAAGTTTCGCACATGTTGCTGAATTTGTTAAGAGAACTTTGGTCTCGGGGTTAGAAGACCCTGAATCGAGTCCTGGTCCTAGCAAAAGGTCGTTACTGTGGCGATCAATCGAATGAAAAAGAATTTGGACAGTTAATCAAACATATGCAAAAATTCAAGGTGGGAGACTCAGTACTAACGAATATATGATAGGACTAGATGAATACCCATGCTTCGCTACGGAGTACATTCAAATTGAATATAACGGTTAATGTATTCAATTAATGCCAAAAATTATTGATAATAAATACAACGGTCAATGTATGTAATTAATGCCGAAAAAAAACCAAAAAATATATTTAAAAAAATCATAACGGATATTTTTATAGACAAAATAATGTAGAAGAAAATATTCAAATTAAATACAACGGTCAATGTATGCAATTACTTTGTATGTTTAATATCCATAAAACATGCAATTTTGAATTAAATTCTTTAAAAACTTCCATCTCCATTAGTCTAGTGGTTAAATTTTATCTTTTACCGTATTTCGATATTTCTTTTGCCAATATATTTCGTTGTTATGCACACGACGCAAAATTAATTTAAAGTATCACAAAAAGAAAAGAAACCACGTGATCAGCATTTAATAAATTAAATTCTAAAAATTTAATCAAAAATCAGAAAATGGAGGTAAGGATTGGAAAAAGATTTCATTTTAAAGGAATTTTTATGATCTTTCTCGTTTTTAAATTTTATAACCCTCAGATTATTATTTTAAATGCAAACTTAAAAAAAGTTACAAAAACAGCTTAAAAATTTAATTTTAAGAAATCTAAGAAGAATTTTTCAAAAATCTTTCTTAGTGCACCCCTACACTATAAGAATCGCCATGCAAAATTTCAGCCCTTTAGATCTAGCGGTTTGGTCTGTGCGTTATCTGTTAGTCGGTCAGTCAGTCAGTGAGTTACGGAACTGTTTTATATATATAGATTAATCAATAATAATAATTATGCTCACATTAGAGATAAATAAAACACGCAACACCCGGCCTTACGAATAAATTATTTATAAGGAACGGAATCAAATACTTGACGAACTCTTATCGCCAAGAGTTTTCATGTCAAAAATCACCAGCCAAGGGATTTAGGGACCGGTTCGGCCCGAAGTCGGGAGAGCGGTCTATACCGTAGAGGCCGGTCGTTGGATAAAACTATTAAAGACTGCTAGTTAAACCTATAGTAATCCAAAAAGACAATCTGATCCACCAGAAGACATGCGGTGAGTCACTGCAAACGCATGGTCGCTGCGTGCTGTCTCGCACATATTAGAGTCCAGAATCAGAAATTAATTTAAGGTCTTTGTAACCTGTTAGTTCTTACTCCACAATGAGTAAAAATAGGTCACCAACCACTGCCCTTCTTGGCCTAGAGTGGTCCAGTTTCCAGCTGGACCACGTGGAGGTGGGGGCAACCGACGCGGAACACAGTGCATCCTATAACTTTGTGCTCCCCAACCTTTCTATCGCCACGGACCGGTCAACGTTTGATCATTTTACCACGGCCAGCTGCGAGACGTTGATTGTTTATATTTTTACCATGTTTTTATTAACTTGCTTTCTTGTTTGCTTGTGTGTGTGTGTGTGTTTGCCCCTTACAAATCTTGCAATCGATTTTTAACTAATTTCCCGACTAGCTAGACATTTGAAACTTTTAGAATAGCTCAGGACACGATGACAATGCATTCTTAATACTTTTAGCCATCTTTAAGCAGGATTGAATTCAGTTTCAGTTAATTTTGTAGGCTGGTGCAGCCATCTATCGACCGGGACGGGAACGAAAAGTTAAACGCAAGTTAACTTCCGATTAGTTTAATTTTCTTTCAAGTTGATGGGATAATTCATCAAAAAAATTTTTAAAAAGTATTTATTAATACATAGAATTGTCAAGTTTATATGATTCAACAGAAAATTTAAAAACATGGTATATAAAAAATTATTCTTATCTTGTGATTATTGATTGTTTTGATTTAATAATTGATGTTATTAAAATTGTGATGTATAAATAACGTTACGTTTATTTATTGTTCAATAAAAAACTCGTTTTATTTATTTATTAGTTTAGTTTTTTTCTTTCTTTCAGGAAAGCTCATTTATTTTCAATTTTATGACTGCAATTTTAATTCATAATCTTGAAATGTTTAATAAACAATAAACTAATTTAAAATAGTTACCAAGATTTCTTCTGATACAAAGGTATAAATTAGCACAAACCCGACGAAGTCGCACAAACCCGTGTGAAATATACCACAGTAAATAAAATGGAAATAATTTAATGTCCCTTGGGCGGCCCGGTACCGGTCCGGGGCCGGGGGTTGGGGACCACTGCTATAACTCTCCTTAGAGAGTCATAGTTTTTCCCGCCATTATCTGCACTCATATGGAGTTCATGACTTTTGAACTTTAGTGCTCTGGGAAGGAGTCACACTGCTACAACGCCGGAATCCGGCCAAAATATATAATAAAAAAAACCCAAACATGTAGTAAACATATAGTGCAAATACTTGGTGGGAAAATGCTCATCACTGTCAAATAAATGAATAAAAGACACATCCACATTAAATAGATCAATAAAGTAAGTAATATTTTATGACGTTGGCTTGAAACAAAAAAGGTGCAATATATGTGAGGAAGAATCAAACAAAATATGCATTTGCTAATCAGTGTAATTAGAAAATTATACCAGAATTTTATCAGTGTAATTAGAAAATGAATAGGAATATTTACCATATATCAACATGAGGTTTAAAGATCTGCGATGTTAACTGCCCAATGTATTATGTTAGTATATAAATTATCCAGCAGAGAAAAATGTATTATTTTTACTGAAGTACATACGAGTAGTTAATATTGAGAAACAAATAATTCGCACAAAAACTTGGCGAGTTTTACATATTAGTTGAGTAGCAGGTTTAAAATAGAACGGCGCACGTATACCTGTATTTTTCTAAAAACATACTCATCCAGACACTTGACATTTGAAATTCAACTTGCTATAATGAACCATTCATCTGATTTTTTTGTGTGTACCAGTATTTAAAAAAAGTTTTTTTCTTTAGGCATGCATTTAAAAAAAAAAAGAACAAGGAACAAACATTTCGTATCAAAATTTATCAGTCCTTGTTATTCAACAGATAAATTAAGTTTTTGTTGTACGAATGGCATAGCTACCTGATTCATGGCATTGAACCTATGGGGGTGTTCTTTTCACAAATACATAGAAAAAATAAACTTAGAAAATATGAATGTATGTCTTCGAAAGAAAGGGGGCAATTCAGAAGTGAGTTTAGAATTAACCTTCCAGCATGTGCGTCTGCGCAAATTTTACGACAAATTCAGTTTTTAATGCACTTTTTTCGCATATCGCAGCTGGGACATCTGAAGGTCATTTCTGTTCCTTCTTTTACCCATTCTCCACATCAAGGAATGTGCTAACAAGAAATCTCGTGACAATTTTTATTGTTAACCGGGCTTTTGTGCTACGAGGTAGCTTGTTCGTAAAATTTACGACGCGCGTGGTTGTGGGTGAAAATTCGGAAAATATTTTTTTCTCAAATGTTTTGTAATTTTGTGTTAATAATTGACGTGTATTATACTAATTTGTATAAAGTCGAATTTATAATTTTTATATCGGTTTTCACGGAAAGAAAATTTATACAACCAGCTGATTTTTCCCGCATTCTTCAAGAATTATCTGATGAAGAAAACGAAAGGAAGGAAACATTTGGATTTGAAAGCGATAGCGATTTGAATGTAGAAGATATAGAAATAAATAATTACGAAAGTTAGAGCTAATGCATGCGTCGGCGCGAAACAATGAGACAGTAGTACCAGCGAGTTCAGTTAATAGTATCAAAAGTGAAAGCATAATCAAACTCATCAATAAGTACGAACCAAACAGTGACATTAGTGTATACTTGTCCTTGTTTGAGAGGCAGATCAAGCGCGTCGACATTACCAAAACAAATTGGGTCACGTATCTAATGGGACTGCTGCCGATGGACATAGTCCATTTAATAGCACGAGAGCCTGAACCCGGGGCAAACGACTATGAGTATATCAAAAGATTATTATTAAAAAGGTTCCACTTAAGTCCCGAGCAGTTTAGACAAAAATTTTCTACCCACAAGAAAGAACCATCAGCTTCGTGGCGTGATTATTCTTTCAAATTAAATAATTTTCTAGAAGAATGGACCAAAGGTCTTGAAGTCTTAACATTTGAAGACCTAAAACAACTAATAGTCGTCGATCAAATAAGACGCAAAATTCCGAGCGATATGAAAGAGCATTTTGTTGATGACTTGCCTAAAATTAAGAAAGTAGACGAATTGGTAGTCAAATTAGATGACTATGAAGCGGCGCGCAGTAATATCAAGAGAGCACCAAGCCAAGACGTTAGAGTTCTAGGGTACGAAAATAAAATGCGTGGAGCGCAAGAATTTGACAAGTACAAGATACGAACGGCGGATCGTACGCGATACAACGCTGGTAATTCGAACCGTGCCCCACCAAATAACACAAACTCAAATTTATTTCGTTGAAATGACGCTGAAAAGAGTCACATCCAACAGAAAAGCATGAAGCCCAATTTAAAATGTTTTTCCTGCGGCGAGTCGGGTCACATCGGGTTTTTCATGTTTTCTTGTGCATGAAAAATCAGTCTGTTTCAGGTGCCACGGGACAAGACATAGAAGCGAAAATTGTCCGCAAGAGAAGTGAACAACACCCTCATAAGCAATTTGGAAAGTGGTTCTAACAAAATCCAAAAACGAGTGGAAATATTGGGGAAAAGTGCAGATGCATTACTAGATAGCAGCAGTGAAGTTAGCTTGCTAAAATATGATTTTTATACACTTATTGGGTCGCCTAAATTAAGTTTTGATAAAGTGTCTCTATTGGGTATAACTGGAAAAGAAGTTACCCCACTTGGTTTCTTCAATGCAGAATTATTGATTGATGAATGCATAATTAATCCAAATATTTATGTCATGAAAGAATTGTATAATGATTTTGTAATAGGGGCTGATGTAATCAACCAGCTCGATATCACAATAACTGAAAACGGAGTCACCTTTCTAGGGAAGCGCAATAAATTCAGGGTAGGCTTTGCGACTATTACAGACGCAAGTACGAAAACAGAAAATCCTTTACGTGATCAAAGAAAATTCTTCCGAGTTTCCGATGTGATTTTCATGCAACCAGAAATTTCTCTTTCCTCTCCGAAGCGGGAGAGAGAAGCCAGGCATGCACAATTTTGCCCACCCAGTTCGAAAGAGAGCAATGACCCGTAAATACCACCCCCCACTGAGCTGTTGCGCCCAGTCCCCCTGATATCTGAAACCACGCTGCAGAGGGATATGTTTTTGGCTGAGATAGCGAACGGAATCTCTCTAGAAGAAATAGACGTTAGCCACGTCCTGTGTAAAGAAAGGAAGAAAACATTAATGCAACTCGTCCGCGAATATAAACCACGCAAAGTAAAAAGTACAAATTTAAAAATGTCGATAATTTTAAGCGAGGAATCGCCTGTTTCCCAGCGACCTAGAAGAATGTCCTTTTCAGAGCAGTTATGTATAGATCAACAAATCCAAGCTTGGGAAAAAGAGGGCATCGTTCAGGAAAGCTCATCAAATTTTGCAGCGCCAGTCGTATTATGCAAAAAGAAAGACGGGTCTATGCGACTATGCGTAGATTACAGACGTCTAAACAAAAAAAATAATTCGCGATAGGTTCCCTTTGCCTTTAATAGAAGAGGTGTTAGATAGTATTGAGAAGGCACAAGTGTTACGTCTGTGAAGTTAGCCCCCCGACATTGAGATATTTAAATTTTGAAAACGGCATTCGTTTGAGCGTCGTTTGAGCGTGTTTGAGCGCCAAAAATTTTCGTTTTAGCGCCATTTTTAAAAGAGTTATGAGCATTTCATTTTTTAGCGGGAAAAACACCTAGCCCTCCCCTCCCCTCACATTGAGATATTCAGAGAACGGGAAAAACAGAGCGGCATGAAATTTCGTGTCGGGGAAATGGCGAAAAAAAAGGGGGGGGGGGAGGAAATTTGGTGTCTGCGAAACGGAAGGGACACCTCCAAATATGGCGGGTCCTATGGATAAGACATTGAAAGAGGCGCCAAAATGAGGCAGAGTAAAAATACGAAATTATCAACAAATAACGATAAAATACTAATAATAGCAAATAGTTTCAAACTAGTTGATATAGTTTAGGCCTCTTACAACAGTGTTTAATGCATTTATGAAATTTTTCAATACATTCAAAAATCCATTGATTCGTTCTTAATATTTCTTATACTTTAAAAAAGATGAACTTGAAAGAAAGTTTTCGTATCTCTGTCCTGTATATATTTACTTACCTTTTTCTTTTTTCCTATATATATATATACCTAAAACTAAATACCCGTGCTTCACAACAGAATACATTACTACCACCAATCATGTAATCGGGTTCCATTAATTTAAATTAACTTCAGTAGTAAAGTGTTGTCATTTCTTTTGAGGAGTTAACCCTATAATTTAATGACGATCCAACATTAAATAAGGGTTTTTAGATTTATATTTATTTCTTAATTTTGAGGGCCTTATGACCCTTCTGGATTGTTTAGCTTTCTTAGTACCTAGGGCCTAACAGATATTCAAATTTTGAGAACGGCATTCGTTTGAGCGTGTTTGAGCGCCAAAAATTTTCGTTTGAGTGCCATTTGTAAAAGAGTTATGAGCATTTTAATTTTTAGCGGGCAAAAACTTCTAGCCCCCCCCCCCTCCCCCAACATTGAGATATTCGATTTTTGAAAACGGCATTCGTTTGAGCGTGTTTGAGCTATATTTGCTGTCAACATAATCTTAAAATTGGAAACGTTTTAACGTTAAACCCTTTGGTCCCCAAGACCATGAGGGGCGCCAAAAAGGTAATGTGCCCCGGGCGCCAGTTATGCTCGCTACGCCACTGTAATTACCATATTTAACTTTTTACGATAATTCATGATATGCAACTTATGCAAACTCTTAATAATTCTATTATAATGTTAATCTTTTGCTCCGTTCTATACGAGAAACAAA